>BTHU01000001.1:116623771-116883524 GCA_036184795.1 Tokudaia tokunoshimensis | reverse complement strand
TTTTATTATTTTACTCAGTAACACAGCTTTAAGTCACTGATGGTGATACTCCCAGAAGTTCTTTTGATTGTACAGTATTGTTTTAGTTATCCTGTGTTTGTTGCTTTTCCAGGTGAAATTGAGGATTGTTCTTTAAAGGTCTATAAAGAATTGTGTTGGAATTTTGATAGGAATTGCACTGATTCTGTAGATTGATTTTGGTAGGATGGTCATTTTTTACTATGTTAATTCTATCAATGGGAGATCTTTCATTTTCTGGTATCTTACTCGATTTCTTTCCTCTGAGAATTGAAGTTTTTTCCATACAGGTCATTCACCTGTATAGTTACACCAAGATCTTTTGTATTATTTGTGACTACTGTGAAGGGTGTTGTTTCCCTGATTTCTTTCGCAGACAGTTTATTATTTGTGTAAAAGAGGGCTACTAAGTTTTTGATTTAATATTTTTTATCCAGCCACTTTGCTAAAGGTATTTATGTGCTGTAGAAGTTCTACAGTTGAATTTTGGGAGTCACTTATATATAGAATCATATCATCTGAGAATAGCAATACTTTGCCTTCTTCTTTTCCAATTTGTGCCTCTTTGATCTCCTTTAGTTGTATTATTGCTCTAACTAGAACTTCAAGTACTATATTGAAGCAATACAGAGACAGTGGGCAGTCTTGACTTGTCCCCAGTTTTAGTGGGAGTGCTTTAAGTTTCTCTCCATTTAATTTGATGTTGGCAATTGGCTTGCTGTATACTGTTTTTATTGTGATTTTGTATGTGTCTTGTATCCCTCCAAGACTTTTAACATAAATGAGTCTTAGATTTTGTCAAAAGCTTTTTCAGCATCTAATGAGAAGGTCATGTCTTTTTTTTCTTTCAGTTTGTTTATAGGGTGGATTACTTTAATTTTTTTAAATATAGAACTACCTATGCATCCCCGGGATGAAGCCTACTTGATCATGGTAAATGAAATTTTTTTTGTGTTCTTGGACTCAGTTTGTGTGAGTATTTGTCTTAATTAGGGTTTCACTATTATGAACAGAAACCATGACCAAGGCAATTCTTATAAAGGACAACATTTAATTGGGGCTTGCTTATAGGTTCAAAGGCTCAGTCCATTATCATCAAGGCAGGAACATGGCATCATACAAGCAGGCATGGTAGAGGAGGAGCTGAGTGTTCTATATCTTTATCTGAAGGCTGCTAGCTGAATACTTGCTTCAAGGCAGCTAGGATGAGGATCTTAAAGTCCACACCCCACAGCAACACAGTTACTCCAAGAAGACCACACCTACTGCAACAGGGCCATACCTTCTAATAGTGCCAATCCCTGGGCCAAGCATATACAAACCATCACAATATTTAATTGAGTATTTTTGCATCAATACTCATAAGGGAAATTGGTCTGAAATTCATTTTGTTTGTGAGTCTTTGCGTGGTTTAGGTATCAAAGTAATTGTGGCCTCATAGAATGAGTTTGGCAATGTCCCTTCTGTTTCTATTTTGTGGAATAGTCTGAGAGTATTGCTATTATCTCTTCTTTGAAGGTCTCATAGAATTCTGCACTAAAGCCATCTGGACCTGAGCTTCTTTAGGCCTGGAGACTTTTGTTAACTGCTTCTATTTCCTTATGGATTATAGGTCTCCTTAGATTGCTTACCTAATCTTGTTCTAACTTTGGTAAGTGAAATCTATCCAGAAACCTGCTCATTTCATTTAGATTTTCCAATTTTGTGGAACACGACTTTTGAAGTTAGACCCAATGATTCTTTGGCTTTCCTCAATGTCTGCTGTTAACTTTCCCTTTCCTTTCTGATTTTGTTAATTTGGATATTTTCTCTGACTTTCAATTAGCTTGGCTAAGGGCTTGTCTATCTTGTTAATTTTCTCAAAAACCAGCTCTTGGTTCTTTGATTCTTTGTATTGCTCTCCTTGTTTCTAATTGATTGATTTCAGCCCTGAGTTTGACTATTTACTGCTTTCTATTCCTCTTGGGTCTGTTTGCTTCTTTTTGTTCTAGAGCTTGCAGGTGTGCTGTTAAGTTGCTAGTATGAGATTTCTCCAATTTCTTTACGAAGGCACTTAGTACTATGAACTTTCCTCTCAGCACTCTTTTAATTTTATCCTATAAATTTAGGTGTATTGTGCCTTCAATTTCGTTGAATTCTAGAAAGGCTCTTCCTTCCTTCCTTCCCTTCCTCTTCCTTCCTTCCTTTCTTTCTTTTTCTCCCTTCTTCTCTTCCTGCCTTCCTCCCTCCCTCCCTCTGTCCATCACTACCTCCCTCCCTTCCTTTCTTTCTTCCTTTCCTGACCCTGTGGTAATTGCATAAAGAGTTGTTCAGTTTCCATGAATATGAGTCTTTCTGTTGTTTCTGTTGTTGAAGTCTAGCTTTCATCAATGGAGATCTGATAAGATGCAAGGGTTATTTCAATCTTCTTGTATCTGTTGAGGCTTTCTTTGTGACTGAATGGATGATAATTTTTGGGAAAGGTTCCATGTGGTGCTGAGAATGTATACTCTTTTGTGTTTAGGCGAAAGGTTCTATAGATATCTATTAGGTCCATTTGATTCAAAAACACTTTTAGTTGATCTTTTTAATTAATTTATTTTTTACACTTCTTATTTTATTCCACTCATCCACACTCCGACTGTTCCATATTCCATATCTCCTCCCCACCTTCTGTCTCCACGTGGATGTCCCACCCCCCCACCTCACCTGACCTCTCAACTCTCCCTGGGGCCTCCAGTCTCTTGAGGGTTAGGTGCATCATCTCTAAATGAACACAGACCTGGCAGGCCTCTGCTGTGTGTGTGTGTTAGGAGCCTCACATCAGCTGGTGTATGCTGCCTGTTTGGTGGTACAGTGTTTGAGGGATCTCATGGGTCCAGATTAATTGAGACTGCTGGTCCTCCTACAGGGTCACCATTCTCTTCAGCTTTGTTCAGCTTCCCTAGTTCAACAACAGGAGTCAGCTGCTTCTGTCCATTGGTTGGGTGCAAATATCTGTATCTGACTCTTTCAGTTGCTTGTTGGGTCATCTGGAGTGCTTTTGTGCTAGGTCCCTTTTTGTGAGCGCTCCATAGCCTCAGTAATAGTGTTAGGTCTTGGGACCTCCCCTTGAACTGAATCCCATTTTGGGCCTGTCACTGGTCCTTATTTTCCTTGGGCTCCTCTCCATTTCCATATATTTGATTCTTTCAGACAGGAACAATTATGGGTCAGAGTTGTAACTGTGGAATGGTCCCCCTCTCCCTCATTTGATGCCCTGTCTTCCTGTTGGAGGTGGGCTCTTTAAGTTCCCTCTCCCTACTGTTTTCAAGGCTATTCCCTACTTTCTCTTCTATTAGTTTCAGTGTATCCAGTTTTATATTGAGGTCCTTGATCCACTTGGACTTAAGCTTTGTGCCAGGTGACAAGTACGAGTCTATTTTTACTTTTCTACATACAGACAGCCAGTTAAACTAGCACCATTTATTGAAGATGCTTTCTTTTCTCCATTGTATGTTTTTTTGGTTCTTTGTCAAAGATCAAGTGTCCGTGTGTGGTTTTATTTCTGGATCTTCAATTCTATTCCATTGATCAACATTTCTGTCTCTGTACCAATACCACATAGGGGGATAAGAAGTGGAAATTTCTAGATTCTTTGGGAAGTAAGATGTCAAATGATGTTTTGCTAGTGTACACAGATGAAAAGATGTCTTGCTAAAACAAACACATGAAAGACTGTTTTCCTGAAGCAGGCACAGGTAAAAAGATGTTTTGATATAGCAAAAACATGAAAGGATGCTTGATAAAGGAGTATAGTATGACCCACAGACAGTGGGAGACAAACACGGAACCATGGTTTGATTTGCTCTGCACGTCATCTTTGCTAATCGACTCACATGTATTGGTTCATCCTACAAACGTGTTGTTGAGCCTCAATCTGTGATAATGCCCCATCATTGAGAGAAACTCACCCAAGAACAGTTTGTGAGGGTCTTTGTGGCAGCTTGCCACACATCCACAACCTTGCTTCAGGTGATTTTTTCAGGATTAAATATAGCTGCCTGGTGTCTCTTTGCTGAAAGGACTGAACTGTTGCTGCTGGTTCATGTATGGTGTTGACCTGCCTAGAGGACTGGTCTGCAGCTGCACATTTGGTGTTGGAACTGCTGTCAAAGAAGATCAACTCACCCCCAATGAACTATTGCTGAACAGGTCCACTTCCCCCATATCCTAAAAACTTCTCTCTTCTACTACCTCTGTTGGGTGGTGGGCTAGAGGAAAGGTTGAACTCTTATTAAAAGTATGTTGCAGCCGGGCGGTGGTGGCACACGCCTTTAATCCCAGCACTTGGGAGGCAGAGGCAGGAGGATTTCTGAGTTCGAGGCCAGCCTGGTCTACAAAGTGAGTTCCAGGACAGCCAGGGCTACACAGAGAAACCCTGTCTCGAAAAACCAAAAAAAAAAAAAAAAAAAAAAAGGAATAAAAGTATGTTGCAAAATATTTATGCCTACATGTGAGTAGTCAAAAATAATGAGTAACTAGTACTTTGTTCTAAGTTTATGGGCCTGGGAGGGTTGTCAACATGGAAAGTGGGTAGATTGGCATTTTTGCTCTCTGGGACTGGCATGTATTCTGGTGATGAGGCATCTAAGGGGTTCTATCAAGATGGAATGGAATGCTCTTTTGTCTTTTGGAAAGTTATTAGGGTTTGCCCCATGCATACTGTCACCCTGGGCACCCAGTGACTAAGTTGTATTAAGCTCCAGCCTTTTTCAATGTTCAGCTACAGAAGAGAGTGGCTCTCCTTTTCTTTTCAGCTAGGACACTTTTTCTTCAGTGACCCTTCTGCTTAAAATAGGCACATTTATCCTTTACTATGATATTTCTTTTCCTTTCTCCTGGTCTATTTCCTCTATTTCCCTTTCTTGTTATTTCCTAAGGGCAGCCGATCACAACATGGGAGAGATTTTTTTCAATATTTGTCTTAAGATGAATCTCAACTGCTGTAAAACCTTTTGCGCAACTAGTCATCCCTTCAAATTCCTATTTTTGGACCTTTTTTCTTATTATCTGGAGTTGACTGCATTGACAAAGGCATATTAAGTGGCTCACTGTTTTAAGTATCATAAACTCACTTTGAAAAAGTTGGTAGGTTTTCTGGCTGCCCACTTTTTTATTTTTTAATGGATTTTATCTTTATTTACATTTCAAATGTTATCCTTTCATGGTTTCCCACCACACACCAGAATCCCCCCTTTCCCATCCACCCTCCTCTTGCTTCTATGAGGGTACTCCCCACCCACTCCTGCCTCCCTGCCCTGGTATTCCCCTACACTAAGGAATCAAGCCCTCTCATAGGACCAAGGACCTCTCCTCCCACTCTGATGTCTGACAAGGGCCATCCTCTGCTACACATGCAGCTGGAGCCATGGGTCCTCCATGTGTACTCTCTCTGGTTGGTGATTTAGTTCTCTGGGAGCTCTGGGGGGGGGTCTGGTAGGCTTGATATTGCTGTTCTTCCTAGGAGGTGTGCAAACCCCTTCAGCTCTTTCAGTCCTTTCTCTAACCACTCCACTGGGGACCCCCGTGCTCAGTCCAATGGGTTTCTACAAGCATCTGCCTCTGTATTTGTCAGGCACTGGCAAAGGCTCTCAGGAGACCAGCTATATCAGGCTCCTGTTAGCAAGCACTTCTTGGCATCTGCTGTAGTGTCTGGGTTTAGTGTCTGTATATGAATGGATTCCCAGGTGGGGCAGTCTCTGGATGGCCTTTTTCTTCAGTCTCTGCTCTACACTTTGTCTACATATTTGCTCCCATGAGTGTTTTGCTCCCCCTTCAAAGAAGGACTGAAGCATCTCCACTTTGGTCTTCCTTCTTGAGTTTCATGTGGTCTGTGACTTGTATTTTGGGAATTCTGAACTTAGGCAAACATCTACTTATCAGTGAGGACATACCATGTGTGTCCCTTTTGTAATTGGGTTACCTCATTTAGGATGATATTTTCTAATTCCACCCTTTTGCCTTCATGAATTCATTATTTTTAATAGCTGAGTAGTACTCCATTGTGTAAATTGTACCAACATTTTTTTGTATCCATTCCTCTGATGAAGGACATCTGGGTTCTTTCCAACTTCTGGCTATTATAAATAAGGCTGCTATGAACATAGTGGAGCATGTGTCCTTGTTATATGTTTGGGAGAGTCTTCTGGGTATATGTTCAGGAGTGGTATAGCTGGGTTTTCAGGTAGGACCTATGTCCAATTTTCTGAGGAACCACCAGACTGATTTCCAGAGTGGTTGTACCAGTTTGCAATTCTAACCAACAAGGGAGAAGTGTTCCTCTTTTCCTTACATCCTAGCCAGCATCTGCTGGTAACCTGAGTTTTTGATCTTTGCCATTCTGACTGGAGTGAGGTGGAATCTAAGATTTGTTTTGATTTGCATTTCCCTGATAACTAAGAATGTTGAGCATTTCTTTAGGTGCTCTTAGCCATTCAGCATTCCTCAGTTGAGAATTCTTTGTTTAGCTCTGTCCTCCATATTTTAGTGGTGTTATTTATTATCTGGAGTCCTATCATCTTGAGTTCATTGTTTATATTGGATATTAGTCCTCCTTCAGATGTAGGGTTGATAAAGATCTTTTCCCAGTTTATTGATTGCCATTTTGTCCTATTGAAAGTGTCCTTTGTCCAACTCAATCTTCATAGAGTTAGAAAAAGCAAATTTTCAAAATTCACTTGGGAATAACAAAAAAAATCCAGAATAGTGAAAACTATTTTCAACAATAAAGGAAATTCTGGAGGAATCACCATTCCTGACTTCCAAGCTGTACTACAGAGCACTAGTGATAAAAACTTCATGGTATTGGTACAGTGAAAAGGCAGGTAGATTAATGGAATAGAATTGAATGGCCCAGAAATAAACCTACACACCTGTAGTCACTTGATCTTTGACCAAGGAGCAAAAACTATCTAGTGGAAAAATGACAACATTTTCAACAAATGGTGCTGGTTAAACTGAGGTCAGAATATTAGAAGAATGCAAATGGATTCATTCTATCTCATTGTAGAAAGCTAAGTCCGATTGGATCAAGGACCTCTATATAAAACCAGAGACACTGAAACTAATAGAAGAGAAACCTGGGGAAGAGCTCATGAACATGTGGGTGCAGGGGAAAATTTCTTGAACAGAACACCAACGGCTTATGCTCTAAGATCAACATTTGACAAATGGAACCTCATAAAATTGGAAAGCTTCTATAAGAAGTCGAAACTCTTAGAGTGAGTTCATACCATGTATGTGTTTCTGTGTCTGAGTTACCTAACTCAGGATGATATTTTTTAGTTCCAACTTGAGTCATACCCCCGAGAGAGGGAGAGAGAGAGAGAGAGAGAGGGAGAGAGAGAGAGGAGAGAGAGAGAGAGAGAGCCAACTCTTGACATCATCAATGATACTCTGCTATGATTGCAGCCAGGAACCCAGCATAACTGTCTTTTGAGAGGCTTCATCCAGCCGCTGATGGAAGCAGATGCAGAGACCCACAGCCAAACAAACAATAGCAGAGCTCAGGGAGTTTTGTAGAAGAGTAGCATGGAAGGATTAAGGGAGCCAGAGAGATCAAGGACACCACAAGAAAACCTACAGAGGTAAACTAACCTGGGCCAATGGAGGCTCACTGAAACTGAACCACCAATCAGAGAGCATGCACGGGATTGACCTAGGCCCTCTACAGAGTTGTACTACATGTGCAGTCTATTATTCATATGGGTCCCCTTACCATTCAAGCAGGGGAAGGAGGGTTGTCTCTGATTCTGTTGCATGCCTTTGGATTTTTATTTCATAACTGGGCTGCCTTGCCTGGCCTCAGAGAGAAGATGGATTTAGTCCTGCTGAGACTTGATATACCTGGGTGGGTAATTACCTATGTGGGGGGCCTTCTCTGAGGAAAGGGGATAGGGGAAATGGGAGGGGTGTGAAGGTGGGACTGGGAGGAGAGGAGGGAAAGGATCTGTTATCAGGCTGTAAAGTGAATCAATAAATTAATAAGGAAATAAAAGAAATCTAAACTTGAGTGCCACCAGATTAATCTTCACCAAGGTCTCCATGGACAAAGTACTCATAAGTGTGTTGCAAAAATTTCCAAGCTCCAAGTTCTAATCTCACATGCTTCCACTCTGTACCATCCAAAAATGTCCTCACACACATTCCACAGGACTGGTACTTGATTCAGATTAAAGAAAAATAGTGAATTGTTCCTTCAATTATATGGCTGGTTCTTCCAGATTTATGTACAAAAGATCTAATTGGTGGATGCAATGGCTATGTACTCTGTTTGCTTTGGCAGCCCACTGACATTTCCTGTTACCATGCCCCTGTACCTACAGCAGAAATAAGAACTTAACATTGTCTTGCTAACAAAAGCCTGTAATATGCATGGAGAGAATAAACAAAATCAGAGACAGGGAGAGTACTGCCTAGGTAGAGTAAGAGAGGAAGGGACAAAGAACACTTAGGATATTTGAAGCTGCATATTTGATATATATTTTAAATGAAGGTAGACCACTTTGGATGATAATGTCCTCCCAAAAGAAAAATGGCTAGCTAACAAAAACTGAAGTACCATGTGTAATAAGACTCCTTTTGAGTAGTTGGCAAGTAGAATCCAGGCATCTCTCAAAATAGTATAGGCTATTCCTATTGTCCTGGTTGCCTCCCAGAATTTGATGGCTAGTTTCATATTGCTGAAACATACAGTTCAGACACAGGATCTGGAGAGATCCAACTGTATCTGACACAGAAGCCTCCTTCCTGAGGACTAATTTTCATGGTACCAGAAGGTATATTCAGGCTGCCAAAGAAGAAAAGCAATCAAAATCTTTTCCACTGTAATAGCTGTGAATCAAAACAAGGAGCAGCATGACAAGTTAATCCTACAGGTATAATTAGTAGCATTTATATCTCAGCCATATCCAACAGCTGTGTAATTGGACATAAGGTGCCCACATTAGTGCGTAATTCATGGTTCGTAGGGTAAACTTAGTCTATCACCTGTGGTAGATATGTCACAGACACTAGGATAGAACCTATTACTACTGTTTTCCCAAACTAATATCGAATCTAACTATATTAAGTATATTTTATAACTATTTTTTTGTCCACAGAGAAGGGTAGCTCTTGCCCCCATTTCAAAGAAACACTTGTTGCAGCAGAGACTATTACCAAAGCCACAACTTATCAAAATACAGAGACCGATTGACTGTGAGGTGCTCAGTTGTAATGGATGCTGCTATACCCCAATCCCACAGCTATGTCTCAAGGAACATCAGGGAAGGAGTGAAAAAATTTATGACCCAGAGGATGAAGATGTCTACTGTAATATTGTGACTTCTACATATGACAGGGACACTGTACCTACAAAACCCCAATAATAAGGTTATTTAAACAAGATCTAAACAGTGACAACTCCACTTGACACACTAACATGGATGGTGGACATCTGAAGAGTGAGTGACTGGCAATTAGTGACTTCAGAGAGGGAGAAGAAGTCTTCTCCATGGACTGATCCTCTGATTGATTGTCCAATGCTAACTGGTCAGCTCTAAATCCATCCAAATATCAGAAACATCAATGCACAACAAATTGTATTTATACATTTATTCACATCTATATAATGATGATAAAACAAGGAAAGCAAAGCCATGAAGTTGAAGAGGGCATAGAAAGGCCTTAAGGCATGAGGGCAGATTGATATAAATATTACACACATACGTAACATTTAAAGCAAAATTCCAAAAATACATAAAATAACTAATTAAGTTATTATTGAGGAATAAACACCAACATTGAAAGTAACAGGGGTCAACCAGAAAGAGGAAGAGAGGTCAACAGGACACTGGAGTTTAGCATATGGACCTGAGACAAGCCCAGCATAGAAGTGAGGATTCTGGCAAGAGCTTCCACCAGAAATCTCTTGAAAAGTTACTAATAAGTGGAAGGAATCTTTTTTTAAAGATATTCTACTTACAAAGCAGAACAATTGTCCTAAAAGCTCCAGACTGCTTTATATCCCTAGGTCTCCCACCTACATGCCAGCCACAACCAAGACTTAGTAACCTTTATGGGTAAAATGACAATATGGGCACAAAGCAGTGTCTATGCAGTGGATCCTATACTGCTGCAAGCAGAGAGGGCTAGGAATATGCCACACCCACATTTGATGCTTCCTGAGAATATGCTTAACAGCAAATGGTCCCAGAGCTTCCCAGTAATAGGCAGCAGTCTAACACCTGTCCCTTATGATTCAACCAGTTGTATCTTCAGGAAAGGAACAGAGACCTCTACATAACCTGTGATCCCTCAGTCCAGCGAGCTGAAGGCAGTGGTGCTGGCACAGGCTCAGCAGAAGGACAGAAGTTTCCGGGAGTGCAACTTTCACATCCTTGTTCCTCAGAGTGTAGATGAGGGGGTTCAAGGTGGGTGCCACCGAGGTGTAGATGATGGACACCACCTTGTCCTTGTTCAGGGAGTAGCTGGACGAAGGACGGATGTAGGTGTAGATGACAGTGGAGTAGTACATGGAGACCACAATGAGGTGTGCAGAGCAGGTGGAAAATGCCCGCTGCTTGCCCTCAGCTGAGCGTATCTTCAGGATACTGGCCACAATAAAGCCGTAGGAGAGGATGATCACAGAGAAGATTCCCTACAGCCCAGGAACACATCTGCAGCAAAAGCCATGGCCTCGTTCAATTGCGTTGGAGCACAGGAGAGCTTCAACAGTGGGGGAATCTCGCAGAAGAAAGTGCTCTATCACATTGGAGCTGCAGAACGGTAGACGCAGAGAACTAGGCTTGTGTTTATGCTGGTGTTAGTTAGGCTAATGGCCCAGACAATACCAGCCGAGGAATGCACACACCCTGGGGCCCATCCATGGTACTATAATGCAGAGGGCAGCAGATGGCCACAAAGCGGTCATAGGCCATAGCTGAGAAGAGCAGAAGCTCTGCCCCCAGGGACCATGTGAAGAAGAAGAGCTGGGCCATGCAGCCCCCATAAGAGATAGTCCTTCCCCCCACCATAGTGTCCAGTAGCTTGGGTAAGGATGGTGGAGGTGCAGAGGATGTCCACCACAGCCAAGTTGACCAGGAAGAAGTACATAGGGGGTGTGCAGGGCTGGGCTGGCACTGATTGTCACCCATAATGAGCAGGTTTCCTGAGATTGCAGCCATGTATAGGCAGAGGAAGCTGAGGAGAAGTGGGTACCCCGAAGCTGAGGCATTTCTGAGAATCCCAGGATGAGGAACTCAGTAACCAGTGTCCCCATTCATCACAGAGCTAGGGAGACGTCAGGATTCAGAGGCAGTGGGTTTTCTGTGGCAGCTCTGATAGGATCTGAAGATGAAAGACATACTCCAATTCCATTTTGTGCTAACAGTTCAATCCAGATGTGGCGAGACTCACCTAGAGCCCAAACCTCAGTGTTACATGCAGGAATAGAACTCTGTGCCAGCCAATGCTGTAGACATCTTTCTAGTTGCAGGATTTCTAGGAGACTGATGTAGCCACTCATAAACCTTAGAGATGCAGGATCTTACTACACTGGGAGGTTTCCTTTCCCAGACTTGAGTGAGCATGGAGCAGGAACAGGAATATTCCATGGAGTGAAAGTCTTTGTGTCCTGGTAACAGGGATAGTTGTGATTAATTTCTATTCATGAGCTCAGACAGTGGGTGGGAACAGGGAACAAAGGAAGACGATGACAAAATGTCCCTCACCTGGCCATATAGAACAGCATCAACCATCATCACAGGTGACTGGTGCACTCATCTATACAAACTATAGTCATTCATGTGTGTGTTATTGAAGCTGGGAGTTTGAAAGCTTTAAAGTAGAACACTTAAGTAAGGGCACCAGGCAAGACTGAACCCTGTCTCACCCCTGTAGCCATGTAGCCAGGTTAAAAGTCTACAGCTGAATTTAGGAAGACTTAAACTGAGTATGCTATGATACAGAAGAGCTAACCTCTGAGTGATAAGGTAAGGACAGACTATATAAACTATTGATTAAGTTTCCAAGTACTAGAGCTCAAAGGATATATTTGTAAACATTAGATTCTATTTGTTTATGAAAGATTTTTATGATTTTCATGCACCTGTATAAAGCCAGCATTATACAAATACTTGGCTGATTTGGGCTTGGGCCTCAATACTCCTATCTGCCTCAGAAAATGTCTGAGAGGGTGAATGAATATTTCAAGGTCATGTCCCTGTTGGGTGGCCAGAAAGTAGTAGACCCCATCAATGATGGAGGGTGCTCCCTGCACAGGAGATGCTATATATTGCAATGTGAGATCTGTGAATGGGGTACAAAGGAAGAAAGAAAAAGAGGTGAGGATAGAAAGGCTCAGAGAGATATAAGAGAAGCACAGGGACAGAAAGACAGGAGAGGCAAATTAAGGAGAAACGAAAGTAGATATGAGCCTTGCCCACCCCAACCCACCCACAGGGCAGTGATATACAGATAGAAGAACCAAAGAAAGACACAGAGAGATCTGGAAGACACAGTGGAACAAAGACTGCAAGACAAAAGAAAAAAAAGAGGAAGAGTCAGAGAAACACAGAAAGACAGAGAGACAGAGACAGGGAAATGCAGAGAGAGAGAGAGAGAGAGGAAGAGAGAGAGAGACGAGAGAGATGAGAGAGAGAGAGAGAGAGAGAGAGAGGCAGAGAGTCACAGAAATTAGGGAGCTACAGGGAGGGTCCAAGAGGAGATTATGTATGATTTGTCCAAGTTGTTCGATTGTTTTCAGATGCTTACAGAATTTTCTTGAAAATGCCAGCTTAAGTGATTCCCATACACCTGGTCACACAGTAAATTCAATAACCCAAACCTACCACAAAAAATTTTGTCATTATAATTAACACATGTAAATTCACAGTCAATACAAAACTCACATGGTAAGCCTATGGCAAGAATCTTCCAAGGTGTCCTCTCCAGAAACTTGTTTCTCAGCACCACACAGATAGACAGACAGACAGTCAGACAGATAACACATGTGCACAAGTGCATTTGTGCTCACGCACACACACTCACACACAGAGTTAACCATCAGCATTCATTAGAAAACAATCATATTTAACTAAAAACTTCTAAAGAGCTAATGGTGACATTTGTAAGTACAGAGGGTACATTAAGATGATTGTGAAGACCAGAGTCTGTGTATCTGCTATTATAGGAAAGACAAGTACTCACCGGGAGAAGTCAGGCCCTGAGAGACCAATTAGGGAAAACCACACTGGTTTCCTAAGCAGGACTGGCTGGGGAGATGACCAAACTTCTTCTCAGGTAACACAACGTACACTTGTAGGACTGGTGATCCAAGAGCAGCTTCTCTGTCCTGCAACACAAATACTTGCTGTCTACCTATATCACCAGTGGCAGCAGAGGGTAGAGGGGGCACTCAGGCAGATTAGGTGACAACATTTATGCCTTGGCCAATTAACTCCCCAAACCACAATTTCTCCTAGCCCCGAAGGACCCCCTCATTCCAGATAGAAACACTTGTGAGGCCAAGGACAGAGCTCATCCCCCAGCCCTGTCTGCTGTCCCCTGGCACAGACTGTCAGCTGTCACCATGCAGTTTCATCTCCTCTAAGTGGATAATATCTGTGGGCTCTGCAGCTGTCAAATTCATGTCCACTTTCCTCACACAGTAAGCAATAACAAACTTCACCTAAGCATGATAACATCCCATCCCAGACCTGAAATGAACTGCCCTTAGTAAATGGTAGTAATAGTGCTGGTCTGGGTCCAGGAAGCTGCTCTCTTCCCAGAAAGGTCGCATGACTCCTGTAACCTTCAGGGGCATGAACCATTTTATGTTGCAACATGGCTAGCTGGTTTTTCTATGGTCATGGCAAATTATAGGCCTTGTCTGACACCTGGGCTCCGGCCAGAGCACCTTTCCAGGCTGAGGCTGGACCTTGACATAAACTCCCCTTGCTTCAGTAATCAGACTTATGCCTTAATTGTCTTCCTGGAATAAGAGGCCCAATCACATCTCACTGAGCTGCTTAAAGGAATAAGGACTAGTGTATTGGTCCACCATCTTCCTCCAGCCCTTCCCCACTTCTGTCTACTGCACATTCTCTACATTACCACCAATCTATAACATATGTACATGGAATCCTGTGCCCCAATGCATGTGATTTCAGCCTGTGGTCCAGCCATCCATGTGATTAATTACAATTTGTTGGTCACAGTCATGAACCAGGTCCCAAAGCAACCTCTTGGAACACTGCTAGGATTGCATCACTAGGACCCTCTCTACTCTACAAACTAGTATGAGGCATGGCCAGCACAGTTGGAGAGAGGCTGCATTAGTGGTACAAGAGCTGTAGCCATTTCTTCAAAATACTCAGCTTCCTCCTACATCTCTGATCAAGAGTAGGTCTTCAGCTCCCAACATGACATAATTACATGTAGAGACAAGGGCATATGCTCAGTATCTAACCACTTCATAAAAGCTGGTACGAAGACTCCAGTGCACAAGCCTCTGGGGTGAACAATCTATCTTTTTTATGGTTAGAGGAAACCATTGTGCATTGGCAAGTGGCATGGTTGTGTTCATGAGACAGAAGACACAAGAAAATGTGTTCACAGATCTAATCAGTGTGAGGAAATGAATCAGAAATTAACCTGCCTCTTCTCCTCAGCTCTGTGCCCTTAATGCACTATCCTAGAATGGCTGGAGATGCTTACTAATCCACAGTTCAAACAAAGCCAATTAGAGTAAAAAAATGAAGTTACTTCTAGGAAGAGCCATGCCCTTGTTACCTCCCTTGAGTGGGCAAGAGGTCAAGGTCCAGACTGAGTGGGGATGTAGGAAGGGGAAGTAGAGCAGGTGGAGGTGTCAACCTTGAAAAGGTGAGTTAACCTTAAGATAATGGACTTTTCCTTCCTAGGTCCCCCCTCCCCACTTGAACAGTCTATGGGAGCTGCCATGAGACTTGGCACTCTGCCAGCTGTCCTGAGTCCTAACTTGAGGACAGTACCATGTCTTTTTCTTTCAGATGCTGGACAAAAAAGAAGCATGCCCTTGAGCTCCATAACACTGTTATGCTTCCTCACTCTCTCTCACACTCTGCTCCCCATCCCTGGGCTATCTGTTGCATGTGACAGACCCTCCTTCATGGTGATTTTAAAACATGGATTCCCCCTTCTTTTTTCATCCCTTTCCTCCAAGGCAGTTGCGTGATGTACAGTTTGCTTACACTGATCTGATTTTTTTTTTTATTTCCTAAAATGTTAGGCCTTCTTTCTTTTTTTCTAACACAATACCCCAACCATGTGGGTGACCTTCATGGTTGTTTATTTGCTTTCTTGCTTACTTGTTTTATTTAAGAAAGAATGTTCCCTTGTCCTGCCTTCTCCTCTCCATTATTTTACTCTAAGAAGCTGTAAGATTTACAGCTCACCTGAACCCCAGACTTTTCCTTTCATCTGTATAAAGTTTTCCTTGCACTTCAACATGAGTTATTTCTTAAATTAACACATCCACAACACTTAGAACCCAAGAAGAAACACCAACTTTCTTGAAAATATATAATGGCTATACCCAAATTCCCTACAATTTCCAGTAAATGTCTTCCCTTACTTTTAGTTATTTAGTCAGTGGAGAGAATGAACACATTAATGTATGCCCAGAGGCATCAAGTCCTTTGTACAATTTAGAAACCTGAGGAAAAATAATACCCCCAAAATCACAATATACTCTTCTTGAACATTTTATTTATCAAAATATACTTTGCTTCTCTAGATTAAAATCCTCACCTAAACCAGAGAGATGCAAAGGTCATTACTTAGCCTCTGAATCAGATCACAATTGCTGAAGTTGGAGATGCCATGTGAGAGAAAGCAATATGTATATATAAATACATGCATATATATAAAGCAATATATACCTTGATACATCTATTGCCACCCTGAAGCACAGTGGCTTTGATGGCCCATATGAGAGCTTGGTCTATAGTAATGGCAATGAACTGAGCAAAGAGATAGAGCATGGAGCTCAATCTGTGGTAATGGCGATCGGGTTGTTGGCATGCTCCCCTGGAAAAGGTCACAGGTTGCTCTCCTGGAAATCCAATTGCCAGTCTTTCCTGTATATACAAATCTTAGAGATGCTAAGGTGTACAGATACCAAAATTAACTGGGTTGGAAGTCTTGATTAACACAGCTGTCCATAAAATCATTTATTCACCAAGCTTGTCTTGACAGAATCTTTCTTTGGTCTGTCAGTCCCTAGAGTATTTGGAGTAAGTAGATGATACTTTAACAGTCCCTCCTGTTATAACATGTCTCCTGTAGCAAATATTCAATCCAGTCTTCAGCCATAGTGCCCTCAATGCACTCAAACTTGTCTGGTCTCAGAAGCTAAAAAGATCAGGCCTGGCTAGAAGTCAACGTGGGAGAACCTAAGTAGAGCAATACCATAATCAGGTAACTGCATGTCTTAAGATTATTATGATGCAAGAAGACACCCAGGGGCCCACCCACTGTGCGGGTCTATCCACATTGGCAGCCACTACAATGTATGTGGTATAGGGATGGGAGAGAATGAGAATCAAAATTTTTTGAGAATTATGAGGAAAGGCAGAACTAGGGATGAAGAGGGTAGTGAGGAAGAGTCTGATATACATAGACTGCCATGCCACCTGAGGCCATGGTGAAGTCCATGTCTATGTCTGTGGCCATGCAACAGCGGGGGGGGGAGCTAAATTGATATCAGTGACCCATACCAAAGGCCATGGAGATGTTCTTGATCTGGGCAGCTGCCAGGGGACCTTGTCTGGCAGCACAGTAAATCGGTCCTGCTGGCAGACATATACTCTCCTGGAGTATATGAACATGGAAGACCTGTACCTTCCTCTTGTCTGTCTGCTGTGTGGTGTGGGCAAAGGAAAGATACCCTCCCAATCCCTGGCTTCTTGCCACTTCTGGTAGCAGGAAAGCTGGCCCAGAGGTCATGGAAGCAGGATAAATGGCACCACCCCTTCTTGGGTGAGAAAGGGAAGATGGTGCTGGGGAGCTGCCCCTGTAGTGTGTGTGTGGGAGAACCCAACTCAACCACAACCCAAACCCAGACCCAAGGCTTTAAGTTGGCCTACCACAACATCTACCCCATCTATAAACTTCTGTAGGGGATTGATTCTGCAGTTCCTTTACACAGGTTAACAACAGGATATCTGAGAGGAGTCCCAGTGAAGATCCAGTTTTGATAGTGTAACAGAAGTCAGAAGGCCCAAATGAGACAACTGACTCACTGTAATGAACATTTGCAAATAAAGACATCTGAACAAAAGTGTATACTGTGTGATACATTGTGACACACTGCAGTTTCCATGAGGACACTTTTTATCTTCTTTATTTTTATTTTTTATTTTCTTTTTGTGTGTGGAGTGTTGTAAGAGTGGGTGGCTGATACAAATGGATGGGAAAATGAGTTGGACTGAAATGCATGATGTAAATTTCACGAAAATATCAATAAAATTTTTTAAAAAGATTATTACATTGCATGTCATATACAGAAGAACAAAGAAAATGTAAGGTTGCTTACTATGACAAATGATAATAAGAAAAAGGGCAACAACTTGTGAGTACTGAAAAATTCAGTATCTAAACACAGAAATTACCTTTAATATATGAAGGTGAAGTAATCATATTAAATACAGTCAGAATATCTAAATTAACTACTATATAGTTTTCAATTTTCAGAATAAACTTACTATATGATGGCTACTATAATATATACTTAAATATAGAGATAATAAAGAAATACAAAAAATACACTCAAACAGGCCTTTAAAGAGGAAACAAGTAAATCCCTTAATGATATGCAGGAAAATACATTTAAACAGGTGAAGGAAATAAATAAAACTGTATAAGATGTGAAGGCAGAAATAAAAGCAATAGAGAAAATACATACTAAGGGAATACTGGAGATGGAAAACCTAGGGAAGAGAACAGGAACAACAGATGAAAGCATTACCGACAGAATCCAGAATATGAAAGAGAGACTCTCAGCTGTATAAGATACAATAGAAGAAATTCAGTCAAAGAAAATGTTAAAGCTAAAAAATTCCTGACACAAAATATACAGGAAATCTGGGATATCATGAAAAGATATAAACTAAGAACAACAGAAATAGAAGGTAAAAATTCCAGGTCCAAGACCCAGAATATATTTTCACCAAAATTATAGAAGAAAACTTGTCCAAGCTATAGAAAGGGATGCCTTTAAACATGTGAGAAGCTTATAGACTACCAATTAGGCTGGACTACATGATAAGCAAAACACAAAAATCTTTAGAACAAAGAAAGAATATTAAAAACAGCAAGGAGGAAAAGGTTTGGTAACATACAAAGGCAGATCTACAAGAATTGCACCTGACTTCTCAACAGAGACTCTAAAAGCTAGAAAAGGCCTGAACAGATATCTTTCAACCTATAAAAAAACCACAGATGTCAACCTTGACTACTATACCCAGCAAAACTCTCAATCACAATAGATGGAGAAAACAAGATCTTTCAAGACAAATCCAAATTCAAACAATATCTATCCACAAATCTAGCGCTACAGAAAATTCTAGAAGGAAAACTCCAACACAATGAGGATAACTATATCCAAGAAATCACAGGAAATGAGTAGTGCCATACCAGCAAAAGCAAGGGAGGCACACATGCTCACACACACACACACACACACACACACACACACACACACACACACACACACACACACACACACACACTCACACACACACACACACACACACACACACACACACACACACCTAATATAAAAATAACAGGAAATAACAATCACTGAAATCACTAAACTGACTTGACGGCTTTTTTTTTTCTTTTTAAAGTGTACATACATTACCGTAGGAAAAGTAATGTGTGGCATAAATAAAGAGTTGGGCAGGCTATATAATTGTTCTAAGTTTGATCAATACAAATTTTTGACATTTATGAAACTGTCAAAAATGTGTAATTGTAAAATTGTCAGAGAATAAATTAATTATTGAGAGTTTTATTTTTTATTGTGATATGAATCCTGATGGGCCATAATTTAGAATATATTTGCCCTTAAATTTACTTTATACTTTATATTCTATTACCATTTTTCCCCTTGGTATGTTTAATGGCAGATAAAGTCCAGAGACTACCCCACCTGGGGATCCATCCCATATGCAGCCAACAAACCCAGTCATTATTGTGGATGCCAAGAAGTGCTTGTTGATAGGAGCCTGATATAGCTGTCTCCAGAGAGGCTCTGAGCCTGACCAGTACAGATGAGGATGGTTGCAGCCAACCATTGGACTGAGCATGGGAACCCCAATGGAAGACTTAGGGGAAGGACTGAAAGAGCTGAAGGAGTTTGCAACCCCATAGGAAGAACAACAATATCAACCAACCAGACACCCCTCAGGGTTCCCAGGGACTAAACCACCAACCAAAGAATACACATGGAGGGACCCATGACTCCAGCTATATATGTAGCAGAGGATGGTTTATCTGGCATCAATGGGAAGGGAGGCCCTTGGTCCTGTGAAAGCTTGATGTTTCATTTGCAGGGGAATGCTAGGGCAGTGAGGTTGGAGTGAGGGAGTGAGTGAAGGAGTACCCTCATAGAAGAAGGGGGCAGGGGGAATGGAAAAGTGTGATTGCAGAGGGGAAACTTGGAAGGGCAATAACATTTGAAATGTAAATAAATAAAATAACCAATAAAAAATTTACAAAAATTTAAATTTCCACTATTTTTTCTGTGTTGTGTTACTAATTGTAATTTGTTCCTTCATTCATGAATCTCGACTTTGTCATTTGTTTATATCACACAACAGAAATTTTCCAAAATATCTAATTATAAAACCTAGATGTCCATAATTTTCTCTCTTTGGTAATCATATGGATGGACTCTGCATAAAGCAGTATACTAAAGTTTGTACAGAACAAATGCACAATATTCCACATTTCTGACATTTCATTGGACCACTAGATTGTAGCTAATGCATAAATGACAGAAAGGGTTTTCAGTGATTAGCTCAAAGCTCATGCTGATTGATCATCCACAGACAAGAAGATGAAAGACAGTATGTGATAATATAATGCACCAGCTTTTGGGATAATTTGTTTTAATTAAGGACTTTCTTATACTATATTAAGGGTTTTTGTGACTTTTCTTATTTCATAGTCATATTTTATATTATTTTATTTTACTTTCAATTAAAGCAATAGATCATTATTATAAAAAAAACAATCACTGGTCATTAGTATTTCTCAACATCAATGGACTAAATTCCCCAATAAAATGAAACAGGCTAACAGAATGGAAGGGAAAACAGGAACCATCATTCTGATGCATACAAGAAACACAGCTCAGCAATGAAGATAGACATTACCTCATAATTTTCCAAGCAAACAGACTTAAGAAGCTACCTGGAGAAGTCATCCTAATATCTAATAAAATTTAAAGCATTTCCAATAAAATCAGGGACAAGACAAAGCTGTGCACTCTTTCCCTATTTATTCAATATAGCACTTGATGTTCTAGTCAGAGCAATAAGAAAACTAAAGGAGATCCGGGGGCTACAAATTGGAATGGAAGAAGTCAATGTATCACTATTTGTGGATGCTATAATATATGAACACCCCAAAAAATTTCTCAGAGAACTCCTACAGCTGATAAACAACTTCAGTAAAGTGGCTAGATACAAAAGTAACTCAAAGAAATCAGTAGCCCCCCTTTACACAAATGATAAACAAACCAAGAAAGAAAGTAAGGAAGCAGCACCCTTTATAATAACCATGAATAATATAAAAGATCTGGATTTTATTGTAACCAAGCAAATGAAATATCTGAATGACAAGGACTTCAAGTACCAGAAGAAGGAAATTGAAGAAGATATCAGAAGATGGATAGGTAGGAAATGGCCATCTAACCAGAAGCAAAATACAGATTCAATGCAATCCCCATAAAAATTCCAACACAATTCTTTATAAACCTCAAAACAGCAATTCTCAATTTCATATGGAAAAACAAAAAACCCAGGATAACCAAAGCAATCTTAAACAATAAAAGAAAGTCGGGAGGAATCACCATTCCTGACCTCCAACGGTACTACAGAGCAATAGTGAGAAAATCTGCATAGTATTGGAACAGAAACAGACACATTGATCAATGGACTTGAACCAAAACCTCAGAAATAAATCCACACACCTATGAAGACTTGATTTTTGATAAAGAAGCCAAGACGATACAATGGAAAAAATTAAAACATTTTCAAAAAATGGTACTGGAGTAACTGGATGTCTACATGTAGAAGAAAGCAAATATATCCACAGTTATAATCCTGCACAAAACTCAAGCCCAAGTGGATCTAGGACCTGAACATAAAACTGGATGGACAAAGTCTCATAGAATAGAAAGTGGGGGAATGCCCTAAAATGCATTGGTAGAGGAGCAATTTCCTAAACAGAACAACAATGACTTAGGCCCTAAGATCAACCATTAGCAATGCCTCATGAAATTGCAAAGCTTCTGTAAGGCTAAGGGCACTAGCAATAGGACAAAATGGCAGCCTACAGATTGGCAAATGATCTATACCAATCCTATATCTGACAGAGGGCTAATATCCAAAATTTACAAAGAACTCAAAAAGTTATACACCAACAGCACAAGTATACCAATTATAAAATGGGATAGAGAATTCTCAAGAGAAGAATCTCAAATGGCCAAGAACCAGTTAATGTAACAGAGACCTGGGAGGTGAGAGACTCTCTGGACTCAAAGGGAGGGACCATAGATGAAATGCCCAACAGTGGGGAGAGGGAACTTGTAGTGTCTACCTACAGTAGAAAGAAAGTAGAGGGTTAGGGGTTGCCATGCCACAATGATAAACTCTGACCTAGAAATGTCCCTGTCTAAAACAACTGCAGGGACAAAACTGAAGAAGAGACTGAGGGGAAGGAGGCCCTGTGACCAGCCCAACTTGGGATCCATCTCAAGGGAAGGCTCCAAGGCCTGACACTATTACTGATGCTATGGTGTGCTTACAGAGAGGAGCTTAGCATGGCTGTCTTCTGAGAGGCACACCAAACAAAGGACTGAGAGAGATGCAGATACAGATACTTACACCTAACCATTGGACTGAAGGCAGGGACTCCTGTGGCTGAAAAAGGGACTGGCTGGAAAAAGCTGTGGAGAAGGGCGACCCCATAAAAATACCAGCACTCTCAACTAACCTGGACACCTGAGATCTCTGACACTGAATCACCAACCAGGCAGCATACACTAGCTGATCTGAGGTCCCTGACAAATTTACAGTAGAGGACTGCCTGCTCTGGCCTCAGTGAGAGAAGACATCCTTGAGAGACTTGAGGCCCCAGGGAGTGGGGAAGCCTGGCAGGGTGGAGATGGGTGGGGGGCAAGGGGTAGGAGGGTAGAAGGGTGAGGACATTCTCTTGGACACAGGGGGATGAGGAATGGGATGAGGAACTGTTGGAGGGCAGACCAGGAGGGGAATTAACAACTGGAGTGCAAAAAAAGATAAGTAATTATATTTCTTAAAAAATAAAAAATAAATTTAAAAAAAGTTATGAAGGTCTTGCTGGATCATTGGTTCCAAGACCTAATAGGAACATTTAGAGATAAGCCAAGCAAGGATGAACAACTGACTCAGGCTACTAATTTCTGAGAGCCCTGGGCATTAAAAGAATTAGATCTCCTTATTAAAATATGGGGAGATGCTAGGTGCCAATAATCAAATCAGAATTTCTGTCTATCACCTCTCTATACTGAAACCACAACTGCTACCAATCACAGTCACTTAGTTATGTAACAATGTGTTTGGTGCATTAGATATTAACTACTTGCTGAGGCTATGTTTCCTTTTTTGTGATATAGTACATGGGTTAACAGAAAAATGCAGAAATGAGGGGGAGAAGAAAGGCAAAAAGTACAGTCCTCACATTATTGTTAAAAGTTACTTCTTAAAAGAGACTGCATGTAAAAAAATCAGAAAATGAATATATAACCTTTTTTAGCTGTGAAAAATAGATGTATAAATAAAGGTGGTCTTGAGTGATTTCAGTGCCAGAATGTGTGAACTGCAAGAAAGGAAGAGAGAGAAGAGAGAGAGAGAGAGAGAGAGAGAGAGAGAGAGAGAGAGAGAGAGAGAGAGAGAGAGAGAGAGAGAGAGAAATATTCAGTACTTAGTTATTAGAGAAATGCAAATTAAAACAACTCTGAGATTCCATCTTATATTGGTCAAAATGGTTAAGTGCTGAGAGCCTCCTGGCTTGGTGCCAGATGAAAGTGGACACAGAGTAGAATTCTGATGTGGCTTTAAAGACTGATGGTCTCCAAGATTGTTGTATGCTAATTCTGAGAGTTAAAAGCCACTAGTTTAGGGGATTAACTCCAATAGCCTAGTGGCATGCAGTGAGGGGTGGGTAAGGTGGGGAAGAATTAAGTAAAGTAGCTTTTGTACTATCTCAGCAGGAACTGGACAACTCTAACATTTAGCCTGCTAGTCTCAGTCACAAGAAGAAAAGGGGACACTTTAAAAAGTGATTTTTAGCATTTATTTATTTATTTATTTTTTATTTTCTAAGTTTTTTTAATTTACATTCCAAATCATTTCCCCTTTCCCGTTTCCTCCCTCCCCCGAAAGTCCCATAAGCCCCCTTCCAAGGTTCAACATGCAGAAGAATGCAAATTGACCCAATCTTCAACATGCAGAAGAATGCAAACTGACCCATTCTTATCTCCTTGCACTAAGCTCAATTCCAAGTGGATCAAGGAACTCCACATAAAACCAGACACACTGAAACTAATAGAAAGGAAACTAGGGAAGAACCTTGAACATATGGGCACAGGGGAGAATTTCCTGAACAGAACTCCAATAGCTTATGCTCTAAGGTCAGGAATAGCATTTATTTTTAAGTTGTAAAAGTTGCCTATGAATGCTAAGAAAAGTGGGGAAAACTGAATGAAAAAGGGGATAAGGGAAAATTCTTCACCCTCCTTTTTCTGTCCTCAGTACTTATACATTTTTTTCAGAATACATGTCATACGGTAAAAAGTTCTTCACAAGTTTAGACATAAGTTAAAATAATAAATCAAATAAGAAGTTTGCAACATAGAGTTAGAAAGAGCAATTCAAAAATTCATCTGGAATAACAGAAAACCCAGAATAGCTAAAACTATTCTCAAGAGTAAAAGAACCTCTGGGGGAATCAGTATCCCGGACCTCAAGCTGTACTACAGAGCAATAGTGTTAAAAACCGCATGGTATTGGTACAGTAACAGACATGTAGATCAATGGAACAGAATTGAAGACCCAGAAATGAATCCACACTCCTATGGTCACTTGATCTTTGACAAAGGAGCTAAAACCATCCAGTGGAAAAAAGATAGCCTTTTCAACAAATGGTGCTGGCTCAGCTGGAGGTCAACATGCAGAAGAATGCAAATTGACCCATCCTTATCTCCTTGCACTAAGCTCAATTCTAAGTGGATCAAAGATCTCCACATAAAACCAGACACACTGAAACTAATAGAAGGGAAACTAGGGAAGAACCTTGAACATATGGGCACAGGGGAGAATTTCCTGAACAGAACTCCAATAGCTTATGCTCTAAGATCAAGAATAGACAAATGGGACCTCATTAAATTACAAAGTTTTTGCAAGGCAAAAGACACTGTCAAAAAGACAAAGCGGCAACCAACTAACAGGGAAATGATCTTTACCAACCTTACATCCGACAGAGGGCTAATATCCAAGATATACAAAGAACTCAAGAAGTTAAACTCCAGAGAGGCAAGTAACCCTATTAAAAAATGGGGTACTGAGCTAAACAAAGAGTTCTCACCTGAAGAATATCTAATGGCTGAGAAGCACCTAAAGAGATGTTCATCATCCTTAGTCATTAGGGAAATGCAAATCAAAACAACCCTGAGATTCCATCTCACACCAGTCAGGATGGCTAAGATCAAAAACACAGGAGACAGCAGTTGTTGGCGAGGATGTGGAGAAAGAGGAACACTCCTCCACTGCTGGTGGAATTGCAAGCTGGTACAACCACTCTGGAAAGCAGTCTGGCGGTTCCTCAGAAAACTGGGCATGACACTCCCGGAGGATCCGGCTATACCACTCCTGGGCATATACCCAGAGACTTTACCTGCATGCAATAAGGACACATGCTCCACTATGTTCATAGCAGCCTTATTTATAATAGCCAGAAGCTGGAAACAACCCAGATGTCCCTCAACGGAGGAATGGATTCAGAAGATGTGGTATATCTACACAATGGAATATTACTCTGCAATTAAAAACAATGAATTCACGAAATTCCTAGGCAAATGGTCAGATCTTGAAAATATCATCCTTAGTGAGGTCACCCAATCACAAAAGAACACACATGGTATGCAGTCACTGATAAGGGGATATTGACCCAGAATCTCGGAATACCCTAGACACAATCCGCATATCAATAGATTTCTAAGAAGATGGAAGGAGAGACCCCTGGTCCTGGAAAGACTGGATGTAGGGGAACGCCAGGACAGAGTAACGAGAGGGGGGTTGAATGGAGAAAAGAGGGAGGTAAGGGGGCTTATGGGACTTTCGGGGAGGGAGGAAACGGGAAAGGGGAAGTGATTTGGAATGTAAATTAAAAAAATAAAATAAAATAAAATAAATAATGATAATAAAAAAAAGAAGTTTGCAACAGCGAATATCCATTAGGAGTGTTTATTTAGCTAAACATTTATCACCTGTCACAGCTCCATAGGTTCATTGGGAGTCAAAAACCAAAACTAAGTTATTAGTGAAGTTTTCTATAGATAAATCAGTCAATATCTTTTGTCCTAGCACCTTTAATAAATGATTATTTCCATTTTAGGACCTTTGGTTAATGGATTTAGAGTCTCTCGTAGTGTCCTCTGAATTGTAGAAAGTCTGGTTACTATCTAGAAGCAATTAACTGGTGACATATGGGAGACTGGCAGAGTTCTTGTTGCAGTTTTGACTATCAGAAGACCTAATAGCAGTTCCACTATAAAAAATATATTGATACAATTTTAGGAATTCTTATAGGTTCATCCTAAAGAATTGAAAAGCATCTATTTGTCTATTTTTCATCAATACAGGATAGTACATCTTTGCAGATCTGTAGAGATCTGCTCAAAGAGTGGGATAATACCTAGCGGATGTCATATATGTTTAATAATAACAGGAAAAGCATATTAATAGCAGTAATCTTACCTAAAATGATTTTCTCCTGGGACTTGCCCATATGAGTAAATGTGTTGTGGATTATTATAATTTGACACAGCAAGATCACATGATAGTTATTAGCTTGTTGACCCTTAACATTTAAGAAAACTTAAGCATTAGCACATGCTGGCCAGGATTTGGAGCACAGAGCACACTCCTCCATTGCTGGTGTGTGATGGTTTGCATGTGCTCCACCAAGGAATTGGCACTATTAGGACATGTGGCCCTGTTGGAGTAGGTATGTCACTGTGCATATGGACTATAAGACTCTCATCCTTCCTGGAAGTCAGTATTCTGCTAGCAGCCTTCAGAAGAAGATGTAGAATTCTCAGCTCCTCCTGCACTATGTCTGCTTTGGTGATGCCATGCTTCTTACCTTGATAATCATTAACTGAACCTCTGAATCTATAAGTCAGCCCTAATTAAATGTCATTTATAAGAGCTGCCTTGGGCTGGTGAGATGGCTCAGTGGTTAAGAGCACTGACTGCTCTTCCAAAGGTCCTGAGTTCAATTCCCAGCAACCACATGGTGGCTCACAGCAATCTACAATGTGATCTGATGCCCTCTTCTAGTGTGTCTGAAGTTAGCTACAGTGTTCTCACACACATTAAATAAATAAGTTAAATAAATCTTTAAAAAAAAGAGTTGCCTTGGTCATGGTATTTGTTCACCACAGTAAAACCTCAACTAGGACATGGGGGGGGGGAGTGCAAATTTATACAAATACTTTGGAAATCAATTTGGTGTTTTCTCAGAAAATTGGGAGTAGTTCTACTTCATGACCCAGCCCTACCACTCCTGGGCATAAACCCAAAAGGTGCTTCACTATCCCACAAGACACTTGCTTATCTATGTTCATAGCAGTTTTATACACAATAGCCAGAAACTGGGAACAACTTAGATGTCCCTCAACTGAAGAATAGATAAAGAAAATGTGGGGAAGGGGAAATGATTTGGAATGTAAATAAAAAACTTAGAAAATAAAAAAAAAAAGAAAATGTGGTAAATCTACACAATGGAATACTATTCAACTATGAAAAATGAAAGACATCATAAGTTCTGAAGGCAAATGGATAGACCTTGATAATATCATCCTCAGTAACATAACCCAGTTCCATTAGGACACTAACTTATAAGTGGCTATTAGTCATCAAATACAGGATTCCCTTGCTGTTCTCCACAGACACAAGGAAGAAAGAATGAATTAATAATTGTAGTTTGTTTTGAAATGAGTAAAATAGAAGGGCACATGAATAAATAAATTAGAAAATGGATATAGAGCAAGAACTCAACAGCACAGCAGTGGAGACAAGATCACAGCTGTCCTGCTAAATCCTGTCCAATTCACTAATCTTGAACTCTCTCAGTAAAGCACAGTGGACATTAAAAGCCTGCATACAGGCTGGAAAACACGTCTCAAGACCAAATATGTATGACCAATGAGATGGTTCAACAGGTAGACTTGTTTGTTGCCAAGCCTGATAACCTGTTTTGGCGTCTAAGAGTCTGCTTGGTAGGAAAAAAGAGCTAGATCCTGTTTAGTTCCATTCCTCATTTTGTTGAGTGGTTTGTTTTCTTAGTTTTTAATTTTAAAATTTATATATTCTAGATATTAACCTTGGTCAGATGTATAATCGGAAAAGACTTTTGGCCATTCTGTAGGCTGCCTTTTACTCAAAATGTGTTTTTTGTTGTACAGACATTTTAAACTCATATGTGAGCCTATTTATCAATTATTGATTTTAATGCTTATTTTACCATGGGACCATTCAGAAAGTCCCTTCCTTTGACAATGAGTTCAAGCATATTCCATATTTTCTTCTTTATCATTTTTGGGTGTTTGGTCTTAGATTGAGATCTTGATCCACTTGGAGTTGAGTTTTGTCAGAAATAAGGATCCACTTTTATTATTCTACATGTAGCTTTCCAGTTTGATCCAGAATCATTTGGTGAAGATATTGTCTTAGGGTTTTCATTGCTATGGTGAAACACCATGACAAAAATAACTTGGGGAGGAAAGGGTTTCTTTGGCTTACATTTCCTTATCATTGTTCAACATCAAAGAATGTCAGAACAGGAACTCAAAGAGGATAGGAACCTGGAGACAAAGATGATGCAGAGGACATGGAGGAATGTTACTTACCGACTTGCTTTCCATTGTTTTTCTCAGCCTGCATTCTTCTAGAGCCCAGGACCACAAGCCCAGGGATGGCAGCATGTAACATAAACTGGGCCTTCCCCTATCAATCACTAATTAAGGAAATATTTTAAAGCTGGATCTTTCCTCCCCTCCTCTTCCTCTTTCTTATTAATAATTTTAAAATTTTACTTTACATTCAAATCTCAGCTTCCCCTTCCTTCTTCTCCTCCCAATCCCTCAGACACACCTCACCTCTCTCCGTCTCCCTCTCCCTTTCTCCTCAGAAATGGAAGGCTTTCCATGGATATCCACCTATCGTGGCATATTAAGTTGCAGTAGGACTAGGCACATCTCCTCTTGAGGCTAGACAAAGTCCAGTTAGGGATAGGGGATCCAAAGGCAGGCAAAAGAGTCAGAGACAGCTCTGCTCCGGTTGTCCTATGGGAAGACTAGACTATACATCTACACATATATGTAGGAAGCCTAGTTCCATCCTATGCATGCTCTCTGGCTGGTAGTTCAGTCTCTTTGAGCCCCTATGAACTCAAGTTAGTTGGTTCTGTAGAAATTTTTTTGTGGTGTCCTTGACCTCTCTGGCTCCTTCAATCCCTTCCTTTTCTACAAGATTCCCCAAGCTCTCCCTTATGTTTGGCTCTAGGTTTCTGCATGTTTCTATCAGCTACTATGTGCTCTTAGAGCACAGTTATGCTAGAGATTACAGCTGAATCTTATAGAGGCATTTTCTTGTTGAGGTTTCCTCCTGTCTAATGAATACAGCTTGAGTCAAGTTGATATAAGATTAGTCTGCAGAAATGTTGCCTCTCTTCTAACTTTTGTGCCTCTGTTTTTCTTTGTAATATATCGTGTTTGTGAACATGTGTGGACATATTTGAGGGTCCTTCAATCATGAAATTTAATATATTTCTCTGCCATTTCTTTTGAGGTGTGTCATTTAAAATGCATAACCTATTTTCCATATAATTAGAATTGCATAGTTGTGCTATTGGTATGGTGATAATTCTATCACATAGTAAACATTTTTGAGAGATTCCAATTTTTCCAGCTCAGCCTAGAGTCAATCTTCATCAACATTTCCTATATTGAGAAGCAGGAGAACCCTGGATGTGGGGGTTATTATCACCTATCGATTATTATTACTATCAGAAGAGTATTTCAAATTTCAAGTTTAGTTTAATTAGCTAGCCAGACAGAGAAGATGTCAAACTATTAAAGTAATTCTGTTTTTGTAGAGCCACTTGCTTTGCCACATATTCATTAGGTTCTCTAGTGGGATAGAAAAAGAGATGGGAGATGCAGAATAGGGAGAAATATAGTCTGATATAATACTGTCACATGGTTGCAGAGTGTAAATGTAGTATGTGAGTATTCTAGTATGAAATGGAGACAGCTATGTTTAAAACTCAACACTTACTACTAAATTGTGGAGAAAATATGTTCTAATTGATGGAAAAGATATGCACTATAAAATATAATCAAGGAAAATGAAGTGGATTCTGGTGTAGGAAAAAGTGGAGAAATAGTGAGAACTGCTATATTGGGTAAAATTTCTCTCTCTTTTTTTTTTAAACTTGGGCATTGAAGGAGAAATAAAAAGCAAAGAATATTTCCACAAAAATAGCTCTGCAGAAGAATGCCACATGCAGAACAGGGCAACTGGGACCTCCAGATGCAGGGACATCAAACATAATATTGCTTGGGTCTCAGAAAGCTTGTGTGCTCCCTGCTCCAAAGAGCTGAGCAGGTCTGCGGTCACCTATGTGCCAGTTCTGCTGTGGGACATCTGCCCTGCAAAGGGACCCGCACTGGGAGAGAGCACACCCACAAAGGGCGGGAGCGCACCAGCCTCCCCTTGGTGACCTCTGCTCTGGGAATCCACTATGCTGAGCCTTTGGATGTGCAGGGATTCCCCAATACAACATCACTTGAGGCAAGGCACATCAGGGCTCCAAAGTCACTCAGGAGCAGGGCAGGCTCAAGCAATCGGTGCCAGGGGAATCCCGGTAATCCGGGGGTGTGTGTGTGTGCAGAAATAGCCTTGCAGGCTCACAGGAGGCCCAACCAACAGCCAGTGACAGCAAGACCAACTAACACCAGAGATAACCAGATGGCAAAAGGCAAACGTAGAAACGTTACTAACAGAAATCAAGGCAATATGGCACCATCCGAACCAAACTCTCCAACAGCAGCAAGTCCTGGATACCCTATCACACCCAAAAGGCAAGATCTGGATTTAAAATTACTTCTCATGATGCTATTAGAGGATTTCAAGAAGGACACAAATAAATCTCATAAAGAAATACAGGAGAACATGAATCAACGGGTTGAAGCCCTAACAAAGGAAACACAAAAATTGCTTAGAGAAATGCAGGAGAATATGGGTCAACTGATGGAGGCCCATACAGAGGCAACACAAAAATCGTTTAAAGAAATGAATCAATGGGTAGATACCCTTACAAAGGAATCACAAAAATTGCTTAAAGAAATGCAGAAGACTATGGGTCAACAGATGGAGGCCCATAGGGAGGCAACACAAAAATCTCTTAAAGAAATGAATCAACGGGTAGATGCCCTTACAAAGGAAACACAAGAATCACTTAAAGAAATGCAGGAGAACATGGATCAACAGATGGAAGCCTATGAGGAGGAAACACAAATATCGCTTAGAGAAATACAGGAGAACTTGGGTCAACAGGCAGAAATCCTGAAAGAGGAAATGCAAAAATATCTTAAAGAAATACAGGAAAATACAAACAAACAAGTGAAGGATCTCAGCAAATCCATCCAGGATCTTAAAAAGGAAGTAGAAACAACTAAGAAATCACAGAGGGAGACAACTTTGGAGGTAGAAAACCTTGGGAAGAAATCAGGAGTCATAGATGCAAACATCAACAATAGAATACAAGAGATGGAAGAAAGAATCTCAGGTGCTGAAGATACCATAGAAAGCATCGACTCAACAGTCAAAGAAAATGCAAAATGCAAAAAACGTGTAACCCAAAACATCCAGGAAATCCAGGACACAATGAGAAAAACAAACCTAAGGATTATAGGTATAGATGAGAGTAAAGATTTGCAACTTAAAGGGCCAGTAAATATCTTCAACAAAATTATAGAGAAAACTTCCCTAACCTAAAGAGAGAGATGCTGATGAACTTACAAGAAGCCTACAGAACTCCAAACAGACTGGACCAGAACAGAAATACCTCCGGTCACATAATAATCAAAACACCAAATGTACTAAACAAAGAAAGAATATTGAAAGCAGTAAGAGAAAAAGGTCAAGTAACATATAAAGGAAGACCTATCCGAATCATATCAGACTTCTCACCAGAGACTATGAAAGCCAGAAGATCCTGGGTAGATCTCATACAGACTCTAAGAGAACACAAATGCCAGCCTAGACTACTATACCCAGCGAAACTCTCAATCACCATAGATGAGAGACCAAGATATTCCATGAAAAAACCAAATTTACACAATATCTTTCCACAAACCCAGCCCTGCAAAGGATAATAGGTGAAAATATCCAATATAAGGAGAGAAACTACACCCTGGAAAAAAAGAAATAGTAACCACCTTGCATCAAACCCAAAAGTAGATAACCACTCAATCATAAAGATAGCATCAAGAATAGCAGGTGGCAATAATCACTATTCCTTAATCTCTCTTAATATCAATGATCTCAATTCCCTAATAAAAAGATAGACTAACAGACTGGATACGTAAACAGGATCCAGCATTTTGCTGCATGCAGGAAACGCACCTCAGTGTCAAAGACAAACACTACCTCAGAGTAAAAGGCTGGAAAACAATCTTGCAAAGAAATGGTCCCAGGAAATGAGCCAGAGTAGCCATGCTAATATCAGATAAAATTGACTTACAACCTAAAATCATCAAAAAAGACACAGGACACTATATACTGATCAAAGGAAAAATCCACCAAGAAGAACTCTCAATTCTGAATATCTATGCTCCAAACGCAAGGGCACCCTTATTCGTAAAAGAAACTTTACTAAAGCTCAAAGCACACATTGCTCCTCATACAATAATAGTGGGTGACTTCAACAACCTGCTCTCTGAAATGGATCGTTCAGGAAAGCAGAAACTAAACAGGGACACAGTGAATCTAATTGAAGCCTTGGACCAAATGGAACTAACATATACATATATATATATATATATATATATATATATATATATATATATATATATATATATAGAACATTTCATCCTAAAGCCAAAGAATATACCTTCTTCTCAGCACCTTATGGTGCCTTCTCCAAAATCGACAATTATAATTGGTCACAAATCAGAACTCAACAGATATAAGAAGATCGAACTAATCCCATGCCTCCTATCAGACCACTATGGAATAAGGGTGGTCTTCAATAGCAACAAAAACGACAGAAAGACCACATACACATGCAAGCTGAATAATGCTCTACTCAATGATAACGTTGTCAAGGGGGAAATAAAGAAAGAAATCAAAGACTTTTTAAAATTTAATGAAAATGAAGGCACAACATACCCTAATTTATGGGACACAATGAAAGCGGTGCTAAGAGGAAAATTCATACCCCTGTGTCCCTCCAAAAAGAAATGGGAGAGAGTAAACACTAGCAGCTTAAAGACACACCTGAAAGTACTGGAACTGAATGAAGCAAACACACCGAAGAGGAGTAGAAGGCAGGAAATCATCAAACTCAGGGCTGAAATCAATCAAGTAGAAACAAAACCATACAAAGAATCAACAAAACTAGGAGTTGGTTCTTTGAGAAAATCTACAAGATTGATAAGCCCTTATCCAGACTTATCAGAGGGCACAAAGGCAGTATCCAAATTAATAAAATCAGAAACAAAAAGGGAGATATAACAACAGAAAATGAGGAAATTCAAAAAAATCATCAGATCCTAATACAAAAGCCTGTATTCAACACAACTAGAAAATCTGGAGGAAATGGACAATTTTCTTGACAGATACCAAATACCAAAATTAAATCAGGATCAAATAGACCATCTAAACCGTCCTATAACCCCTGAAGAAATAGAAGTGGTCATTGGAAATGTCCAGCCAAAAAAAGCACAGGTCCAGCCTGTTTTAGTGCAGACTTCTATGAGACCTTCAAAGAAGACCTAACACCATTACTCTTCAAACTGTTCCACAAAATAGAAACAGAAGGAACACTACCCAACTCGTTCTATGAAGCCACAACTACGCTGATACCAAAACCAAACAAAGATCTGACAAAGAAATAGAATCTCAGGCCAATCTCTCTTATGAATATCGATGCAAAAATACTCAATAAAATTTTTGTCAACCGAATCCAAGAAAACATCAAAATGATCATTCACCACGATCAAGTAGGCTTTATCCCAGGGATGGAGGGATGGTTCAATATAAGGAAGTCCATCAATGTAATCCACTACATAAACAATCTCAAAAAAAAAAAAAACCCCACATGGTCATTTCATTATATGCGGAGAAAGCAATTGACAAAATTCAGCATCCTTTCATGTTAAAATCTTGGAAAGATCAGGAATTCGAGGCGAATATCTAAACATTGTAAAATCAATTTACAGCAAACTGGTAGCCAACATCAATCTAAATGGAGAGAAACTTGAAGCAATCCCACTAAAATCAGGGACTAGACAAGGCTGCCTTCTCTCTCCATATCTTTTCAATATAGTACTTAAAGTTCTAGCTAGAGCAATTAGACAACAAAAGGAGGTCAAAGGGATACAAATTGAAAAGGAAGAATTCAAACTATCACTATTTGCAGACGATATGATAGCATACTTAAGCGACCCAAAGAACTCCACCAGAGAACTCCTACAGCTGATAAACAACTTCAGCAAAGTGGCCAGATATAAAATCAACTCAAGCAAGTCAGTAGCCTTCCTATACTCAAAGGATAAGCAGGCTGAGAAAGAAATAAGAGAAAGGATACCCTTCATGATAGCCACAAACAATATAAAGTATCTTGGTCTGACTCTAACCAAACAAGTGAAAGATCTTTATGACAAGAACTTCAAGTCTCTGAAGAAAGAAATCAAAGAAGACCTCAGAAGATGGAAAGCTCTTCCATGCTCATGGATTGTCAGGATTAATAATGACCACCTTGCCAAAAGCAATATACAGATTCAATGCAATCCCCATCAAAATCCCAACACAATTCTTCATAGTGTTAGAAAGAGCAATTCAAAAATTCATCTGGAATAACAGAAAACCCAGGATAGCTAAAACTATTCTCAAGGGTAAAAAACTTCTGGGGGACCTCAAGTTGTACTACAGAGCAATAGTGTTAAAAACTATATGGTATTGGTACAGTGACAAGCATGTAGATCAATGGAACAAAATTGAAGACCCAGAAATGAATCCACACTCCTATGGTCACTTGATCTTTGACAAAAGAGCTAAAACCATCCAGTGGAAAAAAGATAGCTTTTTCAGCAAATGGTGCTGGTTCAACTGGAGGTCAACATGTGGAAAAAATGCAAATTGATCCATTCTTATCTCCTTGCACTAAGCTCAATTCCAAGTGGATCAAGGACCTCCATATAAAAACAGACACACTGAAACTAATAGAACGGAAACTAGGGAAGAACCTTGAACATATGGGTACAGGGGAGAAATTCCTGAATAGAACTCCAATAGCTTATGCTCTAAGATCAAGAATTGACAAATGGGTCTTCATAAAATTACAAAGCTTCTGTAAGGCAAAGGACACTGTCAAAAGGACAAATAGGCAACCAATAAACTAGGAAATGATCTTTACCAACCCTACATCCGACAGAGGGCTAATATCCAATATATACAAAGAACTTAAGAATTTAGACTCCAGAGAGCCAAGTAACCCTATTAAAAAATGGGGTACAGAGCTAAACAAAGAGTTCTCACCTGAAGAATATCTAATGGCTGAGAAGCACCTAAAGAGATGTTCAACATCCTTAGTCATTAGGGAAATGAAAATCAAAACAATCCTGAGATTCCATCTCACACCAGTCAGAATGGCTAAGATCAAAATCACAGGAGACAGCCGTTGTTGGCGAGGATTTGGAGAAAGAGGAACACTCCTCCACTGCTGGTGGGATTGCAAGCTGGTACAACCACTCTGGAAATCAGTCTGGTGGTTCCTCAGAAAACTCGGGATAATACTACTGGAGGACCCTGCTATACTAGTCCTGGGCATATACCCAGAGGATTCTCCAGCATGCAATAAGGAAACATGTTCCACTATGTTCATAGCAGCCCTGTTCATAATAGCCAGAAACTGGAAAGAACCCAGATGTACCCCAACAGAGGAATGGATACAGAAAATATGGTATATTTACACAATGGAATACTACTCAGTCATTAAAAACAATGAATTCATGAAATTCTTAGGCAAGTGGGTGGAACTGGTGAATGTCATCCAGAGTGAGGTGACCCAATCACATAAGAACACACATGGTATGCACTCACTGATAAGTGGATATTAGCCCAGAAGCTCAGAAATTCACATATCAAATGATGCCCAAGAAGAAGGAAGGGGCAGCCACTAGTCCTGGAAAGGCTCAATGGGGCAGTGTAGGGGTATACCAGGACAGGGAAGTGGGAAGAGGTTTATTGGAGAACAGGGGGAGTGAAGATGGTTTATGGGACTTTTGAGGAGGGGGATCCAGGAAAGGTGAAATCATTCGAAATGTAAATAAAAATTATATCTAATAAAAAAAATAAAAATCAACACCCCTACCTAGGAACCATTTAAAGGAGCTTGCCCACTCTCTCTGCCTCCATTTAATGGAGACTGAATATCCTTGAGGGAGACTCAGACTTTGTTTATTACACTATCCCTTTATGTCAGCCTCAAATACCTGGAGGCCCAGTGTAACTGCAAACCCACTGGCTACACTGGCTGGGAAACAGGTAGATGATCTGAACATTCTCTCCTGTACTCCTTTGTAAATTTCACAGTTTCGTCCTTAGTCCTGTAGCAGACCACTTGCAGAGTTCTGGCTTCCCTCTCAGACTGAACTACCTAGGCACTGCACCAAACCTCATAATAGACCTCCTCCCACTTACTCCTCCCATTGGACTCTTTCAGCCCTCTCTCTTTTAGCCCATCCCTATTCCTTCCCTAATACCTATAAACATGCTCTACTCATGACCCCCAGTGGCCACACCTGGCAGCAACTCAAGAGCAGGCCACTCATGGCCACCACATGTGCCTGGTGGGGAGGTGAGGAGCATCTGAGAAGATATGAGGGAGGGAAAACCTTGATCACAATATACTCTATGAAAAACATGTCTTTCAGAGCCTAAATGTATAGATTGAAAAGTTCAGGGTAGAAAATGAAAAATATATTAAGTATCTGTCATTGTCAAATGATTTGATGCAGACTGTAAGGATAAATAATCTCCAATGAGAGAAACACATGCACTCCTTGTATTTCTGACAGCAGGGCAACTTTCAAAGTGATCAGGTATGAAAACCAAACTTTGAAATCATGACCTGTGACCTTTTCTCAGATTCTTGCAGATTCTTGCAATTGGGTAGTTTATACTGGTATTGAACTCTGCCCAGACACTGGTGTAGAGTTCCTACTACAGGGATTCTCAGAGTGCTGCAGTCTGTCACTTCTCCTGACTAGCTATTCCTTATTCTTGTACACTGTGACACTCATGGGAACTGTGTTTTCATCGACTTCAACATGGGGCTCTATAGCCGCATGCCCATTTTTCTTTGTGATTTGACCACCATGATCAATGTCTGCATCTCCTCTGTGTTGCCCAAGATGCTGGGACCAAGAAGACCACAACAATTGGTTGGTTGTCCAGTGCTAAAATGTCAATCTTGAAAGCATGTATTCAAATAACATTATATAGAATGAACAGGTTATATATACGTGTGTGTGTGTGTGTGTGTGTGTGGGTGTGTGTGTGTGTGTGTGTGAGACGTAATAACAACTAATGTAAAAAGAGGCTATGAATTTGAGGGGGAGTAGGAGGGTTTTGTGGTAGAGTTTGGGGAAAGGAAAGGGAAGGAAGAAATGTTGTAATTATATGTAATCTTAAAAATAAAACAAATAAGGTATGCAACTAAATTGTGAATTCTCAAATGAAGAAATACAAACAGCCAAGATATTCAAACGTCTCAGGTATCTATCAATTGGCCAACAAATAGTGAAGATGTGGTACATATACACAATAGAATATTATTAAACTAGAAATAATAACAAAATTATGGAATTTGCAAGTAGAAGAATGGACTGGCAATAATAATTTTGGCTAAGGTGACAAAGATGCAGAATTAAATATGACTACCACATGCACAGGCACAGGCATAGGGACAGGCACAGGCACAGACACAGGCACAGACACAGACACAGACACAGACATAGACATAGATATAGACATACTTAAACTGGAATACTTAAAAAGGTTAGGTAGCCAGTTAGAGGCCATAAAAAGGATTTCACATAAAGCAGGGGAATACAAATGATGACATATGAAACAGAAGGAAAATAGTGGAAGAGGAAGCATAAACAGGATGGGACATGAGAATACCAAGTAGAAGATGGAGTAGGAAGTAAAGTGGAAATTTCTGGTTTCATAGGAGACTCAGCTGTGTCATGTGATGTTTTTCTGAAAACTGTCTTATGAAGGATATTTTGCTGAAGCAGACATGTGAGAGGATGTTTTGCTAAGAACAGATGTATAGTATTTTTTTATGGAAGCTGCCTGGTGAAAGAGCATGTGTTGTTTTGCTGGAGCAGATGCTCGAGAAGATATGAGATATTTGGAAAGAGTATAAGTATAAATCAACAGACAGTGGATAATTCTCTTGCATTGGTTCACCTTGTAAATCTTTACTGGTCATTAGGCTTCACTGAGACTGGTCTTCACTGAGGATGCTCTTGTATTGGTTGGCCTTGCTTTCTTCACTGATCTTTGCTTGTCATGACTTTGTTGAGAGAAATGTACCAAAGAACATCTGGTATTATTCTGGATGCTTCTTGCCACTTCTGCAGACTCATTCAACTGGCTGAGCCTCATGGTTTCTTCTGGATTAGGATGCTGATTCGTGTTTGGTGTTTGCCAAGTAGACTGGACTATCACTACTGATTTGTGGTTGGTGTTTTACTAGTGGACTGGACTGCTGACAATGAAGATTGGTGTCTCCCCAAAGAACTATTTCTAAACAGATTTACAACCCCCATTTCCTATTAACCTTTCTATTCCCCTGCCTCTGGTGGGAAGTGGGCTAGAAGAGAGGTTGAAGTAGTAAAGAACAATAATTAAAATAAGTTTTGAAAAATCTAAGCCTACAATGGGCAGGGGTATGTAACAAGACACTTGAATAGCCATATGTAAACTTACTACTTCAGAAATTTCCTAAAATATGGACATATATGCACATCAAATGTGCTCAAATGGAGTTACTCTATAATAGAGAGTCAAAGCTTTTCCCAGATACTTAGCTTTTCAAAAGAAAAGAGCCCAGAGCCTCTTTTTGGGTTGTGGGCAATGGGGTCCCATAACTTCCCATACTACAGGATACTGTTATTGCACTTGCTTATCATCCAGAACTTGGTGGACCCTATTAACAAAGATACAATATACTTGAGTCATTGGGCATGAAGAAATGAATATGGTACTGACCTAAAAACTTTATCCCTACTGGGCAGCTTTCATAATGCTAGAATGTTCAATGATACATTAGGGAAGAAAGGTAATCAAAGGCCTTAACTAACTGTGAAGCCTGTGAACTACAATTATGAATGTCCAGGCAATGTATCCACTGGTAAAAAAATGGCATGAATATTATAGGAGTAACCAGCCACTTTAGGATTGTATTTAAGTCCCACTCCACAGGATGAAATTCATAGCTGAAACTGTCAAGTGAACCAAAACCCTGTCTTAGGGGAAAATTTAGTATTATTATTTTACTAAACATACACAGTAATAAGCTGCCCCCTAAGTTCTTAGTTTTATATGCATAGATTAGAGCATACTTCAACTTTATCAGAGAAGCCCCTTTTTGTAGGTGATGTAGAGGATGACAAAGAAGAAAAGCAATCAGTATCTTTTCCACTGTGGTATATGTGAGCCACAGCAAATAACAGCAAATAAGATATCCTTAAAGATACAACAGTAGCACTTATATCCTGGCCATAACTAACAGCTGTCTAATTGGGTTAAAGGTTCACTCAATAGGACAGAATGCCTGGTACTACAAATCTAGTTTGCTACCTCTAGTTGGACAGGTCACAGATATAGAAAAGAACCTATTAATGCTACTTTTCCAAACCAATATAATCTCTTACTGAAGTCGTCATAATATCCTTATGCATACAGATAGGTGTAGCTCTCACTACTTATCAAGGAAGATTCTTTTGCAGCAGACAGAGACCAATAAGAAAGCTATAATGTATGAAAATTCAGAAGTCAACTGATTGTGAGTTGTCTATCCCTAATGTATTTATCTACAGCACAACCTTCATATCTAAGTCTCAAGAACATCAGAGAAGGACTGGCAAAATTATGACCCAGAGGACCAAGATGTTTGCTGCAACATTGCATGTTTAACATAAATCAAGGAAGCTATATCCATGGAAGTACAATAATATGGCCACTTAAATAGACTTGAACAATGATAACTCCAGTTTGCAAGCTAACGTGGATGGTGAAAATCCGAGTAGCTATAGACAATTAATGACTGCAGACAAAGAGAATCAGTCTTTCCCATGGACTAGCCCCCTAATTGGTTGTCCAGTACCAAGTGGTCAACTCTAAATGCATATAAATATGAATAACTCTAAATGGACTTAGCACGTTTGATTTGCATATTTATTCATATATATGTAAAGGCAGCACTAATAAAGAAAAAGAAGCCATGGAATTGAAAGGAAGAAGTCATAGAAAGGGGTGAAAGGGGGGGGAACATGATAAAAATACTATACACATAGGTAAAATTAAAAATAATTTTTAAATACAATAATTATTTATTTAATTCAACGAATATTGAGAGGAGACAAAAACCAATATTGAGGGTAACAAAAGTCAACCAGGAGGAGGCAAAGAGGTCAAAAGGCCATCATAGTTTAGTCCATGACCTTCAGACAGTCAGAGCAGAAGTGAGGATTTAGATGGGTCACTGACGGTTTCTGAATGTTCCAAAAGAGGTCAACAGCTCCTGAAGAATGGCCACTGTGTACTCTCCCACAGCTCCCTTCCTGGCCACATCCTTCAAAACAGCATGCCCCAAGCACACAGCACCCTTGCTGAATTACTCATGTTGGAAATTATAAGGCCCTGGCACTAAGAACTCTCAAGCATCTAGCAATCTTCTGCTGACACACTCCTGGATGAGAGCCGGTTTTGCCAGGGAAGCTGCTTCAAAGCACTTATGGTTCATATTGGACAGAATGGAAGACAAAGGTAGGTCTTATCATATCACACACTGTCACAGCATACCCACAGCATGGCAAGCATCTTCCCGAAAAAAAAATCTCTTTCAGAGATATACTGAAATGTGAAAGGAAATACAAATTTTCATATATTTCACTTATGATAATACCAATTGTCCTAAACTCCCAGAACTCTTTATATCCCCCAGGTCCGTTACCTATACGCCAACCACAACAAAGGCTGAGTAACCTTTGTGAGTAAAAAGGGAACACAGACATAAGGCAGCGTCCTGTATGAGAGTTCCTGGCTCATGTGATGGCTATAAGCAGAGAGGGCTAGGAACAGGCCATACCTACGTTTGAAGTTTTGGGAAAGTCATTTGACCACGGAGATCCATAACCTCCTGGAAATCCCATGATCCTACAAGATATCAAGTGCTTCTTCAATGCTTCTCCTCCCTCAAGGCAATAGTTGAACACTTGTCCCTTGTGGTGCAACAACATATGTTCTTAGGAAAGGAACAGAGACTTCTATCTAACCTGTGATCCCCCAGTCCAGCAGACTGAAGGCAGTGGTGCTGGCACAGGTTCAGCAGCAGGACAGAAGTCTCCGGAGTGCAACTTTGACATCCTTGTTCCTCAGAGTGTAGATGAGGGGGTTCAAGGTGGGTGCCACCGAGGTGTAGATGATGGACACCACCTTGTCCTTGTTCAGAGAGTAGCTGGACGAAGGGCGAATGTAGGTATAGATGACAGTGGAGTAATACATGGATACCACGATGAGGTGTGCAGAGCAAGTGGAAAAGGCTCGTTTCTTGCCTTCAGCTGAACGGATCCTCAGGATACTGGCCACGATAAAGCCATAGGAGAGGATTGTCACAGAGAAGTTCCCTACAGCCAGGAATACATCTGCGGCAAAGGCCATGGCCTCATTCAATTGCGTTGGAGCACAGGAGAGCTTCAACAGTGGGGGAATCTCACAGAAGAAGTGCTCGATCACATTGGAGCCACAGAATGGTAGACGCAGCATCAGACCTGTGTGCACGCTGGTGTTAGTTAGGCTGATGGCCCATACAATGGCAGCCAGGAATGCACATACCCTGGGACCCATCCAAGCACTATAGTGCAGGGGACAGCAGATGGCCACAAAACGGTCATAGGCCATAGCTGAGAAAAGCAGAAGCTCTGCCCCCAGGGACCATGTGAAGAAGAAGAGCTGGGCCATGCAGCCCCCATAAGAGATGGTCCTCCCTGCCATCATACTGTCCAGTAGCTTGGGTAGGATGGTGGAGGTGCAGAGGATGTCCACCATGGCCAAGTTGACCAGGAAGAAGTACATGGGGGTATGCAGGGTTGGGCTAGCACTGATTGTCACCATAATGAGCAGGTTCCCTGAGATTGCCGCCATGTATAGGCAGAGGAAGCTAAGGAGAAGTGGTACCCGAAGGTGAGGCATTTCTGAGAATCCCAGGATGAAGAATTCAGTGACCAGTGTCCCATTCATCATAAAGCTGGAGTGTACTCAGAATCCAGGGGCAGTGGGTTTTCTGTGGCAGCTCTGATAGGATCTGAAGATGAAAGACATGCTCCAGTTCCAATTTGTGCTAACAATGCGACCCAGTTGTGGCAAGACTCACCTAGAGCCCAAACCTAGGTATTACATGGGGTAAGAAGAGAACTCTGAGTCAGCTAAGGTTGTAGGCATCATTCTAGATGTAGGATTTCTAGGAGACTGATGTGGCCACTCATAAACCTTAGAGATGCAGGATCTTTCTCTACTGGGAATGTGCTTTCCCCAGACTTCAGGAACAGGAACAGGAGTACTCCTCAGGGTAGAAATCAGTCTGTCTTGGTAACATGGGAGAGGTGTGGTTATCTTCTATTCAAGAGCTCTCAGACAGTGGGTAGGAACATGAAAAGATTAGAAAAGATGACAAAATATCTCTCACATGGCCATTTAAATTACCATCAACCAAGCTCCTCCCTGGGTTGGGGGATAACAGGTGCACTCACCTATACAAACCATAGTCGTCCATGTGAGTGTCACTAGAGCTGGGGATCAAAGGCTTTAAAGTATGGCTCTGAAGTAGGGCACCAGCCAGGACTGAGCCATGTCTCACCCCTATATCCTGACAGTCACACATTATCTCTGAGCTAAAACTCTCCGGCTGAGTTCAAATGTCTTAAACAGAGTACGCTTAAATGTGTAAGTGCCAACCTCCAAGCAGTGAGGTAGGAGTAGACTGTGCAGCCTTTCATATAAACTATTGCTTAAATTTAGGAACACTGGAGCTCAGAGTTTACATTTTCAGATAGGTCACTATATTATAGTCAATTTTAAAGATTGTTATTATTTTCATGTACCTATATACAGCCAGCATTATAACAATTTCCTAGTTTGGGCTTAGACCTCAACTCTCATTCCTACCTCAGGAAATGTCTGGAAGGTAGATACACTTATCTGAATATTACAAGGCTGTATCACTGTATCACTGTGGCTAGAAGATACAAAGACCCCATCTCCTGTGGAATGAACTCCCTCACACAGGTGATGTTATACATTTCAACATATGATCTGAGAAGGGTAACAAGAAAAGAAAGAAGAGGTAGGAAAAGAAAAAGTTAGAGAAACACATAATCATGGGGACAGAAAGACAGTGAGGCAAAGATGAGGAGAGACAGAAATTTTCTCTCTCACACACCTAAAGCAGGGGAGGAAAGGAGGGGCAGATATAGAGACAGATATAAAGATAGAGATGGAGCAAGACATAGAGGCACCAATAGAGCAAGAAAAAATAAACACACAAAAAGCAAGAGAGAAAGAGGGAGGCAGAGAGACAGATACCATTAGGCTCTGAGAAGGCATGATGCTATGATGTGTCCAAGTAGTTCATTTTTTTCAATTGCTTTCAGAACTGTCTTGAAAATAACAGCTCAAATAATCACATAATCCACACCTATTATCAAAACACGGTCATTAATATTCAAATGCAAGTACAACCAACATGAAACTCACATAGTTAGCCTACAGCAAGAATCTTTCCAGGTGTCCTCTTCAGAAATTTTCTTCTCAGCATCACACACACACACACACACACACACACACACACACACATTCATCAACTTTCATTAGAGCCAGATTACATTAAAAAACATTTAAAGAGTATATGTGACATCTTTAAGAAAAGGGAATATTAGGATGTTGGTGTGAGGACCAGGGGCCCTGCATCCTCTATTATAGAAGAGACAAGTGCTCACAGGGAGGAACCAGTCCCTGAGAGACCAATTAGGCAGAACCACACTGGCTTTCTGAGAAAGAGTGGCTAGGGAGGTGACCAAGCCTCCTTTTGGGCAACACAATACACAATTGTAGGACTGGTGACCCAGGGGCAACTTCTCTGCCCTGCTACCCAGGGACTTGCTGTCTACCAATACCACCAGTGGCAGCAGAGGGTACAGGGAGCATTCAGGCAGATCAGGAAATGACATTTGTGCCTTGAGCCAATTAACTCCCCAAACCATGATTTCTCCTAGCCCAAAAGAGCTCCTCATTCCAGATAGAAACACTTGAGAAGCCAAGGTCAGAGTTCTTTCCCCATCCCTGTCTGCTGTCCTCTGGTACAGATTGTCACTGGTCACCATGTAGTTTCATCTCCTCTAACTGGATAATGTCTTTGGGCTCTCCAGCTGTCAAAATTCATGTCCACTTTTCTCATTCCATCCCAAACCTGAAATGGCATGCCCTTAGCAAATGGTGCTAGACTAGTGATGATCTGGGTCGAGGAAGCTGCTCTCTCCACAGAAAGGTCACATGACTGCTGTGGCCATCAGGGACACAAACCATTTTATGTTGCAACATGGCTAGTTGGTTCTTCTATGGTAATGGCAAGCTATAGGCCTTGTCTGACCTGGGCTCTGGCCATGGCACCTCTCTAGGCTGAACCTTGACATAAACTCCCTTGCTTCAGTAATCAAATTCATGCCTTAATTGTCTTCCTTGATTCAGAGCCCTAATCACATCTCACTGAACTACTTAAAAGAATAAGGACTAGTGTATTGGTCTACCATCTTCCTCCAGCCCTTCCCTGCTTCTGTTGACTGCACATTCTCTACCAACCATCATTGACATGTATGCATTGAATCTTGTTCCCCAGTGCACATGATTCCAGCCTGTGGTCCACACATCCATGTGGTTAATCACAATTTGTTGGCCACAGCATGAGCTAGGTCCCAAAGCAATCTCTGGGAACACTGCTGGGATTGCCTCACTAGGACCCTTTCTATTCTACATACTAGCATGAGGCATGGCCAGCACAGTCTGGGAGAGGCTGCATTAGTGGTACAAGAGCTTTAACCATTCCTTCCAAATGCTCAGCTTCCTCCTACATCTGTGATCAAGACTTCAACTCCCGATACAATGTGATTGTATGCTGAGACAAAGATGCAAAATCAGGATCTAATCACTTCACAAAAGCCCAATCGCTGGTAATAAGACCCGTGCATAAGCCCATGGGAAACTTTTTTTTTTTATTTTCTTTGATTCATTTATTTTTGTGCAGCATTATTGTCCTTTATTCTTATTATTTTTTAATTATTTTATTTTATTTTATTTTAATTTACATTCCAAATCATTTCCCCTTTCCCGTTTCCTCCCTCCCGGAAAGTCCCATAAGCCCCCTTCCCTCCCTCTTTTCTCCATTCAACCCCCTCTCGTTACTCTGTCCTGGCGTTCCCCTACATCCAGTCTTTCCAGGACCAGGGGTCTCTCCTTCCATCTTCTTAGAAATCTATTGATATGCGGATTGTGTCTAGGGTATCCCGAGATTCTGGGTCAATATCCCCTTATCAGTGACTGCATATCATGTGTGTTCTTTTGTGATTGGGTTACCTCACTAAGGATGATATTTTCAAGATCTGACCATTTGCCTAGGAATTTCGTGAATTCATTGTTTTTAATTGCAGAGTAGTATTCCATTGTGCAAATATACCACATCTTCTAAATCCATTCCTCTGTTGAGGGACATCAGGGTTTTTTCCAGCTTCTGGCTATTATAAATAAGGCTGCTATGAACATAGTGGAGCATGTGTCCTTATTACATGCAGGTAAAGCCTCTGGGTATATGCCCAGGAGTGGTATAGCAGGATCCTCCGGGAGTGTCATGCCCAGTTTTCTGAGGAACCGCCAGACTGCTTTCCAGAGTGGTTGTACCAGCTTGCAATTCCACCAGCAGTGCAGGAGTGTTCCTCTTTCTCCACATCCTCACCAACAACTGCTGTCTCCTGTGTTTTTGATCTTAGCCATCCTGACTAGTGTGAGATGGAATCTCAGGGTTGTTTTGATTTGCATTTCCCTAATGACTAAGGATGATGAACATCTCTTTAGGTGCTTCTCAGCCATTAGATATTCTTCAGGTGAGAACACTTTGTTTAGCTGTATACCCCATTTTTTAATAGGGTTACTTGCCTCTCTGGAGTTTAACTTCTTGAGTTCTTTTTTTTTTTTTTGAGACAGGGTTTCTCTGTGTAGCCCTGGCTGTCCTGGAACTCACTTTGTAGACCAGGCTGGCCTTGAACTCAGAAATCCTCCTGCCTCTGCCTCCCAAGTGCTGGGATTAAAGGCATGCACCGCCCGGCGAGTTCTTTGTATATATTGGATATAAGCCCTCTGTCGGATGTAAGGTTGGTAAAGATCATTTCCCAGTTAGTTGGTTGCCGCTTTGTCTTTTTGACAGTGTCTTTTGCCTTGCAAAAACTTTGTAATTTAATGAGGTCCCATTTGTCTATTCTTGATCTTAGAGCATAAGCTATTGGAGTTCTGTTCAGGAAATTCTCCCCTGTGCCCATATGTTCAAGGTTCTTCCCTAGTTTCCCTTCTATTAGTTTCAGTGTGTCTGGTTTTATGTGGAGATCTTTGATCCACTTAGAATTGAGCTTAGTGCAAGGAGATAAGGATGGGTCAATTTGCATTCTTCTGCATGTTGACCTCCAGCTGAGCCAGCACCATTTGTTGAAAAGGCTATCTTTTTTCCACTGGATGGTTTTAGCTCCTTTGTCAAAGATCAAGTGACCATAGGAGTGTGGATTCATTTCTGGGTCTTCAATTCTGTTCCATTGATCTACATGTCTGTTACTGTACCAATACCATGCGGTTTTTAACACTATTGCTCTGTAGTACAGCTTGAGGTCCGGGATACTGATTCCCCCAGAGGTTCTTTTACTCTTGAGAATAGTTTTAGCTATTCTGGGTTTTCTGTTATTCCAGATGAATTTTTGAATTGCGTTTTCTAACTCTATGAAGAATTGAGTTGGGATTTTGATGGGGATTGCATTGAATCTGTGTATTACTTTTGGTAAGATGCTCATTTTTACTATATTAATCCTGCCAATCCATGAGTATGGCAGATTTTTCCATCTTCTGAGGTCTTCTTCAATTTCTCTCTTCAGAGACTTGAAGTTCTTGTCATACAGATCTTTCACTTGTTTGGTTAGAGTCACGCCAAGATACTTAATATGGTTTGTGGCTATTGTGAAGGGTATTATTTCTCTTACTTCTTTCTCAGCCTGCTTATCCTTTGAGTATAGGAAGGCTTCTGACTTGCTTGAGTTGATGTTATATCCGGCCACTTTGCTGAAGTCGTTTATCAGCTGTAGGAGTTCTCTGGTGGAGTTCTTTGGGTCGCTTAAGTATACTATCATATCGTCTGCAAATAGTGATAGTTTGACTTCTTCCTTTCCAATTTGTATCCCTTTGACCTCTTTTTGTTGTCTAATTGCTCTAGCTAGAACTTCAAGTACTATATTGAAAAGATATGGAGAGAGAGGGCAGCCTTGTCTAGTCCCTGATTTTAGTGGGATTGCTTCAAGTTTCTCTCCATTTAGATTGATGCTGGCTACCAGTTTGCTGTAAATTGCTTTTACTATGTTTAGATATGGGCCTTGAATTCCTGATCTTTCCAAGACCTTTAGCATGAAAGGATGCTGAATTTTGTCAAATGCTTTCTCAGCATCTAATGAGATGACCATGTGGTTTTTTTCTTTGAGATTGTTTATGTAGTGGATTACATTGATGGATTTCCTTATATTGAACCATCCCTGCATCCCTGGGATGAAGCCTACTTGATCGTGGTGAATGATCGTTTTGATGTGTTCTTGGATTCGGTTGGCAAGAATTTTATTGAGTATTTTTGCATCGATATTCATGAGAGAGATTGGCCTGAGATTCTCTTTCTTTGTCGGATCTTTGTGTGCTTTTGGTATTAGTGTAATTATGGCTTCATAGAACGAGTTGGGTAGTGTTCCTTCTGTTTCTATTTTGTGGAACAGTTTGAAGAGGATTGGTGTTAGGTCTTCTTTGAAGGTCTGATAGAATTCTGCACTAAAACCATCTGGACCTGTGCTTTTTTTGGTTGGAAGACTTCCAGTGACAACTTTTATTTCTTCAGGGCTTATAGGACGGTTTAGATGGTCTATTTGATCCTGATTTAATTTTGGTATTTGGTATCTGTCAAGGAAATTGTCCATTTCCTCAAGATTTTCTAGTTGTGTAGAATACAGGTTTTTGTAGTAGGATCTGATGATTTTTTGAATTTCCTCAGTTTCTGTTGTTATCTCTCCCTTTTCGTTTCTGATTTTATTAATTTGGATACTATCTCTGTGCCCTCTGGTTAGTCTGGCTAAGGGCTTATCTATCTTGTTGATTTTCTCAAAGAACCAACTCCTCGTTTTGTTGATTCTTTGTATGGTTTTATTTGTTTCTACTTGATTGATTTCAGCCCTGAGTTTGATGATTTCCTGCCTTCTACTCCTCTTTGGTGTATTTGCTTCTTTTTGTTCCAGGGCTTTCAGGTGTGCCATTAAGCTGTTAGTGTATGCTGTCTCCCGTTTCTTTTTGGCGGCACTCAGGGCTATGAATTTTCCTCTTAGCACTGCTTTCATTGTGTCCCATAAATTAGGGTATGTTGTGCCTTCATTTTCATTAACTTTCAAAAAGTCTTTGATTTCTTTCTTTATTTCCACCTTGACCAAGTTATCATTGAGTAGAGCATTGTTCAGCCTCCACGTGTACGTGGGTTTTCTTTTGTTTTTGTTGCCATTGAAGACCACCCTTATTCCATAGTGATTTGATAGGAGGCATGGGATTATTTCTATATTCTTATATCTGTTGAGGTCTGATTTGTGACCAATTATATGATCAGTTTTGGAGAAGGTACCATGAGGAGCTGAGAAGAAGGTGTATTCTTTAGCTCTAGGATGAAATGTTCTATATATATATCTGTTAGTTCCAGTTGGTCCAAGGCTTCAATTAGATTCACTGTGTCCCTGTTTAGTTTCTGGTTTCCTGAACAATCCATTTCAGAGAGCGGGGTGTTGAAGTCACCCACTATTATTGTGTGCGGTGCGATGTGTGCTTTGAGTTTTAGTAAAGTTTCTTTTACGAATGAGGGTGCCCTTGCATTTGGAGCATAGATATTCAGAACTGAGTGTTCTTGATGGTGGATTTTTCCCTTGATCAGTATGTAGTGTCCTTCTGTGTCTTTTTTGATGACTTTAGGTTGAAAATCAATTTTATCTGATAATAGGATGGCTACTCCACCTCGTTTCTTGGGGCCATTTGCTTGTAAAATTGTTTTCCAGCCTTTTACTCTGAGGTAGTGTTTGTCTTTGACACTGAGGTGCGTTTCCTGCATGCAGCAAAATGCTGGGTCCTGTTTACGTATCCAGTCTGCTAGTCTATGTCTTTTAATTGGGGAATTGAGACCATTGATATTAAGAGAGATTAAGGCATAGTGATTATTGCCATCTGCCATTCTTTTTTTTTTTTTTTTTTTTTTTTGGTTTTTCGAGACAGGGTTTCTCTTTGTAGCCTTGGCTGTCCTGGAACTCACTTTGTAGACCAGGCTAGCCTCGAACTCAGAAATCCTCCTGACTCTGCCTCCCAAGTGCTGGGATTAAAGGCGTGCGCCACCACCGCCCGGCTACCATCTGCCATTCTTGACGCTATCTTTATGTTTGAGTGATTATCTACTTTTGGGTTTGATTCAAGAAGGTTATTATCTCATTTTTTCCTGGGTGTTGTTTCTCTCCCTGTATTGGAGGTTTCCACCTATTATCCATTGCAGGGCTGGATTTGTGGAAAGATATTGTGAAAATTTGGTTTTATCATGGAATATCTTGGTCTCTCCATCTGTGGTGATTGAGAGTTTTGCTGGGTATAGTAGTCTAGGCTGGCATTTGTGCTGTCTTAGTGTCTGCATGAGATCTGCCCAGGATCTTCTGGCTTTCATAGTCTCTGGTGAGAAGTCTGATGTGATTCGGATAGGTCTTCCTTTGTATGTTACTTGGCCCTTTTCTCTTGCTGCTTTTAGTATTCTTTCTTTGTTTAGAACATTCGGTGTTTTGATTATTATGTGATGGGAGGTATTTCTGTTCTGGTCCAGTCTGTTTGGAGTTCTGTAGGCTTCTTGTACGTTCATCGGCATCTCTGTCTTTAGGTTAGGGAAGTTTTCCTCCATAATTTTGTTGAAGATGTTTACTGGCCCTTTAAGTTGCAAATCTTCACTCTCATCTAAATCCTTAGGTTTGGTCTTCTCATTGTGTCCTGGATTTCCTGGATGTTTTGGGTTACACGTTTTTTGCATTTTGCATTTTCTTTGACTGTTGAGTCGATGCTTTCTATGGAATCTTCAGCACCTGAGATTCTTTCTTCCATCTCTTGTATTCTATTGTTGATGTTTGCATCTCTGACTCCTGATTTCTTCCCAAGGTTTTCTATCTCCAAAGTTGTCTCCCTTTGTGATTTCTTAGTTGTTTCTACTTCCTTTTTTAGTTCCTGGATGGATTTGCTGAGATCCTTCACTTGTTTATTTGTATTTTCCTGTATTTCTTTAAGGTATTTTTGCATTTCCTTTTTCAGGATTTCTTCCTGATGACCCACATTCTCCTGCATTTCTCTGAGCGATTTTTGTGTTTCCTCCTCATGGGATTCCATCTGTTGATCCATCGTCTCCTGCATTTCTTTAAGCAGTTCTCGTGTTTCCTTTGTAAGGGCATCTAACCGTTGATTCATTTCTTTAAGCAATTTTTGTGTTGCCTCCTTATGGACATCCATCTGTTGACCCATATTCTTCTGCATTTCTTTATGCAATTTTTGTGATTCCTTTGTGAGTGCATCTACCCGTTGATTCATCTCGTTAAGCGATTTTTGTGTTGTCTCCTTGTGCGCCTCCATCTTTTGATCCATGTTCTCCTGCATTTCTCTAAGCGATTTTTGTGTTTCCTTTGTAAGGGCTTCTAACCGTTGATTCATGGTCTCCTGTAACTCTTTATGAGATTTATTTGTGTCCTTCTTGTGATCCTCTAATAGCATCATGAGAAGTGATTTTAAATCCAGATCTTGTCTTTCGGGTGTGGTGGGGTATCCAGGACTTGCTGCTGTTGGAGAGTTGGGTTCGGATGGTCCCACATTACTTTGATTTCTGTTAGTAACATTCCTACGTTTGCCTTTTGCCATCTGGATACCTCTGGTGTTAGTTGGTCCTGCTGCCACTGGCTGTTGGTTGGACCTCCTGTGAGCCTGCAAAGCTATTTCTGCCCCCCCTGGATTACCAGGATTCCCCTGGCACCGATTTCTGGGGCCTGCCTGCTCTTGAGTGACTTTGGAGCCCTAATGTGCCTTGCCCCAAGTGATCTTATATTGGGGAGGCCTTGCACATCCAAAGGCTCAGCCTAGTGGATTCCTGGAGCAGAGATCGCCAAAGGGAGGCTGGTAGGCTCCTGCCTTGTGCAGGGGTGTGTGATCTCTCCTGGGGGGGAGGGGGCGTCTTTCTGCCAGGCAGAAGTCCCACAGCAGAGCTGGCACACTGGTTACTGCAGATCAGCCCAGCACTTGGGAACCGCATACACACAAGCTGCCTGAGACACAAGCGATATTATGCCTGTCTGTCTCAGAACCTGGCTGTCCCAACTTCCCAGTCACTGAAGCAAAGATGGAGGAGGGCACTCTCCGTGGCGCCGCTCACCCTGCAGACGGGATGGCCTGCCGAACTGGCACCCAGACGACCACAGCGCTGACCCGTTCTCGGGCGCAGACCTAAGCCCCAACAGGCCGTGTCCCAAGTGATTTTATATTGGGGATAGAGCCTGGTTACCTGTTGCTTCAGTGCAGTCTGTGGGAACAGAGGTCGCGGAAGGAAAGCTGGCAGGCTCCCGCCCAGTGCGGGGTCCCTCTGCCAGGCAGAAGTCCCACAGCAGAGCTGGTGCGCTGGTTACTGCAGATCAGCCCAGCACTTGGGAGCCGCATACACACAAGCCGCCCGAGACCCAAGCGATATTATGCCTGTCTGTCTCAGAACCTGGCTGTCCCAACTTCCCAGTCACTGGAGCAAAGATGGCGGAGGGCACTCTCCGTGGCGCCACTCACCCTGCAGACACGATGGCCTGCCGATCTGGCACCCAGACGACCACAGCGCTGACCTTTTCTCGGGCGCAGATGGAAGCCCCAACAGGCTGTGTCCCAAGTGATGTTATATTGGGGATAGAGCCTGGGTACCTGTTGCTTCAGTGCAGTCTGCGGGAACAGAGGGGGAAACTTTTTCTATTCAAGAGATAGCCTTTTCTTTCTCTGTCCCTTCGATTTAGAGAACATCAGATAGGCACTGGCCTTTCATGGCATGACAGTATTAAGGAGAGAGAAGACATGTGATGAAGTGTTCAGTTATCCCTAATCAGTGTGAAGACATGAATCAGAAATCAGCCTGCCCTGCTCTCAGCTCTCTTGTTCTGGGATGCACCATTCTGGAGATGCTTTCAAATCCATAGTACTTGTCCCCTCCCTTGAGTGTTAAAACAGTTGAGCAAGAGGTCACAAAACTGACAGGGAGAGTATCACCCTTAGAAAAGTGAGTTCTTCTTAAGAAAATATACTTTTCTTTTCTAGAATTCTCTCCCCTTAAAAAGTCCATGGAACCTGCTATGAGGCTTCAGATTTTCTGAGCCCTGACTAGGAGGGACAGTCCTATGTCTTTTTCTTTCAGATGCTCAAAGTAATCCTTTGAGCTCCCTAACACTGTCAGTCCCACCCCTACCCCCACCCTCTCTCTCTCTCTCTCTCACACACACACACACACACACACACACACACACACACACACACACACTGTGCTCTGCACCCCTGGTTATCTGCTGCCATGTGACCGGCACTTCTTCAAGCTGACTTCAGACATGGATCCCCCTTCTTTTTGTGACTCTTTTCCTCCAAGGCAGTAGCAAGATATACAGCTTACTGACTCTGGATTTTTTTATTTCCTAACACTTTAGGCCTTCTTATTTTGTTCTAACACAATCCCTCAGTCATGAGGGAAACAACTTCCATGGATGTTATTTGCTTGCTTGATTTATTGTTTTATTTCAGACAGAATGACCCCAATCCCACCTTCTCATCTCCAGTCTCCTTCACTGGTAAGCTGCAAGATTTATAGCTCACCTGAACCTGAGACTTTTCCTTTCATTTGTAATATGTTGCCCTTGCACTTCCATGTGATTTATTTCTTAAGTTAATGTATCCATAACATTTAGAACCCAAGAAGGGACCCCAACCTTCCCTGTGTTATATGATGTTATATGAGTTTCCTCAGATTCCCCATGATTTCCAGTATCACTTCTTTTCTGCCCATTAATGATTTAGTGAGTGGAGAAAATGAGCCCATTGCTGTATACTCAGAAGGCATCAAGCCTTTCACATATTTCAGAACCTGAAGAATAGTAATACCCCAAAACTCACAAAATCCTCTGAGAACATTTTATTTATCTAGAATATACTTTGCTTCTTGAATAAAATCCTCACCTAACCCAGTGAGATGTAAAGGTCATTACTTAGGCTCTGAATCACACCACAATTGCTGTAGTTGGAGATGCCATGTAAGAGAAAGCAATATGACCTCTTCTTGTACAGCTAGATACATCTATTACCACCCTGAAGCACAGTGACTTCGATGGCCCATAGGAGAGCTTGGTCTTTAGTAACAGCAATGAACTGAGCAAAGTGATAGAGCATGGAGCTAGATCTGTGGTAAAGGTAATCAGGTCATTGGTATGCTCCCCTGGAAAAGGTCACAGGGTGCTCTCCTGGGAATCCAATCACCAGTCTTTCCTGTCTATCTATACAAATATTAGAGATGCTTAGGTGTACAGATACCAAAATTAATTAGGGGTGGGACTTTTGATTAATGCAGCTGCCCATAAAATCATTTATTCACCAAAACTTGTCTTGACAGAATCTTTCTTTGTTCTGTCAGTCCCTTGAGTATTTGAAGTAAGTTGACGATGTTTTAACAATCTCTGCTGTTATGACATATCTCCTGCAGCATATATTCAGTCCAGTCTGCCAGTATGCTTCCTTCAATGAACTCAAACTTTTCTGGTCTCAGAAGCTAAAACAATCAGACCTGGTTAGTACTCAATGTGGGAGAATGTATATATTGAACAATATAACTTGAGTCAAAGAACTGCTTCTCTTAAGATTGTTACACTGCAGGAAGATACCCAGAGGCCTGCCCACTGTGTGGCCCACCCACAGTGAGAGCCACTACAATGTGTGAGTATGTAATGGAGAGATGGGTGAGAAGTAGAACCATGAGGAGAGGCAGAACTGGGGATAAGAGGGTAGGGAGGAATAGTCTGATGTACATAGCCTGCTCTGCCACCTGAGACCATGGTGAAGTCCATGTCTGGATCTGTGGCCATAGAGCAACAGGGAGTCTATACTGATATCAGGGACCCATGTTACCACCAAAGGCCATGGGGATGTCCCTAATCGTTGCTGCTGCATAGGACCATATTGATGTCCAAGGGCTATGCAGAGCTGGCACCATGAACCACTGGCTGCAGCACTCCAAAGAACAGTCCCCCAGCCCTTTTCCCAACCTTGCCTGGACAGCACAGTAGAGCTAGCCCTTGGGGATAACAGATGAGTTATCCCCAAGTACATGAGCATGTGAGAGCTGCCCATGCCTCTTGATGTCTGCTGTGAGGTGGTATGGGAGAGAGAAAGATGCGCTCCCAACCCTGGCATCTCGGCAGGACAGCTAGCCCTAAAGTCATGAAAGCAGGAGAAATGGTCCAATCCATTCCTGAGGGAGCCAGGAAGGACAAAATTCACCTAAAGTACCAAAATAGAGTCACCATATTCAACTTATACCTCTTGTCACAGTTTGTAAGAGACAGAGGTGGTGGATGACTCCAAGGAGACATGGCTTCCCAGACAGCAGGACAGAAATACAAATGAACTCAGAGACTGTGACAGCACACACAGTTCCTGGTGAAGCCAGATGGAATTCCACACTGTGATGGGGAAGTGGACAAGGGCTCCCACTCCTAAGCAAGAAGGTACCTGTAATTACTACTTGCTGGAGTTTTCTTCTACAGACACAATGGAGCTCAGTTATTAAAAACAATGAATTCTTAGGCAAATGGATAGAATTAGAAAATATCAATCTGAATGAAGTAACCCAATCACAAAGAACACACATGGTATGCATTCACTGATAAGTGGATATTAGCCCAAAAGCTCTGAATAACCAAGATACAATTTACAGACCAAACAAAGCTCAAGAAGAAGAAAGACCAAAGTGTCGATGTTTCTGTTCTTCTTAGAAGGGGGAACAAAATACTCAAGGGAGGAAACACAGAGACAAATTGTGGAGCCAAGACTGAAGGAAAGGCCATCCAGAGACTGCCCCACCTGGGGATCAATCCCATATATAGTTACCAAACCCAGACACTACAGCATATGCCAAGAAGTGCTTGCTGACAGGAGCCTGATATAGCTGTCTCCTGAGAGGCTCTGCCGAGCCTGACAAATACAGAGGTGGATGCTCACAGCTAACCATTTGCTGGAGCACAGGTTCCCCCATGGGGTCTGCAATGGAGGAGTTAGAGAAAGGACTGAAGGAGCTGAAGGGTTTTGCAACCCATAGGAAGAACAACTGAGGAATCTTGAATGGCTCTAAAGCATGTAAAGAAATGTTCAGCATCCTTAGTTATCAGGGAAATGCAAATCAAAACAACACTGAGATTCCACCTCACACTGGTCAGAATGGCTAAGATGAAAAACTCAAAGGACAGCAGGTGCTGGAGAGGATGGGGGAAAGAGGAACACTTCTCCATTTTTGGTGGGACTGCAAACTGGTAAAACCACTCTGGAAATCAGTCTGATGGTTCCTCAGAAAATTAGACATAGTACTACCTGAGGACCTAACTATACCACTCCTCAGCATACACCCAGAAGATGCACCAATATGCAATAAGGACACATGCACCACTATGTTCATAGCAGCCTTGTTTATAATAGCCAGAAGCCGGAAAGAACCCAGATGTCCTTCAACTGAGGAATGGATACAGAAACTGTGGTATATATACACAATGGAATACTATTCAGCTATTAAAAACAATGAATTCATGAAATTCTTAGGCAAATGGATGGAACTAGAAAGTGTCATCCTTAGCGAGGTAGCCCAGTCACAAAAGAATACATATGGTATGCACTCACTGATAAGTGGATGTTAGCCCAAAAGCTCAAAATAAAGTAGTTACAATTCACAGACCACAGGAAGCTCAAGAAGAAGGAGGACTGAAGTGGGGGTGCTTTGGTTCCTCTGAGAAAGGCAACAAAATAAAGGAGCAATAAAGGAGAAAAAGTGTGGAGCAGAAACTGAAGTAAAGGCCACCCAGAGACTGCCCTACCTGGGGATTCATCCTATAAACAGCCACCAAACCCCGACACTATTATGGATGACAAGAAGTGCATACCAAAAGGAGCATGTCATGGTTGTCTCTGGAGGGGCCCTGTCAGAGCCTTACACATACAGAGGCAGATGCTAGCAGCCAATCATTGGATTGGGCATGGGGTTTCCAATGGAGGAGTTGGGAGGGTGGTCCGGAGGAGCTGGAGGGGTTTAGAGCCCCATGGAAAGAACAACGATTTCTGCCACCCAGATGCCCCAAGACTCCCAGGGTCTAAATCATCAACTAAAGGGTGCACATGGTTCCAGCCGAAAATGTGGCAGAGGAATGCCTTGTCTGGCATCAGTGGGAGGAGAGGTCTTTGGTCAGGTGAATGCTCAATAGATGCCCCAACAAAGGAAAATCGAGGGTGGGGGAGGTGGTAGTGGGTCTGGTGGAGGGGCATATACCTGGAGGCAGGAGGGTGGGAGGAGGCGTTGGGAGTTTTGGGGGAGGGGGGAAAACGGGAAAGGTTTTAGCATTTGAAATGTAAATGAAGAGCTGGGACAGTAGTCTTTCCTTCCAGCCACCATTTACAGCAGAGATCCAGGCAGCTCCACAGCCTTCTGTGCTTAGCCCACCAGAAGAGAATGATCTCCCAGCAGCGATTTCACTTCTGAATGCGGAGGTGAGATCTCCACCTTCTCTCTGGAGGGGTACAGCTAGGAGCACACAGGGCATAAGATCAGTGGAGCAGCAGTGACAGGAATCTTCCCTTCCGGGCGCCATTTGCAGCAGGGAAGCAGACAGCTCCATAGCCTTCTGTGCACAGACCCTGCCAGAAGAGAGTTAGTCTCCCAGGAGTACAGACACAGGTTTACAGGCCCATAGGAGGGGCAAGCTCCAGCCAGAGACAACAAGACCAACTAACACCAGAGATAACCAGATGGTGAAAGGCAAGCACAAGAACCCTACCAACAGAAACCAAGGCTACTTGGCAACATCAGAGCCCAGTTCTCCCACCACAGCAAGTTCCGGATGCCCCAGCACACCGGAAAAGCAAGAGTTGGATTTAAAGTCTCTTCTCACAATGCTGTTAGAGACATCAAAAAGGACATAAATAACTCACTTAAAGAAATACAGGAGAACATGGGTCAAATGGTAAAGGCCCTTAAAGAGGAAACACAAATATCTCTGAAGGAAATACAGGGGAGCATGGGTGAACAGGTAGAGGCCCTTAAAGAGGAAACACAAAACTCCCTGAAAGAATTACAGGACAACACAAACAAGTGAAGGAACTGAACAAAACCATCCAGGATCTAAAAATGGAAGTAGAAACAATAAAGAAATCACAAAGTGAGACATCTCTGGAGATAGAAAATCTTGGAAAGAATTCAGGAGTCATAGATGCAAGCATCAACAACAGAATACAAGAGATAGAAGAAAGAATCTCAGGGGCTGAAGATACCATAGAAAACATTGATTTAATAGTTAAAGAAAATGCAAAATGCAGAAAGCTCCTGAGCCAAAACATCCAGGAAATCCAGGACATAATGAGAAGACCAAACCTAAGGATTATAGGTATAGAAGAGAGTGAGGATTTCCAACTTAAAGGGCCAGTAAATATCTTCAACAAAATTATAGAAGAAAACTTCCCTAACCTAAAGAAAGAGATGTCCATGAACATACAAGAAGCCTACAGAACTCCAAACAGACTGGGCCAGACCAGAAAGTCCTCCCGGCACATAATAATCAAAACACCAAATGCACTAAACAAGGAAAGAATATTAAAAGCAGTAAGAGAAAAAGGTCAAGTAACCTATAAAGGCAGGCCTATCAGAATTACCACAGACTTCTCACCTGAGACGATGAAAGCCAGAAGATCCTGGGCAGATCTTATACAGACCCTAAGAGAACACAAATGCCAGTCCAAACTACTATACCCAGCAAAACTCTCAATTACCATAGATGGAGAAACCAAGATATTCCAAGATAAAACCAAATTTACACAATATCTTTCCACAAATCCAGCCCTACAAAGGATAATAGATGGAAAAGCCAACCTGAGGAGGGAAACTTCACCCTAGAAAAAGCAAGAAAGTAATCTTTTTCCAACAAACCTAAAAGAAAGTAACCACACAAACATAAAAATAACATCAAAAATAACAGGAAGCAACAATCAGTATTCCTTAATATCTTATAATGTCAATAGACTCAACTCCCCAACAAAAAACAGTCTAACAGAGATGTTTTTCATGTGGATCTTCGATTTTATCAGAAAATGTTTGTGACTCCTCTTTAAATTCAGTAATGCTTTTTATGTCTACCATTTTGACTGTATTATTTTTCATGATAATCTTTAATTTTAACATGTTTTCTGTGTATTTCTTCAATTTTGTCAGAGATGTTTTTCATGTAGATCTTTGGTTTCGTCGGGGGTGGGGCAGTGTTTGTAGTTCTACTTTCAATCAATTTAGGAATGTTTTTGTGTCTACCATTTTGTTGGTGTAATTGTCCATGATAATCTTCAATTTTAATGTTTTTCTGCATTTTTCTTCAATTTTGTCAGAAGTATTTTCCATGTGGATCTTCAGTTTTATCAGACAATGTCTATAATTTTACTTTCAATCAACTTAGGAACATTTTTATACCTTCCATTTTATCTGTCTAATTTTCCATGTAATAGTCAGTTTTAACATGTTTTTCTATATATTTCTTGAATTTTTTCAGGAATATTTTCCTTGTAGATCTTCAATTTATTAGAAAGTGTTTATAATTCCACTTTCAAAATAGTTAGGAATATTTTTATGCCTACCATTTTATCTGTATAATTTTTCCATGAAATATTCAATCTTAAGGCATTTTTATATATTTCTTCAATTTTATCAGAGATAATTTCCATGTAAATCTTCAATTTTAACAGAACATGTTTTTACTTCTACTTTCAATCAATTTAGGAATATTTTTATGCCTATCATCTTATCTGTATAATTTTTCATGAAATAGTCAGTTTTAAGGTGTTTTTCTATATATTTCTTGAGTTTTATCAGAAATATTTTTCTTGTAGATTTTCAATTTTATCAGAAAATGTTTATAATTCCATTTTCAATCAATTTAGGAATATTTTTATGCCTACCATTGTATCTGTATAATTTTTCTATGAAATAGTCAATCTTAACATGTTTTTCTAAATATTTCTTCAATTTTATCAGAGATAGTTTCCATGTATATTTACACAATGGAATACTACTCAGCAATTAAAAACAATGAATTCATGAAATTCTTAGGTAAATGGGAAACAGGGGGAGGGAAGAGGACTTATGGGACTTTTGCGGAGGAGGGGAACAGGGAAGGGGGAAATCATTTGGAATGTAAATAAAGAATATAGAAAATAATAATAAAAAAAGAATTTAGAGAAAAAAATAGCTTCATCAGAGTTGGGGAGTTATTAATGCCCTCTGATAGTTAAGTCCAGGACAATAGAAACATGACTTTGGGTTTGTTCATTCAAAGGCAAATATAGGATGGCCCACAGGCACCAGAGGTGGAGAGAAAGCCTCATCCTTCAGGTCTAAGATATTACATACAGTTTTTCCTGAATTCAATAGGCTGAGCAACATTTAAAATTTTGTCATAGTGAGACAGATAGTTTCCACATTCTTATTTACTTCTCCTTAAGTCAGTCCTAAATAGTACAATGATTTTTTTGATGCTTAGCTTAATGACAGGAAGTAGTATAATGGTCTCAGGTGAGCTGCAGAGGACCAAAATTCCTGCATCTCTATGCTGGTTCACATGCTTTGTAATGCTTGCTTTAGCTTTTCTCAAGATGAGGAACTACTTTACCCTCATAGGTGATGCTGGGCTCTAGAGTTGAGCAACAACTGGTGGTAGAGTGAAGTCAGACTAGGGGAACTGATCTGTGCTAACACTCCAGGGAAATTTAACATTAATTCTGCTAGAATGGGGTGCCCTCTCCCAGTTTCTTAAAACTCTACTGTGCTATTTTAAATCCTTTTTCTGTCTACTTATTTCTTATTTGTTTGTTTATTTCTTTGTTTACGTCTTAACTGCAGTTCCTTCCCTCCTCTCTTACCAGTTCCTCCACCTCACCTTACCTCCCCCACTGATTCCTTCTTAGTTTCTTTTCAGAAAAGAGCAGGTCTCCCATGGATGTCAGCCAGCCAAGACATATCAAGCTGCAGTAAGACTAGACCTCTCCTCTCTCATTAATGCCGAAAGGAGCCATTTATGGTTGTCTTTTTGAGGGGCCCTGCCAGAGCCTTACAGATACAGAGGCGAATACTAGCAACCAACCATTAGTCTGAGCATAGGGTTCACTATGGAGGAGCTGGAGGGCAAGCTGGAGGAGCTGGGGGGGTGGGGTTGCAGCCCCATCGGAATAAGAATGACAATGTTGGTCAACAAGACACCCCAGGGCTCCCAGGGACTAAGCCATCAACCAAGGGGTACATGTGGTTCCAGACAAAAGATTGACAGAGGAATGCATTGTCGGGCATCAGTGGGAGGAGAGGTCTTTGGTCCTGTGAAGGCTTAATAGAGGCCCCAGTGTGGGGAAATCCAGTGGGGCTCATGGGAATGGGTTGGGTGAGGAGCATATTCTTGGAGGCAGGAGGTGGGAGGATGGGTTGGGGGTTTTCGGGGAGGGGGAAAACCGAGAAGGGATATAACATTTGAAATGTAAATGAAGAATATAATCAATAAAAAAAATCTAAGCCTATAGAAGGCAAATAGTTTGGTTTGACAATATGGATCAGTAGATAAAGGTGCTTGCTGCCAAGCCTGATGTCTGAGTTCTATTCCCAGAATGCACATGATGGAAGGAGAGAACCACTCCCATGAATTAATCTACGGCTTCCATATGTGTGTTATGGTGACTCTATCCCTAAACACAAAGTAAATAAATGTAATTTAATGTAAAAGAAAAAAAAAGGCTGGAAGAGGCAATCCTGTAAGAGGAAAGGGTCTCAAAATCAGGCAACAGAGTCAGAGACATAACCTTCTCCCAATGCTAGGAGCCCCACAAGAAGACTAAGCTACACAATTGTAACATATGTGTAGTGGGCCTAGGTTAGTCTCATGTAGGTTCTCTGGTTGCTAGTTCAACCTCTATGAGCCCACATGAGCCCATGATATTTGATTCTGTGGGTTTTCTTGTGGTGTCCTTGACCTCTCTGGATCATACAATTCTCCCTCTCCCTTTTTCACAGTATTCCCTGAGTTCCACCTAAAGTTTGTCAGTCTATCTTTGCATCTGTTTCCATCAGTGCCTGAGTGAAACCTCTCTGATAATATTTGGGTCAGATGCCAATCTTAATAAACATTTCACTGACTTTTCTTTCTTTCTTTCTTTCTTTCTTTCTTTCTTTCTTTCTTTCTTTCTTTCTTTCTTTCTTTCTTTCTTTCTTTCTTTTTTTGCCAGTCCTGTTTGGTTCTATCCTAGATCTCTGGGCTGTACAGCCTCTGGTCCTGGTCCTTTAGGCCATGTCAAGGGTAGGCTCCCTCTTATATCATGGGTCTCAAGCTAGACCAGCCATTAGTTGGCCATTTTCACAGTTTCTGTGCAATCTTTACCCCCATACATCTTGTGGGCAGGACAAATTGTAGGTCAAAAGTTTTGTGGCTCAGATGGTGTCCTGATCACTTTTCTGGAGGTCTTGCCTGCTTACAAGAGATGCATAATTCAGGCTCTGAATCCCTCATTGCTAGGAGTATCAGCTAGGATCACCCTCATAGATTCTTGGGAGTTTGTATTACATTAAGTTTCTGGTTAATCCCAGAGATGTCCCCATATTCCAGTTGTCTCTTCCAGTACTCTCTTCTCACATCTCCTACACCTGATCCCTCTTGTTCTTATTCTCCCTCTCCTATCCAAACTCCTCCCACCATCTACCCATGATGTCTATTCTATTTCTCCTTTATAGCGAGATTCATGCATAACCCCTGGAGCCCTCTTTGTTACTTAGGTTCTCTGGGTCTGTTGGTTGTAGCATGATTAGCCTTTGGTTTACAGTTAATATCCACATATCATATTTGTCTTTCTGAGTCTGGGTTATCTCCCTCAGGATGATCTTTTCTAGTTCCATTTGCCTGCAATTTTCATGATATCATTGTTCTCAATAGCTGAGTAATAGTCCATTGTGTATCACTTTCTTTTATCCATTCTTTGACTGATGGACATCTAGCTTGTTTCTCTTTACTAGCTATTATGAGTAAGGCTGCTATGAATATAACTAAGCAAGTGTCCTTGTAGTATGGTGGAGTGTCCTTTGGGTAGGTACCCAGGTGGGATCTTGAGGTAGATCAATTCCCAGTTTTCTGAGAAACCAGAAAACTGGTTGAAAACTGGTCCTATTGAGTTAAAGCTGATATTCTGCATTCTTTTACTTATCTCATCCATGTAATCCTCAAGTTTGCAGCTATAACTTTCCCAACTTTATGACATGTTCCCAATTTCTTCAGCTCTTTTATAGTTTCTGGCTTCTTTCCATTTCCAAGATTTCCAGTTTTTTCCTCTATCACCCAAGGAGTAGAGAACATGTGCCTTTAAATCACTGGCCTTTGAAACAGTCCAAATTTTCTATGTTTCTCCCCAGTCCTTCAGCAAAATACTCTACATAGAAATGGACATAGACATCTATGACACATTACTCATTAAACTTTTCTATAGGTTTCTTCATGAGTTCCTATCTACCCCAATCTATAAACATTTTTGTGGCAATTATTTGAAGTTTTACTTATCTGAAAATATTCTTTGCTTTGCATCTCTCTTTCACTGCCCAATATAAAAGGTTATTTTCTTTCACGATTGAGCACATCCATGCCAATAGTCAGTGTAGTGTGTTCTACTTACTGAATCCAGTGATGCTCAGCACTTCCCAACTTTGTCCTCCACCCATCTCCTAACACTTCATTTTCTTTGGTCACATTTTATTTCCTATACCTCTTGTATAGTGTAGCATACAGCATATTTTCCCCCATCTTACTAATAAATGTTGAATTTTAATCATTATTGCTGCCTCCATTTGAAGCTAGAGATATTGAAATGTCATATTTACCCTTTGCAATCATACAGATGGTGCTATAAAAATATTCAATATCCTTAGTCATCAGAGAAATGCAAATTTCTGACCACATTTGTTTTCCCCTCTAATTCTCTCTCTCTCTTTCTCTCTCTCTCTCTCTCTCTCTCTCTCTCTCTCTCTCTCTCTCTCTCTATATATATATATATATATATATATATATATGTGTGTGTATATATATATATATATATGTATTGCACTAAAGAACACCAATGCACAGTTTTATAGTTCAAGTTATTCTTCAGAATAAATATAGAATTCCTCATATGGTTTTGGCATTTTCTGAGTCTGTCTAGCTAATTTAAGTATACCTGAATTTTGCATTACACTCCTTATAGTACTGATCATGTATGGGTGATATTATCTTCTTCCCCAGGGAGTGTTGATGAAGATTCACCCTAAGCTGAGCTAGAGAGAATAATAAATTTGAATCCTATTAAAGCATTTACATTTTGATAGAATTCTATTATCAAGAGTACATCTATAAAAATCTAATTACATCAAAAATAACTCATAATTTTGTAAATGACACAACTAAAATGAATGACAAGTAAGATGATAAATTGGATAATTTGAGGACCCAGACAAATGCCCGCATATCCATAGGCACATGATTTATTACAAAGGCGTAAAAAACACAAACTAGAGTAAAGACGGCATCTCTAACTAATGGTGATGGTGAAACTGAATGATTACATGTGGAAGAATTATACTAGATCCTTATCATTCATCCTTAGAAAATTCAGCTCCAAGTGGATAAAGGCCTCAGCCTAAGACACAACAACCTGAAGATGGCAGAGGAGAATATAGGGAATATGTTTTAACTCATTGTCACTGGAAAGGTCTTTCTGAATAGAATCCTGATACTGTAGGCATTGAGATCAATAATTGATTGTTATGCTCACTTGTAACTGCAATGCTTCTGTACAGCAAAGAACATCATCATTTAAGTTAAGAGGCAGCCTACAGAATGGCAAGATATTTTTACCATCTGAACAGCTGATAGAGGTTAATATATAGAAAATACAAATAATTAAAAGTTAAACAAGGACACAAACAACTCAACTTACCTGGGGAACGGAACTAAACAGAATTTTCAAAAGATGAAACACAAATTGATGAAAACAAATTTAAATTGTTCAATATCTGCAGTCATCATAGAAATGCAAATTAAAATTCATTTGAGATTATTTTACTCCAGTTAGACTGCCCCCCCAATCCAACACCTCTTCATGTTAAAAGTCTTGGAGAAATCAGAGATACAAGGCACATACTTACACACAGTAAAAGCTACATGAAGCAAGCTAATAGCCACCATCTAATTAGATGGAGAGGAACTTGAAGCAATTCCACTAAAATCAGGGACAAGGCCGGGCTCTCCACTCTCTCTGTATCCCTTCAATATTGCACTTGAAGTTCTAGATGGAGCAATAAGGCAATTAAAGGAGATCAGGGTGATACAAATTGTGAAGAAAGAAGTCAAAGTATCCCTATTCATGGATGATATGATAGTATATGCAAGGGACACCCAAAGTTCTACCACAGAACTCCTACAGCTGAATAACACTTTCAGCAAAGTGGCTGGCTACAAAATTAACTCAAAGGGATCAGTGGGTCTCTTTTCTACCAATGGTAAGTGGGCTGAGAAAGAAGTTAGGGAAATAACGACTGTTACAATAGCAACAAATAATATAAAATATCTTGGTATGACTCTAACTAAGCAAGTGAAGACCTGTATGACAAGAATGTCAAGTCTCTGAAGAAAAATTGAAGAAGAGATCAGAAGTCAGGTATCTATAGATTCAATGCAATTCCCATCAAATTTTTGGCACAATTCTTTATAGAATTTGAGAGAGCATCTCTCAACTTCATATGCAAAAACAAAAAACAGCTACACACCAACAACACAAGTAATCCAATTTTAAAAAATGGGACACAGAGCTAAGCAGAATTCTTAACAGAGAAACATCAAATGGTCTAGAAGTACTTAAGATAAGGTTCTACATCCTTAATAATCAAGGAAATGCAAATCAAAACAACTCTGAGCTTCCATCTTATACTCTTCAGAATGGCTGAGATCAAAAACTGAAGGGACAGCAAATGCTGGCAAGGATGTATTACAAGAATACTCTTCCATTGCTGGTGAGAGTGCAGACATATACAATCACTCTGGAAAACAATTTGACAGTTTCTCAGAAAAAAAATGAGAATAGTTCTATCTCAAGTTCTATGCTCAGCTATACCACTCCTGGGCATATACACAAAAGATGCTCCTTTATACCACAGGGACAGCTGTGGTAACCCAGACCCAAAAGGATGTGCATCATATGTACTCACTGATAAGTGGATATTAGCCAAAGGGTACAGAATGCTCATGATACAACCCACAGACCCAAAGAAGTTAAACAAGAAGGAAGGCCCAGCTGAAGATGTTTGAATCCTACTTAGAAGGTGGAACACAATAGTCATGGGAGGCAGAAGGGGGAATCTGTGAGAGAGGGGAGGACTAGGGGGCAGGGTCAGTTAAGGGGAGCAGCAGCAGAGAGGCACTGAAGGTCAGGAGAATGATTGGAAATATGTAGCTGCTGGGGATGAGGGGTGGGAAGGGTAGGAGAATTTCTGTAGTAAGTCCCAGAGACGTGGGATGGGGAAGTCTCCCAGGAGTCAATATGGGTGATCTTAGTTGAAAAGTCACAAAGTGTAGTTATGGAACCTAAACATATCATCTCTAGTAGCCAGATAGTACCCCCAGTGGAGGAGTCAGGGCACCAACTCACCTACAAAATTTTCCACCCCTAATTGATCCTGTCTAAACGAATTACAGGGACAGAGGTGGAGCATAGACTGAAGGAATAGCCAGCCAATGACTGGCCCAACTTAAGATCCATCCCACGGGAAGACACCAATCCCTGACACTAGTGATGCTATGTTGTGCTTGCAGACAGGAGTCTAGCATACCTGTCCTCTGAGAGGTTTTGACCGAGTCAGAGCAGGTGACTGAGACAGATGCAGTTACCCACAGCCAAACATTGGGCGGAGGTTAGGAACACCTATGCAATAGTTAGGGGAAGGATTGAAGACCCCAAAGAGGATGGCAACCCCACAGGAAGACCAACAGTGTCAACTAACCTGGACCCCTGGGAGCCACCAGAGACTGAGCTACACTAACCAAACAGCATACATGGGCTGGTCTGAGGCCCCCCTGCACATATGTAGCAGAGGACTTGTCTGACCTTAGTGGGAGAATATGTTACTAATCCTGTAGAGACTTGATGTATCAGGGTTGGGGGGCACCCTCACAGTGGGGAAGGAGTAGGAGGATGGGGTAAGGAACCCTGTGAGGGGAACCAAAAGGGAGGTGATCATTTGGGATGCAAATAAATAAATATATAAAGTAAAAAAAAAGTTGCAAGAAAAAAAGGGCAAGTAAATTTAAAGGCAGACCTATCAGAATTACACCTGACTTCTCAACAGAGACTTTAAGAACAGAAGAGCTGTGTAGATGTCTTGCAGACCCTAATAGACAACAAAAGTCAGCCTAGGCTACTGTTCCCTTGCAACTTTTAACATTCTTTTTATTTCCTGTTTATTTAGTGTTTGATTGTTATGTATCATGGAGAATTCCTTTTTTTTATTATTTTTAAATACCATGCATTTTAAACTTAATTTATTTATTGTTTTATACTCCATATTATATTCCTCCTCCAACCCCATTCTGTTCCTGCCTGTTTGGTGTTTGCTTTTGATGAAAATACTTTTCTGACTTTGCCCCTGAGTTTTTTTCCCTTCCTTGTCCCTAGTATTCCAAGGCTTAAGACTTTTTATAGTGTCCTAGAATTCCTGAATGTTTTGTTCCTGAATTTCTTTAACAATAGCATTTTTTGACTGGGGTATTCATTCTTGTATCTTATCTTCCGTGTTTGATAATTTCCCTTCCAAGCTTTGCGATCAATTGACCAGGCTTCCTTCTGAGGGGTTTGTTTGTTTATTAGGTTGCTTGGTTGATTGTTTCACTTCCTAAACTTTTTAGTTCCATTTTTATCTTAGTTTAGGTTTCCTTTAGTAATTCTGTTTTTGCTGTTGTTGTTAAATTCTTCTTTCACGAATCATCATTTTGTTCATTCTGATGTTTGTGCTTTCATATTTCATTAAGGAATTTATTCATGTTTTATTTAAGGTCCTTGAATATGCCCATAATTGTTGTTTTTCAGTCCTGTTTTGTGCTTCAGCTATATTACTTTTTTAAGGGCCTGTTGTAGTTGAGTTACTTGGTTCTGGTAAAGGCATGTTGTCTTTATGTTTAGCATTTGTGTTTTGTTTTTGTGCTGGAGTCTAAGCGTCTGGAATGAAATGACTGAGTTGATTCCAGTTTTGATAACTGGCCTTGTCTTTGTTGGGTGAGTCTTCCATTCCATGGTTTCTGTACAGTTTGGATATTAGGAAAGTGTGGTGTCAGAGTGCTTGTGCAGGTCAGTGGATGCATGGGAGGGAGAGAGAGAGAAAGAGAGAGAGGGAGAGAGAGAGAGAGAGAGAGAGAGAGAGAGAGAGAGAGAGAGAGAGAGAGAGAGAACAGAGGTGGGCTAGGAGAAAAGACTGGGGTCAACAGGCAGCTGTAGGCATGGTAGAAAGATTGGATCCTGGTTACTGTAAAACAAAGAATGATCTGGACAGGGATGAAAATATTTGGAAACCCTGGGTCTGAACCAAGACTTAGAGTCTCTAGTGAATGTAGTTGAAGGGGGGAGTCATGAGGCTTATAAGCAGGTTCTAACAGGGTGTGGTTGAGAGGGGAGAGAACAAAGAACAGGAAGGATAGTGTGATTCACTTACCAGAGTCCTTAGCAGGCATGGCACTGAAGGTCTAGGTTTAAAGCATTTCTAGGTACTAGGATTTGTCAGGAAGGAAGGCAGATTGAACTATTTGAGAAGGGAGGAAGCTGGGGGCCTACAGTAAGAACAGGTGGGTCCACTCTAAGGTTTGTTATAGTTCCCCAGGATTGGATGTGTAATTAGAGGACAGGCTCCTTCACCCAGGCTGCTACAGGGCTAGGGTTGAGAATGGAGAGTCTGTAATGGAAGACAGGAATAGGAGAGAGAATCACCTACCTCATTCCCAACCTGTTGTGGACCCTGGGGGTTTCAGATAGAAGGTGTTTTTTTTTTTTTTTTTTTTTGGTTTTTTCGAGACAGGGTTTCTCTGTGTAGCCTTGGCTGGCCTGGAACTCACTCTGTAGACCAGGCTGGCCTCGAACTCAGAAATCCTCCTGCCTCTGCCTCCCAAGTGCTGGGATTAAAGGCGTGCGCCACCATCGCCCGGCCAAGATAGAAGGTGTTTATAGGTCTGTGGCTGACACACAGGGCTGGGCAGAAGTGGGATGAAGGGCAGGAGAACCCTGTAGTATTTTTTAACCCCTCTATAAGTCTAGAATTCTTTCAAAATGTTTGTGGCAACAAAAATTATATGCTATGATGATGCATTGGCAATGTCCAGCAGTGCGAATACCAAATAGAATAAAAGGAGAAGTTACTGTCCTAAAAGTTGTGTGTGTGTGTGTGTGTGCGTGCGTGCATGCGTGTATCTGTCTTTCTGTCTGCCTGCCTGACTGTCTGTCTCTGTACTATAAGTATTAGTGAGTAAAGATATTCAAAGTTAAAATGCAAATGCTTACGTTGCTTCTGAATTTTAAATTTTTTTTTTTTGATTTTTCGAGACAGGGTTTCTCTGTGTAGCCTTGGCTGGCCTGGAACTCACTTTGTAGACCAGGCTGGCCTCGAACTCAGAAATCCTCCTGCCTCTGCCTCCCAAGTGCTGGGATTAAAGGCGTGCGCCACCACCGCCCGGCTGAATTTTAAATTTTAAAAGTTAAAGAAAATAAAGTATTTCCTAAACTAAGGATGCCATTTCCAACTATATTCTGTTTGTGTATCTGGTGAAACTGAAGGCATTTACCATACCAAACTTTTGTCTTGGGAAGGAAGTATGAGAATGTAGACTGGAGAACTTGAGGGCCCATGGCAGACTCCTCTTTTTGAGGAGCAAGGCTTTCATAACAACAGTTGGACAAGTGTGCCACACCCCATAGCACCTGAGGTGCTGAGACATGCAACTGAACAGCCTGGAATGTTGGACTCCTGCCTTCTCCAGCTCACAGTGTGACTCAACCTTGCATGCCTTCACCACACAAACTTTGTCATCACAGCCTCAAATGCAGGCAGTGATGGCCCCTGATGTTGGAGAAATCTGAGATCCTTTTCTGGAGAAGTTAACCAGTGAACACCTGCCCCTGTGCCCTCCCTCCTATGGCTTCATCATCGCCAGCATCCTGCGCATCCGCTCAGCTGAGGGCAAGAAGCGTGCCTTCTCCACCTGCTCTGCCCACCTGGTGGTGGTCACCCTTTATTATTCCACTGCTCTATATACTTATGTCTGGTCAGCTCTAGGAACTGCTGGGCTCTTGGGCCAGGTCATTGCTGTTCCGGACACCACTGTGACCCTGTCTCTGAACCCTCTCATCTATACCCTTAGATAGAAGGAATTCAAAACATCCTTTAAAAAACTGATGACTTTGAGCTTGGAGAAGAACTCTAAGAATTCTTGGAGAAGAGCTGGCAAGGAGCTAAAAAGATCACTCAAGCCTTTTTTTCTGTATCATCTGACTCAGGAGGGCACAGGCTAAGTTATACTTGGGATGTCTGTCCAAAGTTTGTATACAGAAAATCATGCTGTCTACAAGATAGTACTGATTCCCACTCTTCTAATGTTTTAGTAAGCTTTAGCCATTTCTGCTTCATACGTAGAAGTGTGTGCTTATAAGTTCAACGCTCTTAAATGTTAAGGTATTTCTAAGACTGTATCAAATGTAGTTAAATGTTGAGTGTAATCCTTTTAATGACCTATTTAATATTTCCTGATCCTCTGTCAAAATGGCCACAAGTGAAAGTTTGAAGAGATAAGGAATCATGACCCCACCCTGTCCCAACCCCACACACACACCTGCTCTGGGCACTCGCTGGCCTGATTTGACTGTTTTTGTCTTTCTTATTCTTATCTTATTCTTTTTCTTATCACAGTTTACACTGGTGCTTGGATCATTTAACATTTGAAGGAAGGAAACTCTCATAAACAATGTGAGTTAGGACTGGGTGTAAGAACCTAGGATCCCTATGGAAATGTCTCTGATCTCAAGATACAAAGATGTCAGGTTGGAGTCAGACACTGGCATGGTGGCCTCTTCTCAGACCCAATGCCATTGCAATGATTTGCTAAATCATAACTAATTTGTACCTCAGCATTTCTCCTGCTGGATGAGTTTTGTGTGACATGACCATTCATCCCAGGTTATTATTATTCGGCACTCCATGTTGTATGTAATGTTCACCTGACAGGAGCTCTGTTTTACTGCAAGAGGAGCTCAGAAATAGTTTCTCAGATGGGTTCATGTTGGTGTGAGCATTTTGAGCATTTAACCCACATTGGTAACATCCTTCCCACTACCCCCTCTCACCCTATGGGTTTCAAATTTTCTTCGACTGTATATTTTAAAGAATCAGCAGTCTGGTAAATGAAAAATGCCCAAGCCTTACCTATCCGTGCTCCTACACCTCGAGCTTGTTCCCATAACCTGCGTGCTCTGTTGGTGTCACAGGTCTAAATCTGCCTAGACAAACTCATTTTATGTCACCACGATTTAATCCACTGCTGCCAGCTTTCTTATTCTGATCCTAGCCTCCTTACTAATAAAACAATATTACCTACACAACCTGTCAAAGCTACTTAAGACTCTACCTACACAACCTGTCAAAGCTACTTAAGACTCTAATTCCTATCCTCTCTTCACTACTGCTATCCCATCTCACACTCAATCTCGTCAGAAGCTTATAAATTACTAAATTTATGACACACAAAATTCCCAAAGTAGTTTCTACCACGAAGTCTCAGAAGAAAGTTGTGGACACCACTACAGGATGCTGCCTAGACTGTGTGTGATATGATAATCACTAAAGAACTCAGTGGAAAGAACTGGATTCCTTGAGTCAAATGACTTAGCTAAACAAAGGTATGCTATTTCTCATGTCATGCGTATCCATTCCACAGAGAAAAAGGCTTGTGTCTCCTGAACTTAAAAGCCAGATTGACAGCCCAAGTCACCATGGAAACCAGAGACCACAGAGAACTGTTGGCTACTGGAATCTGCCATTTTTTAATAATATACTTGCTAAATTATTGTTTATTCCTCAGACTTCTGACTACAATTACAGCTAGAGAGTTATCACCTTACCTAAACTCTGTTTCCATTAAATGCTTCATACTTCCTCTTCTTGCTATGTCACTGTCCTAACATTATCTGAGTTCCTAACTCTAGTAATAAATATTCCACTATACAATCCAACTTTTTTTTTTGTTTGTTTTGTTTTTTCTCTGTGTAGCCCTGGCTGTCCTGGAACTCACTCTGTAGACCAGGCTGGCCTCGAACTCAGAAATCCACCTGCCTCTGCCTCCCAAGTGCTGGGATTAAAGGCGTGCACCACCACTAACCGGCTCACAATTCAACTTTTTAATCTTGTTCCTTCTGCTCCACAAAAGGCTCGTCTTTAAGACTGTTCATGTGGTTAGCTCATGTTATTATCTCTTTAGTAAACTTGTTAGCTACAGGAAATCTACCCAGATCTACCTCTCATGGACCAAATAGGCTCCATCCAGATAAGTACATCTGCCCAAAGTCCCCACTTACTACCTATTCCAAAGTGTGGGATTCCTCTGGGTTTCAGTTGTACATCTTAAGAATGTTTTTCCTTTCTCCCAAATGTACTTAATCTTATTCCCTACCTATACTGATGTGTTTCAACATCTTGTCAAATCCAGGCCCTTGCTACATCCAGGACAGCTCCAGAGAAGCAATCTTCAGATGCTCCAATCTCCTCTCAGCTTCTCTAAATACAGCTTCTACTGGACCTGTTCTTCTGACCTATTCTCAGATGGCTCCACAGACCCTGAACAATGAGAAAGAGGATCCGGCTATACCACTCCTGGGCATATACCCAGAGACTTTACCTGCATGCAATAAGGACACATGCTCCACTATGTTCATAGCAGCCTTATTTATAATAGCCAGAAGCTGGAAAGAACCCAGATGTCCCTCAACGGAGGAATGGATTCAGAAGATGTGGTATATCTACACAATGGAATACTACTCTGCAATTAAAAACAATGAATTCACGAAATTCCTAGGCAAATGGTCAGAACTTGAAAATATCATCCTTAGTGAGGTAACCCAATCACAAAAGAACACACATGGTATGCAGTCACTGATAAGGGGATATTGACCCAGAATCTCGGAATACCCTAGACACAATCCGCATATCAATAGATTTCTAAGAAGATGGAAGGAGAGACCCCTGGTCCTGGAAAGACTGGATGTAGGGGAACGCCAGGACAGAGTAATGAGAGGGGGTTGAATGGAGAAAAGAGGGAGGGAAGGGGGCTTATGGGACTTTCGGGGAGGGAGGAAACAGGAAAGGGGAAGTGATTTGGAATGTAAATTAAAAAAATAAAATAAAATAAATAATAAAAAAAAGAAAAAAAAAGAAATAACTCATGTGGAAGTGCAAGGACAACTTATTACAGATGAAAGGAAAAGCCTGGGGTTCAGGCGAGCTGTAAATCTTAAAGCTTCTTAGAGTAAAAGAATGGAAACGAGAAGGCAAGACAAGGGAACACTCTTTCTGAAATAAAATAAGTAAGCAAGAAAGCAAATAAACAACCATGGAGATCAGTTACATGGCTGGGGGATTGCTTTAGCAAAAAAGAAAGAAGGCCTAACATGTTAGGAAATTTAAAAAAAATAAAATAACATCAGAGTAAGCAAGCTGTACATCTTGCAACTCCTTTGGAGGAAAGGGATGAAAAAAAGAAGGGGAAAACCATGTTTTAAAATCACCCTGAAGGAGGGTCTGTCACATGCAACAGATAGCCCAGGGGTGGGGAGCAGAGTGTGGAAGAGAGTGAGGAAGCACTACAGTGTTAGGGTTAGGGAGCTGAAGGGCATACTTCCTTATGCTCTCTCCAGCATCTGAAAGAAAAAGACATGGTCCTGTCCTTGAGTTAGGACTCAGGACAGCTCGCAGACCCAGCCAAGTCTCATGGCAGCTCCCATAGACTGATCAAGTGGGAGTGGGGACCTAGGAAGGAAAAGTCCATTATCTTAAGGCTAACCCACCATTTCAAGGTTGACACCTCCACCTGCTCCACTTCCCCCTCCGCCATCCCCACTCAGTCTAGACCTTGACCTCTTGCCCACTCAAGGGAGGCAACAAGTGTATGACTCTTCCTAGAGGTAGACTTCATTTTTTACTGTAATTGGCTTTGTTTGAGTGGTTTTTTTTTTTGTTTTTGCTTTTTTGGTTTTTTGAGACAGGGTTTCTCTGTGTAGCTCTGGCTGTCCTGGAACACACTTTGTAGACCAGGCTGGCCTCGAACTCAGAAATCCTCCTGCCTCTGCCTCCCAAGTGCTGGGATTAAAGGTGTGCGCCACCACCGCCCGGCTTTTTGTTTGTGTTTCTTTCTTTCTTTTTTTTTTTTTTTGGCTTTTTTAAAATGTGGATTTTTAAGCATCTCCAGCCATTCCAGGACAGTGCATTCAGGACACAGAGCTGAGGAGAGGCAGGTTAATTTCTGACTCGTCTCCTCACACTGATTAGAACTCTGAACACTTTGTCTTGTGTCTTCTGGCTCATGAACACAATCATGTCACTTGCCAATACACAAATGGTTTCCTCCAACCAGAATGGAGAGGGATTTTTTCACCAGAGGCTTGTGCACTGGGATCTTGGTACCTGCTTTTATGAAGTGGTTAGATACTGAGAACTTGTTCTTGTCTCTATGTGTAATTATGACATATTAGGAGTTGAAGGCCTACTCTTGATCACAGATGTAGTAGGACACTGAGTATTTGGAAGGAATGGCTAAAGGTCTTGTACCACTAATACAGTCTCTCCTAGATTACGCTGGCCATGCCCCATGCTAGTTTGTAGAGTAGAGAGGGTTCTAGTGAGGTAATCCCAGCCATGTTCCCAGAGGTTGCTTTGGGACCTGGTTCTTAGCAATGAAAAATTGTGATTAACCATATGGATGGCTGGACCACAGACTGGTTAGGTCTGATCTAGGATGTTATAGATCTTAGGTGAAGTTTGTTCTTGCTCACTGGCTAAGGAAAGTGTACATGAATTTTGACAGCTGCCTAGCCCAAGGACATCATCCACTTAGAGGAAATTAAACTGCAAGGTGACTGGTGACAATCTGTGCCAGAGGACAGCATACAGGGCTGGGAAAAGAGCTCTGACCTTGGCCTCACAAGTGTTTCTATCTGGAATGAGGGGCTCTTTGAGACTGGGAGAAACTGTGGTTTGGGGAGTTATTTGGCCAAGGCACAAATGTCCCCAGATCTGCCTGAGTGCCCCCTCTATTCTCTGCTGCCACTGGTGATATAGGTAGACAGCAAGTCTTTGGGTAGCAGGACAGACAAGCTGCTCTGGGGTCACCAATCCTACAAGTGTGTCCTGAGAAGAGGCTTGGTCATCTCTTCAGCCAGTCCTGCTCAGGAAGCAGTGTGGTTTTGCCTAATTGGTCTCTCAGGGCCTGGCTTCTCCCTGTGAGTACTTGTCTTTCCTATAATAGAGGATGCAGGGCCTCTGGTCCTCACACACTCATCTTAATATACCCTCCGTACTTAGAAATGTCACCATTTGCTCTTTAGTAGTTTTTCATTTAATCTGATTCTGTTTTCTAATGAATGGTGATTGTTAACTCTGTTTTTGTGTGTGAATATATAAGCACTTGCACAAATGCACATGTGATTTGTCTGTCTGTCTGTCTATGTGGTGCTGACAAACAAGTTTCTGGAGAGGACACCTTGGAAGATTCTTGTCATAGGCTTACCATGTGAGTTATGTACTGACTGAATTTACGTGTGTTAATTATAATGACAAAGTTTTTGTAGTAGGTTTGGGTTATTGACTTTTACTGTGGAACCAGGTGTATGGGATCACTTAAGCTGGCATTTTCAAGAAAATTCTGTAAGCATCTGAAAAAAAATCAAACAACTTGTACAAATCATAGCATAATCTCCTCTCAGAGCCTCCCTCTAGGTTCCTAATTTCTGTGTCTCTGTGCCCTTCTCTGTCTCTCTCTGCCTTTTCCTGTCTCTGTCTCTCTGTCAATCTGTATGTCTCTCTGACTCTATCTCTGCATTCTATTTTTTTTTTGTTTCACAGTCTTTGTTCCACTGTGTCTCCCAGATCTCTCTGTGTCTTTCTTTGCATCTATATCTGTCTATCACTGCCCTGTGTGTGGGGTGAGGTAGGCAGGGCTCATATGTACTTTTGTTTCCCCTTACTTTTGCCTCGCCAGAATTTCTGTCCCTGTGCTTCTTTCTCTGTCCTCCTATCTCTCTGTGCCTTTCTATCCTCACCTCTTCTTCTTTCTTCCCGTGTACCCCATTGTCAGATCTAACATTGCAATGTATAGCATCTCCTGTGCAGGGAGCACCCTCCATCATTGATGGGGTCTACTACTTTCTGGTCACCCCTACAGGGATATGACCTTAAAATATTCATTCACCTCTCAGACATTTTCTGAGGCATATAGGAGTGTTGAGGCCCAAGCCCAAATCAGTCAAGTATTTGCATGATGCTCGCTTTATACAGGTGCATGAAAATCATAAAAATCTTTCATAAACAAATAGAATCTAGTGAACTCTTTGAAAATATAGCCTTTGAGCTCCAGTACTTGGAAACTTATTCAGTAGTTTATATAGTCTGTCCTTACCTGATCACTTGGAGGGTAGCTCTTAAGTATCTTAGCATACTTGGTTTAAGGCTTTCAAAATTCAGCTGCAGACTTTTAACTCTGACACAAATACTTGACTATATGGCTACAGGGGTGAGACGGGGCTCTCAGTCTTGCCTGCTGCCCTTACTTAAACTTCCTGCTTTAAAGCTTTCAATCCCACAGTTTCAATAACACATACATGAATGACAATAATTTGTATACATGAGTGCACCCATCACCTGTGATGATGGTTGATGCTGTTCTATAGGGCCAGGTGAGAGATATTTTGCTGTCTTTTTCCTTTCTTCCCCATACCCACCCACTGTCTGAGCTTGTGAATAGAAGGTAAACACAACTATCCCTTTACCAGGACACACAGAATTTCACTCCATGGAATATTCCTGTGCCTGCTCCACACTCACTGAAGTCTGGGGAAAGAAACCTCCCAGTGTAAAGATCCTGAATCTCTAAGGTTTATGAATGGCTACATCAGTCTCCTAGAAGAAGTTCTGCAACTAGAAAGATGTCTACACCATTGGCTGGCACAGAGTTCTATTCTTACCCCCATGTTACACTGAGGTTTGGACTCTAGGTGAGTCTTGCCACATCTGGGTTGAACTGTTAGCACAAACTGGAACTGGAGCATGCCTTTTTTTCTTCAGATCCTATCAGAGCTGCCACAGAAAACCCATTGCCTCTGGATCCTGGAGTCTCCCCAGCTCTGTGATGAATGGGACACTGGTCACTGAGTTCCTCATCCTGGGATTCTCAGAAATGCCTCAGCTTCGGGTACCACTTCTCCTCAGCTTCCTCTGCCTATACATGGCTGCAATCTCAGGAAACCTGCTCATTATTGTAACAGTAAGTGCCAGCCCAACCCTGCACACCCCTATGTACTTCTTCCTGGTCAACTTGGCTGTGGTGGACATCCTCTGCACCTCTACCATCCTACCCAAGTTACTGGACACTATGGTGGGGAGAAGGACCATCTCTTATGGGGGCTGCATGGCTCAGGTCTTCTTCTTCACAGGGTCCATGGGGGTAGAGCTTCTGCTCTTCTCAGCTATGGCCTTTGACCGCTTTGTGGCCATCTGCTGCCCTCTGCATTATAGTACCTGGATGGGCCCCAGGGTGTGTGCATTCCTGGCTGGCATTGTTTGGGCCATCAGCCTGTTTAACACCAGCATAAACACAAGCCTGGTGCTGCGTCTACCGTTTTGCAGATCCAATGTGATAGAGCACTTCTTCTGCGAGATTCCCCCACTGTTGAAGCTCTCCTGTGCTCCAACGCAATTGAACGAGGCCATGGCCTTTGCTGCAGATGTGTTCTTTGCTGTAGGGAACTTCTCTGTGATCATTCTCTCCTATGGCTTTATTGTGGCCAGTATCCTGAAGATACGCTCAGCTGAGGGCAAGCAAAGAGCCTTTTCCACTTGCTGTGCACACCTCATCGTGGTCTCCATGTACTACTCAACTATCATCTACACCTATATTCGCCCTTCATCCAGCTACTCTCTGAACAAGGACAAGGTGGTGTCTGTCATCTACACCTCGGTGGCACCTACCTTGAACCCCCTCATCTACACTCTGAGGAACAAGGATGTCAAAGTTGCACTCAGGAGACTTCTGTCCTGCTGTTGAGCCTGTGCCAGCACCACTGCCTTCAGCCTGCTGGACTGAGGGATCACAGGTTAGATAGAAGTCTCTGTTCCTTTATCTGAGAACACAACTGGTTGAACCATAAGAGTCACATGTTGGACTGCTGCCCTTCACAGGGAAACCCTGGGACCATGTGATTCTTAAGCAAATTCTCAGGAAGCATCAAATGTGGGTGTGGTGTATTCCCAGCCCTCTCTGCTTGCAGCAGTATAGGAGCCACTGCATAGACACAGCTTTGTGCTCATATTGTCATTTTATCCATAAAGGCAACTCAGTCCTGGTTGTGACTGGCATGTACGTAGGAGAACTTGGGATGTAAAGCAGTCTGGAAGTTTTAGGGCAATTGTTCTGTCTTGTAAGTAGAACATCTTTAAAAATTTTTTTCTTCCACTTTTTAACTTTGGAAGAGATTTCTGGTGCAGGCTCTTGCCATGCTGTGGGCATGTGTGGTAGAATATGGCACATCTATGCCTTCCATGCTAACAACTCTGAAATAACAATGCTAATCAGCAGCTTCTCTGGCATAAGTGGCTCTCACCCTGGAAGGTGATAGCAGAAGTTTGCTAGAATACTGAGAGTTCTTGGTACCAGGGCCTTATATTTCCCACCATGAAGTAATGCAGCAGGGCTGCTGTGTGCTTGGGACCATGTTGTTTCTGAGGATGTGGCCAGATTGGGATTATGAGAGGGATCACAGCTGCTGTCCCTTAGGAGCTGTTCACTTCTTCAGAAACCTATGATGCCCCATCCTAATCCTCACTTCTAGGCTGGGCTATCTCAGGTCCCTATGCTAAACTCTGGTGTCCTGTTGACCTCTCTTCCTCTTCCTGGTTGACCCCTGTTCCTTTCACTGCTGATGTTTATTCCTCTTTCAATACTAATTTAATTAATTAGTTACTTTTGTATTTTTTGGAATTTTGTTTTAAATGTCATATATGTGTATAATATTTATATCAATCTGCCCTCATCTCTTCAGCCCTTTCTATGCTCTCTTCAACGTCATGGCTTTGATTTCCTTGTTTTTATCATTGTTACATAGATGTGAATAAATGTATAAATACAACTTGTTATGCATTAATGTTTCTGATATTTAAATGCATTTAGAGTTGACCAGTTAGTATTGGACAACCAATCAGAGGGCCAGTCCATGGAGAAGTCCACGGATTCTCCCTCTCAGCAGTCACTAATTGCCTGTCACTCCTCAGATGCCCACCATCTGTGTTAGTGTCTCAACTGGAGAGTTCATTGTTCAAATATTGTTTAAATAACCTTATTCTTGGGGTTTTGTAGGTACAGCTTCCCTGTCATATATAGAAGTCACAATATTACAGTAGACATCTTTGCCCTCTCAGTCATAATTTTTCACTCCTTCTTCCTTTATGTTCCTCAAGGTTTAGGTGTGGGATTTGGTTATATCAGCATCAATTACAATTGAGCACCTCACAGTCAATTGGTCTCTGTAATTTGATCAGTTTGGCTTTGGTAGTAGTCTCTCTCTGCTGCAACAAGAGCTTCTTTGATCTGGGGCAAGGACTACACTTCTATGTGGACATAAAAATAATTATTAAAGAATATAGTTAGACTATGTATTAGTTTGTGAAAACAGCAGTAATAGGTTCTATCCTAATGTCTGTGACATGTCTACCACTAGGTTTACACTACCAAACATGAATTATGCACTAATGAGGGCTCCTTATGTCCAATTACACAGCTGTTGGATATGGCTGAGACATAAATGTTACTGTTATACCTTTAGGATTGACTTGTCATGCTTCTCCTTGTTTTGATTCACAGGTATCACAGTGGGAAAGATATTGATTGCTTTTCTTCTTCTGCAGCCTGTATATCACCTTCTGGTACTATGAAAAGTAGTCCTCAGGAAGGAGGCTTCTGTGTCAGATACAGTTGGATCCCTCCAGATCCTATGTCTGAACTGTATGTTTCAGCAGTATGAATTTGCCATCAAATTCTGGGAGGCAACCAGGACAATAGGAATAGCCTATACTATTTTGAGAGATACCTGGATTCTACTTGCCAACTACTCAAAAGGAGTCTTATTACACATGGTACTTCAGTTTTTGTTAGATAACCATTTTCTTTTGGGAGGACATTATCATCCAAAGTGGTCTACCTTCATTTAAAATATATATCAAATATGCAGCTTCAAATATCTTAAGTGTTCTTTGTCCCTCCTTCCTGACTCTATCTAGGCAGTACTATTCCTGTCCTCTGATTTTGTTTATTCTCTCCATGCATATTACATGCTTTTGTTAGCAAGACAGTGTTTTGTTCTTATTTCTGCTGTGGGCACAGGGCAGGTACCAGCAATTTTCAGTGGGCTGGCAAAGCAAAGAGAGGACATAGTCATCTGCATCCACCAATTAGATCTTTGTACATAAATTTGGAAGAGTCAGACAGATAATCTAAGGAACAATTCATTATTTTTCTTTAATCTGAATCAAGTACCAGTTCCTGTGGAATGTGTGAGGGCATTTTTAGATGGTACAGAGTGGAAGAATGTGAGATTAGAACTTGGAGCCTTGGAAATTTGTGCAACATACATATGGGTACTTTGTCCATGGAGATTTGGTGAGATTAGTCTGGTGGTACTCAAGAGTTTAGATTTCTTTTATTTCCTCATTAATTTATTTATTCATTTTACAACTTAATAACAGATCTCCTCCCTCCTTTCCTCCCAGCCACACCTTCACACCCCCCATTCCCCTATCCCCTTTCCTCAGAGAAGGGGAGGTCCCTCATAGGTAATAACCCACCCTGGTACATCAAGTCTCAGCAGGACTAAATCCATCTTCTCCCACTGAGGCCAGACAGGGAAGCCCAGTAATGGAATAGGAATCCAAAGACAGGCGACAGAATCAGAGATAACTCTCCCTCCCCCACTTGCATTGTTAGGGGACCCATATGAATAACAGACTACACATATGGTACATTTGAGTAGAGGACCTAGGTCCATCTCATACATGCTCTTTGATTGTTAGTTCAGTATCAGTAAGCACCCATGGGCCCAGGTTAGTTTACTCTGTAGGTTTTCTTGTGGTGTCCTTGATCTCTCTGGCTCCCTTAATCCTCCATGCTACTCTTCTACAAAACTCCCTGAGTTCTGCTATTGTTTGTTTGGCTGTGGGTCTCTGCATCTGCTTCCATCAGCGGCTGGATGAAGCCTCTCAGAAGACAGTTATGCTGGGTTCCTGACTGCAATCATAGCAGAATATCATTAATGATGTCAAGAGTTGGCTCTCTCTCTCATGGGGTATGACTCAAGTTGGGCCAATCACTGGTTGACCATTCCCTCGATCTCTGCTCCATCTTTATTCTTGCACTTCTTGTAGACAGAACAGAATTTGGGTCAGAGGTTTTGTAGGTAGGTTTTTATCTCCCTCTTTTCACTGGAAGTATCAGCAAGCTATAGGAGGTGACCCATTCAGGTTTCATATCTCTTGCTGGTAGAGGCTAGGGGCATCCCTCATAGACTCCCAAAAGCCTCCCCTGTCCCAGAGACGATTCTGCATTTCTTTATGATCTCTTTCCTCCCACCTTTCTACTCCTTTACCCTTCCTGCCCCTTTATCACCTAGTTCCATCCCTGCAACTATTTCAGATATCTATTTTATTCCGCTTTTGAGTGAGATCACAGAATCTTCCTTTGGAACCTCCCTGTTACTTAGCATCTTTCAGTCTGCAGTTTGTAGCCTAGTCATCCTGTACTTTATGGCTAACATATGTTTATAAGTCAGTGCATGAAAATTGGGAATAGTTCGACCTCAAGACCCAGCTATACTCTTCTTGGGAATATATACAAAAGACACTCTACCATATCACATTCTTATTCAACTATATTCATAGCAGCTTTATTCATCATAGCTAAAAACAGGAAGCAACCTAGATGTCCCTCAATTGAAAAATGGACAAACAAAACTTGATCCATTTATACAATGGAATTCTACTTATTTATTAAAAGCAATAAAATCATGAATTTTACAAACAAATGGGTAGTACTAAAAAATATCATCCTGAGCTAGGTAACTCAGACCCAGAGAGACACACATGGTATGAACTCACTCTAAGAGTTTAGACTTCTTACAGAAGCTTTTCAATTTTATGAGGTCCCATTTGTCAAATGTTGATCTTAGAGCATAAGTCTTTGGTGTTCTGTTCAGGAAATTTTCCCCTGTACCCATAAGTTCAGGACTCTTCCCCACTTTCTCTTCTATTAGTTTAAGTTTATCTAGTTTTATGTAGAGGTCCTTGATCCACTTGTATTTAGCATTCTACAATGAGATAAGAACGGATCCATTTGCATTCTCTCTGCTCCCACTCCCCTACCCTGTCTACTTTCACTCCCAGGTCCCTCTTTCCCTACCCACTTCTGATTGCTTTCTTCTCCCTTCCAAGTGCAACTGAGGTGTCCTTACTTGGGCAGGTCAACTTGTTGACCCTTTTTAGTTCTGTGGCTAATATCTACTTATTAGTGAATACATACCATGCCTGTCCTTTTGGATCAGAGTTACCTCAGTCAGGATGATATTTTCTAGTTCTATCCCTTTGCCTGAAAAACTCAGGATGTCCTCATTCTTAATAACTGAGTAGTAATCCACTGTGTAAATAAACCACATTTTCTGTATCCATTCATCTGTTGTGGGACATCTAGGTTGTTTCCAGCTTCTGAATATCACAAATAAGGCCATTATGAACAAAGAGCAACAGGTGCCCTTGCAAGATGGTGGGGCATCTTTTGGGTATATTCTCATGAGTGGTTTTGCTGGGTTTTCAGGTAGATCTATTTCCAATTTTCTGAGGAACCTCCAGATTGATTTCCAGAGTGGTTGTACCAGTTTGCAATCCTACCAGCAATGGAAGAGTGTTCCTCTTTTCCACATCCTCTCCAACATGTGTTGTCACCTGAGGTTTTGATCTTAGCCATTCTGATTGGTGGAAGGTGGAACCTCAGAGTCATTTTGATTTGCATTTCTCTTATCACTAGGACTTTAACATTTCTTTAGGTGTTTCTAAGCCATTTAAGATTCCTCAGTTATGAAATCTTGGTTTAGTTCTATACCCCATTTTTTGATTGAGTTGTTTGGTTTTTTGGTGGTTAGCTTCTGACTTTTCTTTAAAAGCCAAAGCCAAGGCACAAAGCTATAAACATGCTCTAGGCAAGGCATGTGGGAAATGGGCTTACACTGTCAGAATGGCCTACATATTTTCATTTAACATTGAAAAGGTTACAAGGGTCTCTTCAGACCTGGCTTGACATTCTTCTTCGTCTATGTAGAGGTAAGAATGTTCAGGATGTGTCTCAGAACCTAGCACATCACTGTGGTCAATTACCTTCTCTCTGGACATAGTTGAAACAGGCATAGAACTTGGATGAATAATACAGAACCCATTAAGTTGGGGGTGTGTAGGTGAAGGGCTTCTGCTTCCTCTTAGCTCAGAACATGTACTGAATGCTGCTGCTCATGATACAGCCATAGGACAGCAGAAAAACAGAAAGCTGATGCTTCTGCAATAGTCATCCACATGAGAGTCGTGATGCTATTCATGCTTGATGGGCTTCAAAAGATTATCAGGAGCAGCAGGGTCTCAATTTCATATAAACAGTGGATGATGACCTTTGATCCATAGAATGACAACTACCATGTGATCACACCAGCACTGATGGTCAAATTAGTGCCCAGAGGGATCATATACCTATAGCCAGATCTCCACATATATGCGGATTTATTTCAGAGTTATATACAGTATAAAGGAAATCAACTGATTCTGTAGTGATCATACACTATGACCATGTGTGCCAGTGTGTGTACTGGATGAAGTCCATGGAGATATGTGTGGCTCTGACCTGGCTGGAGCAGCCAAAGAGCTGTGCTCTCCGAAGGGGAGGGCGAGTCAGATCAAAATTAGCTACCAGGTCTCTTTGAGTAGCTTCCAGGTACAAATGCTTCTGGAGAGAATTTCTCTTCCCCAAAGTGCTACAGCTCTCTATATATGACAGATTCTGTCAAGACTTTGGTGAAATAACTCGTGTGTGTGTGTGTGTGTGTGTGTGTGTGTGTGTGTGAGTGTGAGTCCTTGTGGACAGGATTGTTTATACATTTTGGGGTTGGTTGGACTCTAGGAGCAGATGCTTTCTTTTAGCTGGTCTGAGAAGTTAGGGATGCCTCATCTGTATGTGGAAGGGCTTCAGGTGCTACCCTTACATGACTGATTGTCACAGTCCTCTCCATGGGGTGTTGTGGTCATGTGTTCCAGGACAGGAACCTGGTTGGGAGTAGATGAAACTCCTACCACCCTCCGGTATGGGGATACAGGGGTTTCTGAATTCACTTGGCCTTACCAAATGTTTTGTGTCATGGTTCTCCTTTCTCTACACACCTGCATCACCAGCTCATAAAGGAAGATCCACACAAAAAAGAAGAGGTAGGTAATGCTCCCTTTGAAAAGCATAGTATTTTCCTCAGAAATTAGACCAATCAGCACTTGAGGCAGCACAAAGGAAATGTACATAATGATTATGATGGCCAAATTGCCTGGCAAATTGAACATGGGGCTATGAAATCCTGTACAGGAATTGACCAAAGGAGTAATTCAAGTATTTTCTATGAACATAATTTTATATAGGGAAAAGAAGTTGCTGGTCAGGTATAGTTATAGACTAGGGTACTATGAGAAGCCCTCAGGCATGAAGTCAATTGCCAGTATCTGGTTAAGACTCAATATCAGTATGAAATGTCTCTAACACACTGTAATATCTTCAGGAATTTGAGAACAGATCACAGACCATGATTTCAAAGTTTGGTTTTCATACTTGGTGATTTGGAAACTTTGCCTGCTATCTGTATATTTCTTTTTTTTTTTTAATTTAATTTTATTTTATTTTTTTAATTTACATTCCAAATCACTTCCCCTTTCCCGTTTCCTCCCTCCCCGAAAGTCCCATAAGCCCCCTTCCCTCCCTCTTTTCTCCGTTCAACCCCCTCTCATTACTCTGTCCTGGCGTTCCCCTACATCCAGTCTTTCCAGGACCAGGGGTCTCTCCTTCCATCTTTTTAGAAATCTATTGATATGCTGATTGTGTCTAGGGTATTCTGAGATTCTGGGTCAATATCCCCTTATCAGTGACTTCATACCATGTGTGATCTTTTGTGATTGGGTTACCTCACTAAGGATGATATTTTCAAGTTCTGACCATTTGCCTAGGAATTTCGTGAATTCATTGTTTTTAATTGCAGAGTAGTATTCCATTGTGTAAATATACCACATCTTCTGAATCCATTCCTCCGTTGAGGGACATCTGGGTTCTTTCCAGCTTCTGGCTATTATAAATAAGGCTGCTATGAATATAGTGGAGCATGTGTCCTTATTGCATGCAGGTAAAGTCTCTGGGTATATGCCCAGGAGTGGTATAGCCGGATCCTCCGGAAGTGTCATGCCCAGTTTTCTGAGGAGCCGCCAGACTGCTTTCCAGAGTGGTTGTACCAGCCTGCAATTCCACCAGCAGTGGAGGAGTGTTCCTCTTTCTCCACATCCTCGCCAACAACTGCTGTCTCCTGTGTTTTTGATCTTAGCCATCCTGACTGGTGTGAGATAGAATCTCAGGGTTGTTTTGATTTGCATTTCCCTAATGACTAAGGATGATGAACATCTCTTTAGGTGCTTCTCAGCCATTAGATATTCTTCAGGTGAGAACTCTTTGTGGAGCTCTGTACCCCATTTTTTAATAGGGTTACTTGCCTCTCTGGAGTTTAACTTCTTGAGTTCTTTGTATATCTTGGATATTAGCCCTCTGTCGGATGTAAGGTTGGTAAAGATCATTTCCCAGTTAGTTGGTTGCCGCTTTGTCTTTTTGACGGTGTCTTTTGCCTTGCAAAAACTTTGTAATTTAATGAGGTCCCATTTGTCTATTCTTGATCTTAGAGTATAAGCTATTGGAGTTCTGTTCAGGAAATTCTCCCCTGTGCCCATATGTTCAAGGTTCTTCCCTAGTTTCCCTTCTATTAGTTTCAGTGTGTCTGGTTTTATGTGGAGATCTTTGATCCACTTAGAATTGAGCTTAGTGCAAGGAGATAAGGATGGGTCAATTTGCATTCTTCTGCATGTTGACCTCCAGCTGAGCCAGCACCATTTGTTGAAAAGGCTATCTTTTTTCCACTGGATGGTTTTAGCTCCTTTGTCAAAGATCAAGTGACCATAGGAGTATGGATTCATTTCTGGGTCTTCAATTCTGTTCCATTGATCTACATGTCTGTTACTGTACCAATACCATGCAGTTTTTAACACTATTGCTCTGTAGTACAGCTTGAGGTCCGGGATACTGATTCCCCCAGAGGTTCTTTTACTCTTGAGAATAGTTTTAGCTATTCTGGGTTTTCTGTTATTCCAGATGAATTTTTGAATTGCTCTTTCTAACTCTATGAAGAATTGAGTTGGGATTTTGATGGGGATTGCATTGAATCTGTGTATTACTTTTGGTAAGATGCTCATTTTTACTATATTAATCCTGCCAATCCATGAGCATGGCAGATTTTTCCATCTTCCGAGGTCTTCTTCAATTTCTTTCTTCAGAGACTTGAAGTTCTTGTCATACAGATCTTTCACTTGTTTGGTTAGCGTCACTCCAAGATACTTAATATGGTTTGTGGCTATCGTAAAGGGTATTATTTCTCTTACTTCTTTCTCAGCCTGCTTATCCTTTGAGTATAGGAAGGCTTCTGACTTGCTTGAGTTGATTTTATATCCGGCCACTTTGCTGAAGTCGTTTATCAGCTGTAGGAGTTCTCTGGTGGAGTTCTTTGGGTCGCTTATGTATACTATCATATCGTCTGCAAATAGTGATAGTTTGACTTCTTCCTTTCCAATTTGTATCCCTTTGACCTCTTTTTCTTGTCTAATTGCTCTAGCTAGAACTTCAAGTACTATATTGAAAAGATATGGAGAGAGATATATGTTTGCAATAAAGCCTCACTATGTAGGCTAAACTTACCTAAGAATTATGATTTTCCTTCTCAGACTCACAACTATTGTGATTATAATCCTGTATTTAGTAATTTAACTTAAAATAGGTCAGGCAAATATTCTTAGACCAGTTTCTGGAGAAGACCCCATGAATGAGGGATGCATGTCTACCTCAGCATCCAGTCTGTCCCAGGATTCATGGTAGCCCCCACAGTTTTAACTTCCATAGTCTTCGGACTGGGTATTTCCAAGTGGATATAGGGTCCATGCACTCACTATAAGATGTTGGGCCCAGCTCCATGAACCCAAGCTCCACACTGGTATATCTGATAATATTGGAAAAGGAAGAAATCCAGCATGCATATGAATTCCAGTAGCAAGCCCTGAACCTATCTGTAATTACATACCAGATGAGATAATGGCAGAGAGACACTACAAATGGAGGTAAGTATATTCACAGAAATGGTTTAAGAACTGCCCAAAAAACAAATAAAAGTAGTCAGCTTAATTGTGCTCTGTGAGCTAAAAGATGATACACAAAGACTAAGCAAATTTGCAAACCAATACATGAATAGAATGTTTTTAAGGAACTATGTAGCACAATAAGGAAAAATAAATCCTTTAAATAATGAATACGATGATTGAACCAAAATATTACATAGACAACTTCAAAGTAGACAACATGAAGAAGAATCAGTGAACTCAAAGAAAAACATTTGAGATAGACCTAATTTTGGACTCGTAGCCTAGAATCTTCTGTGCAAGAGCCACTTCTGTGCATAGGTAAGTAGGTCCTTCTCATTTCCCACCCTTCTCCAAACCTTCCACCATCTGCAAATACACAAACCTAGTTCTACACTTCTTCTTCTATGAGCTTTCTTCCTGGTCACTTGCATTTCCATTTGCCATTCTTTCTCCTGAGGGCCACTATTTCCAAACCTACAAGCCTAATCACATACTGTAACCTGTGCACCCTCTTAGTTCCTGAGATACCTTTGCTGGGTAAGTTGCTTTCTTTATTTCCAATCCTTATACCCTCATCATTTTCTGACTATAGCCATCCCAAAAATCACAGTCCTTGCTCAAGGTCAGTAGCCTTTGAATATGCTTTCTTCAAGAGATACTTTTGAATGATAAGTGTCTTAGTCAGTGTTCTACTGCTGTGAAGACACACCATGACAATGACAATTCTTATAAAAGAAAGTATTTGAATGAGGCTTGCTTGCTTACAGTTTAGTCCATTAATATAAAGTTGGGAAGCAGAGCAGGAAACAGTCACACCTTGTGCTAAAGAGGTTAAGAGGTCTACACCTGAATCTGCAGGCAGCAGGAAGAAAGAGAGCTAATAGGCTTGCCTTGGGTTTTTAAAACCTCAAAGACCACTTTCAGTAGCACACTTCCAAATCCACACCTACGCCTTGCTTTTTTTTAAATTTCTAAGTTTTTTTTATTTACATTCCAAATCATTTCCCCTTTCCCGATTCCTCCTTCCCCAAAAGTCTCATAAGCCCCCTTCCCTCCCTCTTTTCCCCATTTAACCCCTTCTTGCTTCTCTGTCCTGGAATTCCCCTATATCCAGTCTTTCCAGGACCAGGAGTGTCTCCTTCCATCTTCTTGAATATCTATTGATATGCGAATTATGTCTAGGGTATTCTGAGATTATGGGTTAATATCCCCTTATCAGTGACTGCATACGATGTGTGTTCTTTTGTGATTGGGTTACCTCACTAAGGATGATATTTTCAAGTTCTGACCATTTGTCTAGGAATTTTGTGAGTTCATTGTTTTTAATTGCAGAGTAGTATTCCATTGTGTAGATATACCACATCTTCTGAATCCATTGCTCTGTTGAGGGACATCTGGGTTTTTTCCAGCTTCTGGCTATTATAAATAAGGCTGCTATGAACAGAGTGGAGCTTGTGTCCTTATTGTATGCAGGTAAAGCCTCTGGATATATGCCTAGGAGTGGTATAGCTGGATCCTCTGGGAGTGTCATGACCAGTTTTCTGAGGAACCGCCAGACTGCTTTCCAAAGTGCTTGTATCAGCTTGCAATCCCACCAGCAGTGGAGGAGTGTTCCTCTTTCTCTACATCCTCTCCAACAACTGCTTTCTCCTGTGTTTTTGATCTTAGCCATTCTGACTGGTGTGAGGTGGAATCTCAGGGTTGTTTTGATTTGCATTTCCCTAATGACTAAGGATGATGAACATCTCTTTAGGTGCTTCTCAGACATTCGATATTCTTCAGGTGAGAACTCTTTGTTTAGCTCTGTACCCCATTTTTTAATAGGGTTACTGGGTTCTCTAGAGTTTAACTTCTTGAGTTATTTGTATATATTGGATATTAACCCTTTGTCGGATGTAAGGTTGGTAAAGATCATTTCCTAGTTAGTTTGGTTGCCGATTTGTCTTTTTGACAGAGTCTTTTGCCTTACAGAAACTTTGTAATTTTATGAAGTCCCATTTGTCAATTCTTGATCTTAGAGCATAAGCTATTGGAGTTCTGTTCAGGAAATTCTCCCCTGTGCCCATATGTTCAAGGTTCTTCCCTAGTTTCATTTCTATTAGTTTCAGTGTGTCTGGTTTTATGTGGAGGTCCTTGATCCACTTGGAATTGAGCTTAGTGCAAGGAGACAAGAATGGGTCAATTTGCGTTCTTCTGTATTTTGACCTCCAGTTGAACCAGCACCATTTGTTGAAAAGGCTATCTTTTTTTCCACTGGATGGTTTTAGCTCCTTTGTCAAAGATCAAGTGACCATAGGAGTGTGGATTCATTTCTGGGTCTTCAATTCTGTTCCATTGATCTACATGCTTGTCAATGTACCAATACCATGCAGTTTTTTAACACTATTGCTCTGTAGTACATCTTGAGGTCTGTAATACTGATTCCCCCAGAGGTTCTTTTACTCTTGAGAATAGTTTTAGCTATCCTGGGTTTTCTGTTATTCTAGATGAATTTTTGAATTGCTCTTTCTAACTCTATGAAGCAATCAAGTAGAAACAAATAAAACCATACAAAGAATCAAGAAAACTAGGAGTTGGTTCTTTGAGAAAATCAACAAGATAGATAAGCCCTTAGCCAGACTAGCCACAGGGCACAGAGACAGTATCCAAATTAACAAAATCAGAAACGAAAAGGGAGAGATAACAACAGAAACTGAGGAAATTCAAAAAATCATCAGATCCTACTACAAAAGCCTATATGCAACACAACTAGAAAATCTCGAGGAAATGGAAAATTTACTGGAACTAGATCAAATACCAAAATTAAATCAGGATCAAATAGACCATCTAAACCGTCCTTTAACCCCTGAAGAAATAGAAGTGGTCATTGGAAGTCTTCCAACCAAAAAAATCACAGGTCCAGATGGTTTTAGTGCAGAATTCTATCAGACCTTCAAAGAAGTCCTAACACCAATACTCTTCAAATTATTCCACAAAATAGAAACAGAAGAAACACTACCGAACCCGTTTTATGAAGCCACAATTGCACTAATACCTAAATCACACAAATATCCGACAAAGAAAGAGAATCTCAGGCCAATCTCTCTTATGAATATCGATGCAAAAATACTCAATAAAATTCTTGCCAACCAAATCCAAGAACACATGAAAATGATCTTTCACCATGATCAAGTAGGCTTCATCCCAGGGATGCAGGGATGGTTCAATATAAGGAAATCCATCAATGTAATCCACTACGTAAACAATCTCAAAGAAAAAAAAACCACATGGTCAGTTCATTAGATGCTGAGAAAGCATTTGACAAAATTCAGCATCCTTTCATATTAAAGGTCTTGGAAAGATCAGGAATTCGAGGACCATATCTAAACATAGTAAAAGCAATTTACAGCAAACCAGTAGCCAGCATCAATCTAAATGGAGAGAAACTTGAAGCAATCCCACTAAAATCAGGGACTAGACAAGGCTGCCTTCTCTCTCCATATCTTTTTAATATAGTACTTGAAGTTCTAGCTAGAGCAATTAGACAACAAAAAGAGGTCAAAGGGATACAAATTGGAAAGGAAGAAGTCAAACTATCACTATTTGCAGACGATATGATAGTATACTTAAGCGACCCAAAGAACTCCACCAGAGAACTCCTACATATATAAATATAAATTCAACTCAAGCAAGTCAGTAGCCTTCCTATACTCAAAGGATAAGCAGGCTAAGAAAGAAGTAAGCGAAATGATACCATTCATGATAGCCACAAACAATATAATGTATCTTGGTGTGACTCTAACCAAACAAGTGAAAGATCTGTATGACAAGAACTTCAAGTCTCTGAAGAAAGAAATTGAAGAAGACCTCAGAAGATGGAAAAATCTGCCATGCTCATGGATTGGCAGGATTAATATAGTAAAAATGACCATCTTGCCAAAAGCAATATACAGGTTCAATGCAATCACCATCAAAATTTCAAGTCAATTCTTCATAGAGTTAGAAAGAGCAATTCAAAAATTCATCTGGAATAACAGAAAACCCAGAATAGCTAAAACTTTTCTCAAGAGTAAAAGAACTTCTAGGGGAATCAATATCCCACACCTCAAGCTGTACTACAGAGCAATAGTGTTAAAAACTGCATGGTATTGGTACAGTGACAGGCATGTACTTCAATGGAACAGAATTTTAGACCAAGAAATGAATCCACACTCCTATGGTCACTTGGTCTTTGACAAAAGAGCTAAAGCCATCCAGTGGTAAAAAAGATAGCCTTTTCAACAAATGGTGCTGGTTCAACTGGAGGTCAACATGCAGAAGAATGCAAATTGACCCATTCTTATCTCCTTGCACTAAGCTCAATTCCAAGTGGATCAAGGACCTCCACATAAACCAGACACACTGAAACTAATAGAAAGGAAACTAGGGAAGAACCTTAAACATATGGGCACAGGGGAGAATTTCCTGAATAGAACTCCAATAGCTTATGCTCTAAAATCAAGAACTGACAAATGGGACCTCATAAAATTACAAAGTTTGTGTAAGGCAAAAGACATTGTCAAAAGGACAAAGTGGCAATCAACTAGCTGGGAAATAATCTTTACCAACCCTACATCTGACAGAGGTCTTATATCCAATATATACAAAGAACTCAAGAAGTTAGACTACATAGAACTAAGTAACCCTATTAAAAATGGGGTACAGAGCTAAACAGAGAGTTCTCACCTGAAGAATATCTAATGGCTGAGAAGCACCTAAAGAAATGTTCATCATCCTTAGTCATTAGGGAGATGCAAATCAAAACAACCCTGACATTCCACCTCACACCAGTCAGAATGGCTAAGATCAAAAACACAGGAGACAGCAGTTGTTGGCGAGGATGTGGAGAAAGGAACACTCCTCCACTGCTGGTGAGATTGCAAGCTGATACAACCACTCTGGAAAGCATTCTGGCGGTTCCTCAGAAAACTGGGCATGACACTCCCAGAGGATCTGGCTATACCACTCCTGGGCATATATCCAGAGGCTTCCCCTGCATGCAATAAGGACATATTCTCCACTATGTTCATAGCAGTCTTATTTGTAATAGCCAGAAGCTGGAAAAAACCCAGATGTCCCTCAATGGAAGAATGTATTAAGAAGTTGTGGTATATTTACAGAATGGAATACTACTCTGCAATTAAAAACAATGAATTCATGAAATTCCTAGGCAAATGGTCAGAACTAGAAAATATCATCCTTAGTGAGGTAACCCAATCACAAAAGAACACACATGGTGTGCAGTCACTGATAAGGGGATATTAACCCAGAATCTCAGAATACCCTAGACACAATTCACATATCAATAGATTTTCAAGAAGATGGAAGGAGAGAACCCTCGTCCTGGAAAGACTGGATGTAGGGGAATGCCAGGACAGAGAAGGGAGAGGAGGTTGAATGGGGAGAAGTGGGAGGGAAAGGAGCTTATGGGACTTTCGGGCAGGGAGGAAATGGGAAAGGGGAAATGATTTAGAATGTAAATAAAAAACTTAGAAAATTAAAAATAAAGAAAAAAGGAAAAAAAAGATGTATTTCCACCATACCCAGATTTCCCCCCATTTTGAAGTGTTATAATTTTTAAAATAATATTTGTATGAATTTTTGATAATTTCTTACAAAGTATTTGTATCGTGTTCACAGTCCCTCATATCACTTCCTAGATATACCCCACCTCCCTTCTCTAGCTTTTGATCTCTCTCTCTCTCTCTCTCTCTCTCTCTCTCTCTCTCTCTCTCTCTCTCTCTCTCTCTCTCTCCCTGTCTCTCTCATCTCTTTCTCTCTCTCTCAATTGATTAAATCCTGTTTGTGTTGGCCAACAATTCTTAAGTGTGGGATCTTCTTTGGAACATGTTCTATATACCATAATTCTGTCAATTAAATAAAACTGACTGCCTTTCCTAGCAGCTACAGTTGCCAATTGCTCGTCAGTGAAGGTTGCGACTATGTACCCACCTCTTCTTCATGCTGGGATTTTGTCTGGCTTTAGCTTGTGCAGATGTTGTGTATGCTGTAAAATCACCATGGCTGTTGTCTCCAGAAAACACTATTTCTTTGAAGTCATATACCACCTCTCGCATTTATAATCTCCTTTCTTTGCCCTCTTCCATGAAGATCCCTTAGTCTTGAAGAAAGGGTGTGGTCTTCCATTTAGGCCTGAGCACTGTTACCAGTATGCCCACAGCTAGCTCATAGATCTTTGTGTTAATCACCATCTACTACAAGAAAAAGCTTCTCTAACTTTTAAGTGAGATGCCTTCAGCAAGCCTCTCCCCTTTAGGGTACATGAATCTATGCGTATGAGTAGGCAGAAATAGTTTAAGTGCCAAAGGGCATGGATGACACTAAGGAAACTATCTTCAAAACACAACAGGATTGATGTGCATATGAACTCAGAGACTTGAAAGCATGCACGGGTGCAGTGCCTGTGCAGGTCCAAGAAAGAGGGAGTCCCAGTGCTGAGACAGGAAAGTGGGCACAGGCACCCATCCCTAAGAAGTGATCTCCTTGACATCTTCTTGCAATAGAAAAATTAATTTTTTCAATGGATTCTCACTGGGTATATCAACCACATTTAAGGGAAGGCTCTATGCCCAGTAGATATCTAATATGAAATAAATCAGTGATATTCCTGTAGATTTTTGTCATATGTTTTTTTTTTGTTTGGATAATTTTAATATTAATAGTTTTTGTTTGCATTTTATGGTTTTTTATTTTGTTTTCATGAACTTCCCTCCACCTAGATGTCATTGTTTGGGATTAAACGTGTGGATTAAAGGCATATCTCTCTTCCTCCCAGAAGAATTATAGGTGTATGGCATTCAAGCTGGATCATACATACCTAGAAGTTCTTTGCATGTGATCCCTGCCAGAACAAGCATATTTCTGGATTAAAATACCTCTACATGAACAAAACTTCACTGCTAATTAATCCTAGAGTGTAAGTTCTTTAGAGAGCTCTAATTAAATTCCTTGAACATGTGTCTCAACAGACACTATGATATTGTTATAGAGATGGAAAATCTCTACTCTTTTTTTTTTAATTTAATTTAATTTTATTTTTTTTAATTTACATTCCAAATCACTTCTCCTTTCCCGTTTCCTCCCTCCCCGAAAGTCCCATAAGCCCCCTTCCCTCCCTCTTTTCTCTGTTCAACCCCCTCTCATTGCTCTGTCCTGGCGTTCCCCTACATCCAGTCTTTCCAGGACCAGGGGTCTCTCCTTCCATCTTTTTAGAAATCTATTGATATACTGATTGTGTCTAGGGTATTCTGAGATTCTGGGTCAATATCCCCTTATCAGTGACTTCATACCATGTGTGATCTTTTGTGATTGGGTTACCTCACTAAGGATGATATTTTCAAGTTCTGACCATTTGCCTAGGAATTTCGTGAATTCATTGTTTTTAATTACAGAGTAGTATTCCATTGTGTAAATATACCACATCTTCTGAATCCATTCCTCCGTTGAGGGACATCTGGGTTCTTTCCAGCTTCTGGCTATTATAAATAAGGCTGCTATGAATATAGTGGAGCATGTGTCCTTATTGCATGCAGGTAAAGTCTCTGGGTATATGCCCAGGAGTGGTATAGCCGGATCCTCCGGAAGTGTCATGCCCAGTTTTCTGAGGAGCCGCCAGACTGCTTTCCAGAGTGGTTGTACCAGCCTGCAATTCCACCAGCAGTGGAGGAGTGTTCCTCTTTCTCCACATCCTCGCCAACAACTGCTGTCTCCTGTGTTTTTGATCTTAGCCATCCTGACTGGTGTGAGATGGAATCTCAGGGTTGTTTTGATTTGCATTTCCCTAATGACTAAGGATGATGAACATCTCTTTAGGTGCTTCTCAGCCATTAGATATTCTTCAGGTGAGAACTCTTTGTGTAGCTCTGTACCCCATTTTTTAATAGGGTTACTTGCCTCTCTGGAGTTTAACTTCTTGAGTTCTTTGTATATCTTGGATATTAGCCCTCTGTCGGATGTAAGGTTGGTAAAGATCATTTCCCAGTTAGTTGGTTGCCGCTTTGTCTTTTTGACGGTGTCTTTTGCCTTGCAAAAACTTTGTAATTTAATGAGGTCCCATTTGTCTATTCTTGATCTTAGAGTATAAGCTATTGGAGTTCTGTTCAGGAAATTCTCCCCTGTGCCCATATGTTCAAGGTTCTTCCCTAGTTTCCCTTCTATTAGTTTCAGTACCCTTTACGATAGCCACAAACCATATTAAGTATCTTGGCGTGACGCTAACCAAACAAGTGAAAGATCGGTATGACAAGAACTTCAAGTCTCTGAAGAAAGAAATTGAAGAAGACCTCAGAAGATGGAAAAATCTGCCATGCTCATGGATTGGCAGGATTAATATAGTAAAAATGAGCATCTTACCAAAAGTAATACACAGATTCAATGCAATCCCCATCAAAATCCCAACTCAATTCTTCATAGAGTTAGAAAGAGCAATTCAAAAATTCATCTGGAATAACAGAAAACCCAGAATAGCTAAAACTATTCTCAAGAGTAAAAGAACCTCTGGGGGAATCAGTATCCCGGACCTCAAGCTGTACTACAGAGCAATAGTGTTAAAAACTGCATGGTATTGGTACAGTAACAGACATGTAGATCAATGGAACAGAATTGAAGACCCAGAAATGAATCCACACTCCTATGGTCACTTGATCTTTGACAAAGGAGCTAAAACCATCCAGTGGAAAAAAGATAGCCTTTTCAACAAATGGTGCTGGCTCAGCTGGAGGTCAACATGCAGAAGAATGCAAATTGACCCATCCTTATCTCCTTGCACTAAGCTCAATTCTAAGTGGATCAAAGATCTCCACATAAAACCAGACACACTGAAAATCTCTACTCTTAGTGCATGCCTCCTGTGGACTTTTGCAGCCCTGGTTTGATTCTTTACTTCTTTCCTATTATTATTTCATAAAATTCATTAAAGCAGAGCTTGTATCTCAAGTTCATGGAAGGACACCATTGCAGATTAGGAGATTAGACTTGACATCCTCTGATGCCTATAGAACTTCCCCTGATTTCAACATACAGAGAGGTCAGACCAGAGCCAGATACCAGCAAAATATCCCTTTTCTAGACACAGTGCCACATTAGAGGCTTGCTTGGTCACCGTTCTGACTTAGGCCCCATTATCTGCTGTGTTCTCTGTGACCTGACTTCTCCTGGAAAATTACTTCTGTATTCTATTCCATGTAGGTAATGTTAACATGATATAAGGCATGCTCCATCAAAGAATCCCCAGATAATGTATTTATGAGATTAATGTATGTGTGTGTGACCATTTGTAGACTCAGTGTTTGTGTGATTATCTCTTGTTCTATAGCTTAATATCAGTCATGAGTCTAATAACAAGAAATAGCACAAAATATGACTTAAAGATGAAAGAAACAATGTGAAGGAAGCTAACAGTCAAAACATGCCAGATTTACAGTTGTTAATCTTTGTTGTCACTAAACTGAATGCAGAGCCACTTAGGAGATCACTGAGGGACACTTCTGTCCATGCAGGTGACATTGTTTCCAGTAATGGTTCACTGAAGCAGAGGATCCACTCTCCTTGTAGGCATCACCATCCCGGGAACTGGGGACTGGAAATCATGGCTAAAAGGAAAAAGAGAAAGCCACTTGAGCACAGGTGTTTTTCTTCTATGTGTTCTGGGCTGCTATGAGGGATGGAAGCTTCTCAACCACATAAGCCCACTGCCTTGATGTCCTGCCTGACCATAGACCAAAACAAAGAGCCAAATAGCCATGGAATGAAGCTTCTGAAACCGTGAGACAAAGTAAATATTTTGGATAAGTATTTTAGACACAAGGATAAAGAGAGAGAAGGAAAGAGGGAGAGAGAGAAAATAACTTTGGACAGTTAGGGAGATAGTGAGTGTCTTGGAGGAGTTGGGAAAGGGGAACAAATATGATCAACATATATTTTATGAAAAAAGATTTTAACATTTGCTTCTTTACTTTTTATGGTCATTGCTGGTGGCATGCTGGGAGCATCCACTCCATGCTTTATATGTAGTCATTTATCTATTTCTCCCTAAACTGATAAAAATAATTAGCCTTTCCCATCAGTTTAACTGTCTCATCCTTGTAAAAAATCAGCAGAACTAATGTGAGTTCATTTTTGTAACTTATGTTTCATCTCGGCTCCATCAGTTGGTTCTCTCTCCATGCCAATATCACCAGTTTTGACTACCATAGCTAAGAAGGAAGAAACCCCATTTCTCTCAAAATTGGTATTCCCAAGAAACTGTGGCCCTGCTGCAATGTCAAGCTCCTTATGAAGTTTAGATTAGCTCTAGTTCCCCATAGCCAAGTAGCCATCTCTTTTCTGAATTTAACTTACTGTAATCTGTGACTTCTTTTTTTTCTGAATATAATCTTCATTTACTTTTCAAATGGTAAAACCTTTCCCAGTTTCCCCTTCCCCCAAACCCCCAACCCTTCCTCCCACTCCCTGCCTCCAAGTATGCCCCTCCACCCGAGCCACTCCCACCCCCCCATCCCTGTTGATTTCCCTTTGTTGGGGCATCTGTTGAGCCTTCACAGGGCCAAGGACCACTCCTCCCACTGATGCCCAACAAGGCATTCCTCTGCCACATTTTTGGCTGGAACCATGTGTGCCCCTTGGTTGATGGTTTAGTCCCTGGGAGTCCTGGGGCATCTGGGTGGCCTACATTTTTGTTCTTCCCATGGGGCTGTATAACCCCTCTGCTCCTCCGGACCACCCTCCAACTCCTCCATTGGGGACCCCATGCCCAGTCCAATGGTTGGCTGCTAACATCTGCCTCTGTATGCATAAGGTTCCGACAGGGCCTCTCTGGAGACAACCATGGCATGTTCCTTTTGGTACGCACTTTGTCATCCATAGTAATGTCCGGGTTTGGTGACTGTTTATAGAATGAATCCCCAGGTAGGGCAGTCTCTGGGTGGCCTTTACTTCAGTCTCTGCTCCACACGTTGTCTCCATAATTGCTCCTGTGAGTATTTTGTTCCCTTTCTCAGAGGAACCAAAGCACCCTCACATAAGTCTTCCTTCTTCATGAGCTTCCTGTGCTGGGTGAATTATAATTTGTTTATTTTGAGCTTTTTGGCTAACATCCACTTATCAGTTAGTGCATACCATGTGCATTCTTTTGTGATTGGGTTACCTCAGTCAAGATGACACTTTCTAGTTCCATCCATTTGCCTAAGAATTTCATAAATTCATTGTTTTTAATAGCTGAATAGTACAATGAATATATATACATTGTGTATATATACCACAGTTTCTATATCCATTCCTCAGTTGAAGGACATCTGGGTTCTTTCCAGCTTCCAGCTAGTATAAATAAGGCAACTATGAATATAGTGGAGCATGTGTCCTTATTACATGTAGGAGCATCTCCTGTGTATATACCCAGGAGTGGTATAGCTGGATCCTCAGGTAGTACTTTGTCTAATTTTCTGAGGAATTGATTTCCAGAGTGGTTTTATCAGCTTGCAATCGCACCAACAATGGAGGAGTGTTCCTCTTTCCCCACATCCTCTCCAGCATCTGCTGTCCCCTGAGTTTTTCATTTTAGCCATTTTGATGGGTGTGAGGTGGAATCTCAGTGTTGTTTTATTTGCATTTCCCTCATAACTAAGGATGCTGAACATTTCTTTAGGTGCTTTAGAGCCATTCAAATTTTCTCAGTTGAGAATTCCCATTTAGCTCTGTACCACATTTTTTAATAGGGTTATTTGGCTCTTTGGAGACTAACTTCTTGACTTCTTTGTATACATTGGATATTAGCCCTCTATCGGATATAGGATTGGTAAAGATCTCCCAATTTGTTGGTTGCCATTTTGCCCTATTGACTTGTGTCCTTTGCCTTACAGAAGCTTTGCAGTTTTATGAGGTCCCATTTGTCGATTCTTGTTCTTAGAGCATAAGCCATTGGTAGTCTGTTCAGGAACTTTTCCCCTGTGCCCTTGTTTTCAAGATTCTTCCCCCACTTTCTGGGTCAATTTGCATTTTTCTGCATGTTGACCTCCAGTTGATCCAACACCATTTGTTAAAAATGCTCTCTTTTTTTCCACTGGATGTTTTTAGCTCCTTTGTCAATTATCAAGTGACCTTAGTAGTGCAGATCTAACAGATATTTATAGAAAAATCTGTGACTTCTTTTGTCATTGATACTATCCTGACTCTAACTCGCCTCAAATCAATTGCCCCAGAGATCATTTGTCAAACTGAAGCCTGTATATTCAACGTACTTCTGTAGCTTTTATGTCTTCATGAACCACAGTCCTATCAAAGTCATAATTCTAACTGCTGAATTTTCTGCCATTCTCCACAGCATTTCCTGTGAGGCATTAATGGCCTTTTGAGAAAGCTCACCCTCAGCTGTCTTTTGTTTCCTGACATGTGTTCTGTGTAGCACAGTTCCATCTCTCTGACTCACTGTCTCATTTTAAGCCTATGCACTTGATAGAGAATTAGAAGGTTCTTGTTCTACAAGGCAAGGATGATGTTCTGCATTCTCTAACGTGTCTCATCAAACAAGTTCTCAAAGCCTGCAACTATACATATCCAGATATTATAACTCCTGTTCTCAGTGTCTTTAGTTGTTGCCCAGTTTGTGGCTACTTGCCAACACTTTCAGTTTCTCCCTCCATCTTTCAGGAGTACAGATTGTGAACCTTAAGTTATCTGTCCCTTTTTTCCTGAGTCCATGTCCACCATGACTCTCCCAATCCTTTGGCCTGTCAAGCTCAATAACTTGATATAAAAGACCCATCAGAAACCACCCACTTGTTTTCTTTGTAGGTTTCTTCATAAATTCATATGTTAACACATTCTACCACTATATATAAACCTGCATGTGGCAGTCTTATGCAGTGCTATTTTTGTGGAAATATTCTTTGCTTTGTACTTCTCCGTCAGTGCCCAATGTTAAAAAAAGGGGGCAATTATACCCAATAAAGCAGTTCTCACCATTGCCCCACTTTTCCCTATACCAGTATCTGCTTCATTTTCCTTGATCATATTTTCTCTTACATATCTTTTACATCATTCAGAACATATTTTCTCCACAACTTAGTATTCAGTTTCAAGTTTTAAAAATATCTGTCTCCATTTCAAACTAGAATAGTCATATACTCTATTTACACTCTGCAGTCATCTGACAGTGTTATGTCAGACCATGTTTCACCCCATCTGCATCTCCCTTCTTTTTTCTATCCCACTAGAGAACCAAATGAATATTTAGCAAATCAGGAGACTCTACAAAAACAGAATTATTCAATGGATTGGCAACTTCTCTATCTTTCTATCCAATTAAACTTCTCCTGAAATTTGAAATACTCTTCTGATAGTACTAATAATACATAGGTGATAATAACCCCCACATCCAGAGTTTACCTGCCTCTCAATATAGGAAGTGTTGATGAAGATTGACTCTAGGCTGAGCTGGAAAAATTGGAATCTGTCAAAAATGTTTACTATGTGATAGAATTATCACCATACCAATAGCATATCTATACAACTCTAATTATATGGAACATACGTTATACATTTTATTTTATTTTATTTTTTTAATGGAGGGATGAACACAACCTTTATTAACAAAGTCTCCATACATAAAACAGAAGTGATGTCAGTATGGGGTTTGGATCTCGTCTAGTATAATGACTTCACTAACAATTAGATAGCTTCAGAACATATCCTTAGTTTGAGTGGCTGATTAATATGCATTAGGTTCCAATATATGCCTATGGTTCAGCATCTCCATTAAAACTCATGCTGGTGTTCATCTCTACACTATTCACAATATCCAGTTAGGATTATCAAGTTCATGAGTTGATGGATTATCTGGGCTGTGGATCCATTATAAAGTCAGCTTGACTCTATCTCCTGCCTATGCTTCTTTCAGTGGGCAGTGCCCTAACCTACCTTCTTTGGTTTCTGAAGAATCTTCACCAGCAAAGGGGACTACATCAGATGCAAGTGCCACACTTGGCTTTCCAGACTTTGGAGTTGAGTGAAATAATTCTCTTTCTCTTATAAATCAAGGTAACAAAAAAGTGGATTTGGTAGACTTAAAACATGTCCATGGTTTCTTGACTATTTCAGAGGGACTTGTCATAGGGGGAAGGATAATATAAGAAAGCGAGCATGAACCCATATAGCAATATACACCCATGAAAATGTCACACAGAAACCTATTATTTTATGCACTAACTAAAATTAACAAAAAAATTGTTGTATAATCCTACAAGAGATGATATTTCATTTGCCTTCCTTTGAGAGGAAGCTGACCCTGGTGCCTTGTTTCCAGTAAACATGTTCTGTGGTGGGAAACACTGTCAATTTTATGGCTAGGGCATACAGGGGACTGCAGCTTTCCCTGCTTATTCTTGGATTATCCACTTGGTGGAGGTCAGCTGCCATATGACAAAGACATCCAAGCAACACCACAGAGAGGCCCACACTGTGGAGAGAAAATGTCCCAGATGAATGTGTTTTGTTGACATAAGCACAACAATGTCATGGATCAAAAACTTCAGACTCATGGGAATGGGAAAGTCTTTCCCTGGCCTAATATGGATATTGATGGACAGTTGACCTTTAGCTAAAACCAGTATGTTCAGAAAATATCCATCATAGTTTCCTCATCTCGGATGACTGCAGCCTGGGACTGCTCCCCTAGAGTGGCTGCTGCTGAGATTAGCTGTCTCTCCTCTTACAGCTGTGTACCATAAACCTTCCTCCTTGTTCAGCTGTATCTAATAAACCTCACATTAGGGGAGGCTTCCTCTAACAATTCTGTGAATGAATGAAGCCCAGGCCTTTAGATCATCCTAGTGTAGAATATTTCTATTTTTTTTTATTTTCTAAGTTTTTTTTATTTACATTCCAAATCATTTCCCCTTTCCAGTTTCCTCCCTCCCCAAAAGTCCCATAAGCCCCCCTTCCCTCCCTCTTTTCTCCATTCAACACCCTCTCATTTCTCTGTCCTGGCGTTCCCCTACATCCAGTCTTTCCAGGACCAGGGGTCTCTCCTTCCATCTTCTTAGAAATCTATTGATATGCGAATTGTGTCTAGGGTATTCCGAGATTCTGGGTTAATATCCCCTTATCAGTGACTGCATACCATGTGTGTTCTTTTGTGATTGGGTTAACTCAATAAGGATGATAATTTCAAGTTCTGACCATTTGCCTAGGAATTTTGTGAATTCATTGTTTTTAACTGCAGAGTATTCCATTGTGTAGATATACCCCATCTTCTGAATCCATTCCTCCGTTGAGGGACATCTGGGTTCTTTCCAGCTTCTGGCTATTATAAATAAGGCTGCTATGAACATAGCGGAGCATGTGTACTTATTGCATGCAGGTAAAGCCTCTGGGTATATGCCCAGGAGTTGTATAGCCGGATCCTCCGGGAGTGTCATGCCCAGTTTTCTGAGGAACCGCCAGACTGCTTTCCAGAGTGGATGTACCAGCTTGCAATCTCACCAGCAGTGGAGGAGTGTTCCTCTTTCTCCACATCCTCGCCAACAACTGCTGTCTCCTGTGTTTTTGATCTTAGCCATTCTGACTGTTGTGAGATGGAATGTCAGGGTTGTTTTGATTTGCATTTCCCTAATGACTAAGGATGATGAACATCTCTTTAGGTGCTTCTCAGCCATTAGATATTCTTCAGGTGAGAACTCTTTGTTTAGCTCTGTACCCCATTTTTTAATGGGGTTGCTTGCCTCTCTGGAGTTTAACTTCTTGAGTTCTTTGTATATATTGGATATTAGCCCTCTGTCGGATGTAAGGTTGGTAAAGATCATTTTCCAGTTAGTTGGTTGCCGCTTTGTCTTTTTGACAGTGTCTTTTGCCTTGCAAAAACTTTGTAATTTAATGAGGTCCCATTTGTCTATTCTTGATCTTAGAGCATAAGCTATAGGAGTTCTGTTCAGGAAATTCTCCCCTGTGCCCATATGTTCAAGGTTCTTCCCTAGTTTCCCTTCTATTAGTTTCAGTGTGTCTGGTTTTATGTGGCGATCCTTGATCCACTTGGAATTGAGCTTAGTGCAAGGAGATAAGAATGGGTCAATTTGCATTCTTCTGCATGTTTTCCTCCAGCTGAGCCAGCACCATTTGTAGAAAAGGCTATCATTTTTCCACTGGATGGTTTTAGCTCCTTTGTCAAAGATCAAGTGGCCATAGGAGTGTGGATTCATTTCTGGGTCTTCAATTCTGTTCCATTGATCTACATGCCTGTCACTGTACCAATACCATGCGGTTTTTAACACTATTGTTCTGAAGTACAGCTTGAGGTCCGGGATACTGATTCCCCCAGAGGTTCTTTTACTCTTGAGAATAGTTTTAGCTATTCTGGGTTTTCTGTTATTCCAGATGAATTTTTGAATTGCTCTTTCTAACTCTATGAAGAATTGAGTTGGGATTTTGATGGGGATTGCATTGAATCTGTATATTACTTTTGGTAAGATGCTCATTTTTACTATATTAATCCTGCCAATCCATGAGCATGGAAGATTTTTCCATCTTCTGAGGTCTTTTCAATTTCTTTCTTCAGAGACTTGAAGTTCTTTTCATACAGATCTTTTACTTGTTTGGTTAGAGTCACGCCAAGATACTTTATATGGTTTGTGGCTATCATGAATGGTATCATTTCTCTTACTTCTTTCTCAGCCTGCTTATCCTTTGAGTATAGGAAGGCTTCTGAGTTGCTTGAGTTGATTTTATATCCGGCCCCTTTGCTGAAGTCGTTTATCAGCTGTAGGAGTTCTCTGGTGGAGTTCTTTGGGTCGCTTAAATATACTATCATATCGTCTGCAAATAGTGATAATTTGACTTCTTCCTTTTCAGTTTGTATCCCTTTGACCTCTTTTTGTTGTCTAATTGCTCTAGCTAGAACTTCAAGTACTATATTGAAAAGATATGGAGAGAGAGGGCAGCCTTGTCTAGTCCCTGATTCTAGTGCGATTGCTTCAAGTTTCTCTCCATTTAGATTGATGCTGGCTACCGGTTTGCTGTAAATTGCTTTTACTATGTTTAGATATGGGCCTTGAATTCCTGATCTTTCCAAGACCTTTAGCATGAAAGGATGCTGAATTTTGTTAAATGCTTTCTCAGCATCTAATGAGATGACCATGTGGTTTTTTTCTTTGAGATTGTTTATATAGTGGATTACATTGATGGATTTCCTTATATTGAGCCATCCCTGCATCCCTGGGATGAAGCCTACTTGATTGTGGTGAATGATCGTTTTGATGTGTTCTTGGATTCGGTTGGCAAGAATTTTATTGAGTATTTTTGCATCGATATTCATAAGAGAGATTGGCCTGAGATTCTCTTTCTTCGTCAGATCTTGGTGTGCTTTTGGTATTAGTGTAATTGTGGCTTCATAGAATGAATTGGGTACTGTTCCTTCTGTTTCTGTTTTGTGGAACAGTTTGAAGAGTATTGGTGTTAGGTCTTCTTTGAAGGTCTGAAAGAATTCTGCACTAAAACCATCTGGACCTGTGCTTTTTTTGGTTGGAAGACTTCCAATGACAACTTCTATTTCTTCAGGGGTTATAGGACGGTTTAGATGGTCTATTTGATCCTGATTTAATTTTGGTACTTGGAATCTGTCAAGGAAATTGTCCATTTCCTCAAGATTTTTTTTATTTAATTTTATTTTTTTTATTTACATTCCAAATCATTTCCCCTTTCCAGTTTCCTCCCTCCCCGAAAGTCCCATAAGTCCCCTTCCCTCCCTCTTTTCTCCATTCAACCCCCTCTCGTTTCTCTGTCCTGGCATTCCCCTACATTCAGTCTTTCCAGGACCAGGGGTCTCTCCTTCCATCTTCTTAGAAATCTATTGATATGAGGATTGTGTCTAGGGTATTACGAGATTCTGGGTCAATATCCCCTTATCAGTGACTGCATAGCATGTGTGTTCTTTTGTGATTGGGTTACCTCAATAAGGATGATATTTTCAAGATCTGACCATTTGCCTAGGAATTTTGTGAGTTCATTGTTTTTAATTGCAGAGTAGTATTCCATTGTGTAGATATACCACATCTTCTGAATCCATTCCTCCGTTGAGGGACATCTGGGTTCTTTCCAGCTTCTGGCTATTATAAATAAGGCTGTTATGAACATAGTGGAGCATATGTCCTTATTGCATGCAGGTAAAGCCTCTGGGTATATGCCCAGGAGTGGTATAGCCATATCCTCCGGGAGTGTCATGCCCAGTTTTCTGAGGAACCGCCAGACTGCTCTCCAGAGTGGTTGTACCAGCTTGCAATTCCACCAGCAGTGGAGGAGTGTTCCTCTTTCTCCACATCCTCGCCAACAACTGCTGTCTCCTGTGTTTTTGATCTTAGCCATCCTTACTGGTGTGAGGTGGAATCTCAGGGTTGTTTTGATTTGCATTTCTCTAATGACTAAGGATGATGAACATCTCTTTAGGTGCTTCTCAGCCATTAGTTATTCTTCAGGTGAGAACTCTTTGTTTAGCTCTGTACCCCATTTTTTAATAGGGTTACTTGCCTCTCTGGAGTTTAACTTCTTGAGTTCTTTGTATATATTGGATATTAGCCCTCTGTCAGATGTAAGTTTGGTAAAGATCATTTCCCAGTTAGTTGCTTGCTGCTTTGTCTTTTTGACAGTGTCTTTTGCCTTGCAAAAACTTTGTAATTTAATGAGGTCCCATTTGTCTATTCTTGATCTTAGAGCATAAGCTATTGGAGTTCTGTTCAGGAAATTCTCCCATGTGCCCATTTGTTCAAGGTTCTTCCCTAGTTTCCCTTCTATTAGTTTCAGTGTGTCTGGTTTTTTTTTTTAAATTTTTTTTAAAGATTTATTTATTATTATATGTAAGTATACTGTAGCTGTCTTCAGACACACCAGAAGAGGGCATCAGATCTTATTACGGATGGTTGTGAGCCACCATGTGGTTGCTGGGATTTGTACTCAGGACCTCTGAAAGAGCAGCCAATTCTCTTAACCGCTGAGCCATCTCTCCAGCCCCTGTGTGTCTGGTTTTATGTGGAGATCTTTGATCCCCTTAGAATTCAGCTTAGTGCAAGGAGATAAGAATGGGTCAATTTGCATTCTTCTGCATGTTGACTTCCAGCTGAGCCAGTACCATTTGTTGAAAAGGCTATCTTTTTTTCCACTGGATGGTTTTAGCTCCTTTGTCAAAGATCAAGTGATCATAGGAGTGTGGATTCATTTCTGGGTCTTCAATTCTGTTCCATTGATCTACATGTCTCTTACTGTACCAATACCATGCGGTTTTTAACACTATTGCTCTGTAGTACAGCTTGAGGTCTGGGATACTCATTCCCCCAGAGGTTCTTTTACTCTTGAGAATAGTTTTAGCTATTCTGGGTTTTCTGTTATTCCAGATGAATTTTTGAATTGCTCTTTCTAACTCTATGAAGAATTGAGTTGGGATTTTGATGGAGATTGCATTGAATCTGTGTATTACTTTTGGTAAGATGCTCATTTTTACTATTTTAATCCTGCCAATCCATGAGCATGGCAGATTTTTCCATCTTCTGAGGTCTTCTTCAATTTCTTTCTTCAGAGACTTGAAGTTCTTGTCTTACAGATCTTTCACTTGTTTGGTTATAGTCTCGCCAAGATACTTAATATGGTTTGTGGCTATCGTGAAGGGTATTATTTCTCTTACTTCTTTCTCAGCCTGCTTATCCTTTGAGTATAGGAAGGCTTCTGACTTGCTTGAGTTGATTTTGTATCCGGCCACTTTGCTGAAGTCGTTTATCAGCTGTAGGAGTTCTCTGGTGGAGTTCTTTGGGTCGCTTATGTATACTATCATATCGTCTGCAAATAGTGATAGTTTGACTTCTTCCTTTCCAATTTGTATCCCTTTGACCTCTTTTTGTTGTCTAATTGCTCTAGCTAGAACTTCAAGTACTATATTGAAAAGATGTGGAGAGAGAGGGCAGCCTTGTCTAGTCCCTGATTTTAGTGGGATTGCTTCAAGTTTCTCTCCATTTAGATTGATGCTGCCTACCGGTTTGCTGTAAATTGCTTTTACTATGTTTAGATATGGGCCTTGAATTCCTGATCTTTCCAAGACCTTTAGCATGAAAGGATGCTGAATTTTGTCAAATGCTTTCTCAGCATCTAATGAGATGACCATGTGGTTTTTTCTTTGAGATTGTTTATGTAGTGGATTACATTGATGGATTTTCTTATATAGAACCATCCCTGCATCCCTGGGATGAAGCCTACTTGATCGTGGTGAATGATCGTTTTGATGTGTTCTTGGATTCGGTTGGCAAGAATTTTATTGAGTATTTTTGCATCGATATTCATAAGAGAGATTGGCCTGAGATTCTCTTTCTTTGTCGGATCTTTGTGTGCTTTTGGTATTAGTGTAATTGTGGCTTCTTAGAACGAGTTGGGTAGTGTTCCTTCTGTTTCTATTTTGTGGAACAATTTGAAGAGTATTTGTGTTAGGTCTTTTTTGAAGGTCTGATAGAATTCTGCACTAAAACCATCTGGACCTGTGCTTTTTTTGGTTGGAAGACTTCCAATGACAACTTCTATTTCTTCAGGGGTTATAGGACGGTTTAGATGGTCTATTTGATCCTGATTTAATTTTGGTACTTGGTATCTGTCAAGGAAATTGTCCATTTCCTCAAGATTTTCTAGTTGTGTTGAATACAGGTTTTTGTAGTAGGATCTGATGATTTTTTGAATTTCCTCAGTTTCCGTTGTTATCTCTCCCTTTTCGTTTCTGATTTTATTAATATGGATACTATCTCTGTGCCCTCTGGTTAGTCTGGCTAAGGGTTTTTCTATCTTGTTGATTTTCTCAAAGAACCAACTCCTCGTTTTGTTGATTCTTTGTATGGTTTTATTTGTTTCTACTTGATTCATTTCAGCCCTGAGTTTGATGATTTCCTGCCTTCTACTCCCCTTTGGTGTATTTGCTTCTTCTTATTCCAGGGCTTTCAGGTGTGCCATTAAGCTGTTAGTGTATGCTGTCTGCCGTTTCTTTTTGGCGGCACTCAGGGCTATGTATTTTCCTCTTAGCACTGCTTTCATTGTGTCCCATAAATTAGGGTATGTTGTGCCTTCATTTTCATTAACTTTCAAAAAGTCTTTGATTTCTTTCTTTCTTTATTTCCACCTTGACTAAGTTATCGTTGAGTAGAGCATTGTTCGGCCTCCATGTGTACGTGGGTTTTCTTTTGTTTTTGTTGCCATTGACGACCACCTTTATTCCATAGTGATCTGATAGGAGGCATGGGATTATTTCTATCTTCTTATATCTGTTGAGATCTGATTTGTGACCAATTATATGGTCAATTTTGGAGAAGGTACCATGAGGTGCTGAGAAGAAGGTGTATTCTTTAGCTCTAGGATGAAATGTTCTATATATATATCTGTTAGTTCCATTTGGTCCAAGGCTTCAATTAGATTCACTGTGTCCCTGTTTAGTTTCTGCTTTCCTGAACGATCCATTTCAGAGGGCAGGGTGTTGAAGTCACCCACTATTATTGTGTGCGGTGCGATGCGTGCTTTGAGCTTTAGTAAAGTTTCTTTTACGAATGAGGGTGCCCTTGCATTTGGAGCATAGATATTCAGAATTGAGAGTTCTTGATGGTGGATTTTTCCCTTGATCAGTATGTAGTGTCCATCTGTGTCTTTTTTGATGACTTTAGGTTGAAAATAAATTTTATCTGATATTCGGATGGCTACTCCACCTCGTTTCTTGGGGCCATTTGCTTGTAAAATCGTTTTCTAGCCTTTTACTCTGAGGTAGTGTTTGTATGTGACACTGAGGTGCGTTTCCTGCATGCAGCAAAATGCTGGGTCCTGTTTACGTATCCAGTCTGCTAGTCTATGTCTTTTAATTGGGGAATTGAGACCATTGATATTAAGAGAGATTAAGGCATAGTGATTATTGCCATCTGCCATTCTTGACGCTATCTTTATGTTTGAGTGGTTATCTACTTTTTTGTTTGATTCAAGAAGGTTATTATCTCATTTTTTCCAGGATGTTGTTTCTCTCCCTGTATTGGAGGTTTCCACCTATTATCCATTGCAGGGCTGGATTTGTGGAAAGATATTGTGAAAATTTGGTTTTATTATGTAATATCTTGGTCTCTCCATCTATGGTGACTGAGAGTTTTGCTGGGTATAGTAGTCTAGACTGGCATTTGTGCTCTCTTAGTGTCTGCATGAGATCTGCCCAGTATCTTCTGGCTTTCATATTGTCTGGTGAGAAGTCTGATGTGATTCGGATAGGTCTTCCTTTGTATGTTACTAGGCCATTTTCTCTTACTGCTTTTAGTATTCTTTCTTTGTTTAGAACATTCGGTGTTTTGATTATTATGTGACCGGAGGTATTTCTGTTCTGGTCCAGTCTGTTTGGAGTTCTGTAGGCTTCTTGTACGTTCATCGCCATCTCTCTCTTTAGGTTAGGGAAGTTTTCCTCCATAATTTTGTTGAAGATGTTTACTGGCCCTTTAAGTTGCAAATCTTCACTCTCATCTATACCTATAATCCTTAGGTTTGGTCTTCTCATTGTGTCCTGGATTTCCTGGATGTTTTGGGTTACGCGTTTTTTGCATTTTGCATTTTCTTTGACTGTTGAGTCGATGCTTTCTATGGAATCTTCAGCACCTGAGTTTTTTTCTTCCATCTCTTGTATTCTATTGTTGGTGTTTGCATCTATGACTCCTGATTTCTTCCCAAGGTTTTCTATCTCCAAAGTTGTCTCCCTTTGTGATGTCTTAGTTGTTTCTACTTCCTTTTTTAGTTCCTGGATGGATTTGCTGAGATCCTTCACTTGTTTGTTTGTATTCTCCTGTATTTCTTTAAGGTATTTTTCCATTACCTCTTTCAGGATTTCTGCCTATTGACCCACGTTCTCCTGCATTTCTCTGAGCGATTTTTTTTGTTTCCTCCTCATGGGAATCCATTTGTTGATCCATCGTCTCCTGCATTTCTTTAAGCAGTTCTCGAGTTTCCTTTGTAAGGGCATCTAACCATTGATTCATTTCTTTAAGCAATTTTTGTGTTGCCTCCTTATGGGCATCCATCTGTTGACCCATATTCTTCTGCATTTCTTTATGCAATTTTTGTGATTCCTTTGTGAGTGCATCTACCCGTTGATTCATCTCATTAATCGATTTTTGTGTTGTCTCCTTGTGCGCCTCCATCTTTTGATCCATGTTCTCCTGCATTTCTCTAAGCAATTTTTGTGTTTCCTTTGTAAGGGCTTCTAACCGTTGATTCATGGTCTCCTGTAACTCTTTATGAGATTTATTTGTGTCCTTCTTGTGATCCTCTAATAGCATCATGAGAAGTGATTTTTAAATCCAGATCTTGTTTTTCAGGTGTGGTGGGGTATCCAGGACTTACTGCTGTTGGAGAGTTGGGTTCGGATGGTGCCATATTACTTTGATTTCTGTTAGTAACGTTCCTACGTTTGCCTTTTGCCATCTGGTTTCCTGTGATGTTAGTTGGTCCTGCTGTCACTGGCTGTTGGTTGGACCTCCTGTGAGCCTGCAAAGCTATTTCTGCCCCCCCCCCGGTTTACCAGGATTCCCCTGGCACAGATTTCTGGGGCCTGCCCTGCTCCTGAGTGACTTTGGAGCCCTGATGTGCCTTGCCCCACGTGATGTTATATTGGGGAGTCCTTGCACATCCTAAGGCTCATTGTAGTGGATTCCTGGAGCAGAGGTTGCCAAAGGGAGGCTGGTAGGCTCCTGCCCTGTGCAGGGGTGTGTGATCTCTCCTAGAGTGGGGGGAGGGGGCATCCCTCTTCCAGGCAGAAGTCCCACAGCAGAGCTGTCACGCTGGTTACTGCAGATCTTCCCAGCACTTGGGAGCCAAGTACACACAAGCCGCCCGAGACCCAAGCGATATTATGCCTGTCTCTCTCTGAGCCTGGCAGTCCCAACTTCCCAGCCACTGGACAAAGATGGCGGAGTGCACTCTGCACACTCTCCGTGGCACTGGTCATCCTGCAGAGGCGATGGCCTACAGCAGATCTGGAACCCAGACGACCACAATGCTGTCCCATTCTTGGGAGAAGGCGGAAGCCCCAACAGGCCGTGCCCCAAGTGATGTTATATTGTGGAGAACCTGGGTCCCTGTCTCTTCAGTGCAGTCTACCGGAACAGAGGTCACGGAAGGGAAGCTGGTAGGCTCCTGCCCAGTGCGTGGTCCCTCTGCCAGGCAGAAGTCCCACAGCAGAGCTGGCGCGCTGGTTACTGCAGATCTGCCCAGCAGTTGGGAGCCGCATACACACAAGCTGCCCGAGACCCAAGAGATATTATGCCTGTCTGTCTCAAAGCCTGGCAGTCCCAACTTCCCGGCCACTGGAGCAAAGATGGCGGAGTGCACTCTGCACTCTCTCCTTGGCGCTGGTCACCCTGCAGAGGCGATGGCCTGCGGATCTGGCACCCAGATGACCACAACGCTGTCCCGTTCTTGGGAGAAGGTAGAAGCCCCAACAGGCCATGTCCCAAGCGATGTTATATTGGGGAGAACCTGGGTACCTGTCTTTTCAGTGCAGTCTACTGGAACAGAGGTCACGGAAGGGCAGGTTATACATTTTAAATGACACACCTCAAAAGAAATGACAGAGAAATATATTAAATCTCATAATTTAAGGACCCAGAAATAAGTCTTCACATGTTCATACACATGATATATTACAAAGAATAAAAGAGGCACAAAAGATAGACGAGCGGCAGCATCTCTGCTTGCTATTCTTATGTTAACTTGACTCAAGCTGTAGTCATTAGACAGGAGGAAATATCAATTGAGAAAATGCCTCCATAAGATCCAGATGTGGTCTCTAGCAAAAATGTGCTCTAAGAGGTTTCACATAGTAGCTGATAGATACATGCAGAGAACCACAGTCAAACACCAGGGAGAGCTTGGGGAATCTTGTAGAAAAGGAAGGGATTGAAGGAGCCAGAGAGGTCAAGGACACCACAAAAAAAGTCTACAGAACCAACTAACATGCGCTCATGGGGGCTCACAGAGACTGAAACACCAACCACAGAGTATGCATGGAATAGAACTAGGCTTCCTACACATATGTGTAGATGTACAGCCTAGTCTTCCCATAGAACAACTAGAGCAGGGCTGTCTCTGACTCTGTTGCCTGCCTTTGGATCCCCTTTTCTTAACTGGACTGCTTTGTCTAGCCTCAAGAGGAGAAGATGTGCCTAGTCCTACTGCAACTTGATATGCCAAGGTAGGTGGATATCCATGGAAAGACTTCCTTTTCTGAGGAGAAAGGGACGGGGAGATGGGAAGAGGTGAGATGAGTCTGAGGAGCTGGGAGGAGAGGAGAAGGGAGGGGAAGCTGAGATTTAGATGTAAAGTAAAATTTAAAAATTATTAAGTAGAAGGAGGAAGAGGAGGAGGAGGGGAGGAAAGATCGAGTTGTAAAACATTTCCTTAATTAGTGATTGATAGGGGAATGCCCAGTTCATGTCACATGCTGCCATTCCTGGGCTTGTAGTTCTAGGTTCTAGAAGAATGCAGTCTGAGAAAAACTATGGAAAGCATGTCAGTAAGTAACATTCCTCCATGGCCTCCTCTTCAGCTTTTTCTCCATATTCCTACACTGCTTGAGTTCCTGTCCTGATATTCTTTGATGTTGAACAGTGATATAGAAATGTAAGCCAAAGAAACCCTTTCATCCCCAGGTTGTTTTTGTCATGGTGTTTCACCAGGGCAATGAAAGCCTAAGTCAATATCTTCACCAAATGATCCTGGTCAAACTGGAAAGCTACATGTAGAAGAATAAAACTGGATCCTTATCTCTGACAAAACTCAACTCCAAGTTGATCAAGATCTCAACCCAAGACCAAACACCCTGAAATGATAAAGAAGAAAATATGGAATATACTTGAACTCATTGTCAAAGGAAAGGATTTTCTGAACGGTGCCATGGTAACACAAGCATTAAAATCAATAATTGATAAATGGGCTCACATATGAGTATAAAATATCTGTACAACAAAGAACACAATTTGAGTAAAGACAGCCTTCAGAATGCCCAAAAGTCTTTTCTGATTATGCATCTGACAGAGGGTTAATATTTAGAATATATAAATTTTTAAATTAAACAATAAGAAAACAAACAACCCAACAAAAGGAGGAATGGAACTAAATAATATCTCCCTCTTTTTTTCCTACCAAGCAGACTCTTAGACGTCAACACAGGTTATTAGGCTTGGCAGCAAGCATGTCTACCTGCTGAACCATCTCATTGATCATACACATTTGGTCTTAAGATATCTTTTCTATCCTGCATGCAGGCTTTTAATGTCCACAGCGCTTAAATGAAATAGTTCAAGCATAGTGAATTGGACAGGATTTAGCAGGACAGCTGTGATCTTGTCTCCACTGCTGTGCTGTTGAGTTCTTGCTCTATATCCATTTTCTAATTTATTTATTAATGTGCCCTTCTATTTTACTCATTTCAAAACAAATTGCAATTATCAATTCACTCTTCCTTCAAAAGTTTCATGTACATATTAGAGACAATAATTTGTGTACAGGTTTTTCTGGCCTGGGGCTGTTAAGGAAAAAATTTTAAACAGTGAAATGTGTGAATCAGGGTACCATTTGTTAAGTTTTGGCAAACTCACACAACTATGTAATGCAAGTCTCCACAGAGTGAAAATTGTAGCCTTTAAAGTAGGATGTTTTAGCCAGGCCTGCTCTACTTGTTGGGCCTGAGGGCATCAGTGCCCTTTCTGGTAGTAATTGCTGTCCTGATATTTCAGCTGCAGCTCAGTTTTGTGTTGTAGAACTCTGTACCCTTGGCATCATGCAGCACACATTCTGACATGTGGGCTCTTTCATAGCACAGAATCTTTGATTTTTTTCATTTTATTTATATGTATTCATGTTTTGACTGGATGTATGCATGTGTACTACAAGCCTTGAAGGTCAGAATAGGGTATTGAATCTCCTGGAATGAAGTGACAGATGGCGCTACAGCAACATGTGGGTGGGCAAATAGAGCCCAGGTCATCTGTAAGAACAGTAAGTGTTCTTAAGTGATGAGCAATTTTCCAGCCCTACATCAATATTAAAGACTCATTCCTGTCCTCTTGTGTAACCAATACTGTCTTTTTTTCTATTTTTGGTGAGTATTAGCTTCTTTGGCTATAACACACTTTATTATCCAGCTTCCATAGATAATCATACAAATCCTCTTTCATACTTTTCTTTCTCTGTAGTAAGTGACAGTGAATGACTTTGCTGTGTCTCAGGGTGTGTGGAGACATGAGTTTTGTAACAAAGTTTTCATCGGTGTTTTACCATTCACACTCTCAGCAACAGTGAAGGTGTTTCTGCTTGCTTTTACCAGCACATACAGTCATTGATAGAAAAAGGCTCAGAATTGCAGCCTAATCATTCCTACCTCCTTTTCAGCTCCTGAGATGCGTCCTGCTGCTCCTGGAGTGACAGTGGCACTGGGGATCGACTGCACAGGTTTTCTTTACTGCAGAGGAGCAGCCCTACAAATATCCCAACTACTGCTTCACACATTGGTCTGCCCCCCTGCTCAACAACACACCAGTTGATAATTATTTGATGAGTAAGTTAGGAAAGCACACTTAAGTTAAGTACTTTCAAAATAGGAAATTAGACATTTCCCAGCTAGTTTAGTCATTGATTGCAGGAATCATGGATTTGGCCTGGTCTGGCTTCCTTAGTGTCTGTGTCTCCAGGGAACCCTGTGCCTTTCAGTTCCTGAGAAACTGAAGCAATCTCTGGGGAAGTGAAGTATTCAGGCTCTGTGTTCCCTACAAGTCAGCAAAGAATATAGAAGATTGACATGATAATTATTCTGAGACTTTAATATTGCATACTCTGTATAGCATACTCTGCATCCTGGTAACTACAAACGTATTCATCCTGGGCAACTGCCAATATAGTCTGTTTCTGATAGGGGTATACAAAGTCTGATTGTAGTGACCTTGTCACACCCTCAGTCCTGCTGAGACCCCTCCATCCTTGTCTGGTTTTCATTTCTCACTGAGTGTATGTATATGCATTCACATAAGCATATGCATACGTATATGCATACATATATGTATATTATGTATATGTGTATGTATATGTATATATATGTTTAAGTATATGATGTATATATATGCATGTGTATATGATGTATATATATATTATGTATATGTATATGATGTATATATATATTATGTATATGTATATGATGTATATATATATGTATATGATGCTTATGATATATATGATATATATGATGTATATTATGTATATGATGTATATGTATATGATTATATATAAGTATATGTATATGTATATGTATATGTGTTCATATACACACACACAGACACACACACATGTTTTGCAAGAGTCCTCAACAGACCCTGTAGCCTGTCATCAATGTGTTGGAGCTCATGAAAGATGGAGTTCTCATTTTTAGAGGACTTCTTACTCTGTTCATTACTGAGAGGACTGAGATACTCCACTGTAATAAACCAGTTTACTTAGCCTTGTACTTATATCATTTTCTCTTCCTGTGCCTAATAGTTCTGTTGCTAGGGGCAGAAGTGATTTTGCATTCTTCTGTCACACTGACTGTTCCTAAATCCATGCTAACCCTTTTATCAACAAATAATTTCCTTTATTTGTGCTACTAACTTCTGCTCCAGATTTTCATTATATGATATTAAATCACTCAGTTGTTCCAGCTTTCATTAAAATGTTGATATGAAATATTTTTCATTATCTTATTTTCAGCCTAATTAAATTAATTTTGTGATTTATATACATCCCAAATGTTGCCCCTCCAGTCCACCACTCCAGAATCCTTCACCTTATCTCCCCTCCTCTTCTACTCTGAGAGAGTGTCACTCCTAGGCATCCCCCTTCTTTGGGGCATCAAGTCTCTACTGGATTAGGCAAATCCTCTTTCAATGGGTCCCAACAAGGGAGTCAGTTCTCTCCTACATATGTGCCAGGGGTCTTGGATCAACCCACGTATACTCTTTGGTTGGCAGCTTAGTCTCTGGGAGCTCCTAGTTGGCACCTTTGGTTTTCCTATGGGGTTGCCATCCCCTTCAGTTCTTTCAATCCACCCCCAAGTCTTACATAGAGGTCCTCAACTTCAGTCAAATACTTGGCTGTGCATCTGTCTCAGTCTGCTGCTCATAGAGTTTCTCAGAGGACAGCCATACTAGGCTGCAAGCACAGCATACCATCAGTAATAGTGTCAGGGTTTGGTCCCCACCCATGGAATGGATCACAAGTTGGGCCAGACACTGCTCAGCCAGACACTGCTCGGATATTCCTTCAGTCTCTGCTCTATTTTTGTCCCTGCTTTTCTTTTAGACAGGACCAATTTGGATCAAAAATTTTGAAGGTGGTTGGTAATTCCTACCCTCTAATCAGGGGCTTGTCTAGCTGGAGGTGGATACTTCAGATCTCATCTCCCCAGTGATGGTCATTTCAGCTGAGGTCACCACATTGAGTCCTGGGTGCCTCTCATATCCCAGGTCTCTGGGACTTTCTTGAGGTCCCCTCCCCCACAGCACCTGCATATTTCCATTCATTCTCCTGGCCCTCTGGGCTTCTTTCTTATATCTGACCTTGCCCCCTTTCATTCTCCTGGCCCTCTGGGCTTTTTTCCATATCTGACCTTGCCCCCTTTCAGTCGCCCCCTCTCCTCTCCCACACAAGTCCCTCCTTCCCTCTGCTTCCCATGACTATTTTGTTCTCTCTTCTCAGTGGGATTTAAGCATCCTTTCTTGGGCCTTTCTGCTTGTTACACTTCTTAACATCTATTGGTTGTAACCTAGGTATTCTGTACATTTTAGCTAATATTCAATTATCAGCAAGTATATACCTTGCATGTCCTTTTGGGTCTGAGTTTTCTCACTCAGGATGATATTTTCTATTTCCATCTATTTGCCTGCAAAATTTATGATGTCCTCATTTTTAATAGCTGAATAGTATTCCATTGTGTAGATGTACCACATTTTCTTCACTCTTTGGTTGAGAAATATCTATGTAGTTTCCAGTTTCTGGGTATTCCAAAAGTCTGCTATGAACATAGTGGAGTTTCTATCCTCTTAGAGGTTGCAATCCTTTCTCCTATTCTTCCATAAGAGTCCCCAAACTGTATCCACTATTTGGTTGTGGGTGTCTGCTTCAGTGTGAGTGAGTTGATGGGTTGGGCCTCTCACATAGAACATAGATAAGCAAGTGTCTTGTGGGATAGTGAAGCACCTTTTGGGATTAAGCCCAGGAGTGGTATGGCCAGATCATGAAGTAGAACTACTCCCAAGTTTCTGAGAAAACACCAAATTGATTTCCAAAGTGTTAGTACAAATTTGTACTCCTACCATGTCCTACTTGTGGTTTTACTGTTGTGAACAAATACCATGACCAAGGCAACTCTTATAAATGACATTTAATTGGGGTTGGCTTACAGGGTCAGAGATTCAGTTCATAATTATCAAGGTAGGAAGCATGGCAGCATCCAGGCAGGCATGGTGCAGGAGGAGCTGAGAATTCTACACCATCATCTGAAGGCTGCTAGCAGAATACTGACTTCCAGGAAGCTAGGACAAGAGTCTTAGAGCCCACACCCACAGTGACATACTTACTCCAACAGGGCCACACCTTCTAACAATGCCAATCCTTTGGCAGAGTACATGCAAACCATCACACACCAGTAATGGAGGAGTGTGCTTTGTACTCCCCATCCTGGCCAGCATGTGCTAATTCTTGAGTTTTCTTAACTGCTAGGAGTAAACAAGCTAATAACTGTCAGGTGAACTTGCTGATATGGTCTGCCTCAGAGTATAATAATACACAACAGATTTACTTCTATAGACAAGGCCCAGGACAAAGTCATTTTAGGAAAGATTACCGCTATTAACATGTTTTTCCTGTTATTATTAAACATATATGACAACCACTAGGTATTATCCCACTCTTTTGAGCAGATCTCTGCAAATCTACGAAGATATACTATCTTACAGTGATACACTATAGACAAATAAATGCTTTTCAATTCTTTAAGATGATCCTATAAGAATTCCTAAAATTATATCAGTATTTATTAAGCTTTCTTATAGTGGGACTGCTATTAGGTCTTCTGATAGTCAAAACTACAATGACAACTCTGCCAGTCTCCTATATGTCACCATGTAAATGCTTCTAGATAGTAACCAGACTTTCTATTACTCACAGCACATTCAGAGAGGTTGTAAATCCATTAACCAAAGTCATAAAAATGGAACTAATGATGTATTATAGGTGTTCAGACAAAAGATACAATACTGGCTGATTTATCTTTACAAAACTTCACTGATAACTTAGTTATGGTTTTTAACTCTCAATGAACCTATGGAGCTGTGACACTTGATAAATGTTTAGTTAGATAAATACTCCTTTTTTTTATGGTGCATTTTTTTTTATTTTCTAAGTTTTTTTTTATTTACATTCCAAATCATTTCCCCTTTCCCGTTTCCTCCCTCCCCGAAAGTCTCATAAGCCCCCTTCCCTCCCTCTTTTCTCCATTCAACCCCCTCTCATTTCTCTGTACTGGCATTCCCCTACATCCAGTCTTTCCAGGACCAGGGGTCTCTCCTTCCATCTTCTTAGAAATCTATTGATATGCGAATTGTGTCTAGGGTATTCCGAGATTCTGGGTTAATATCCCCTTATCAGTGACTGCATACCATGTGTGTTCTTTTGTGATTGGGTTACCTCACTAAGGATGATATTTTCAAGTTCTGACCATTTGCCTAGGAATTTTGTGAATTCATTGTTTTTAATTTCAGAGTAGTATTCCATTGTGTAGATATACCACATCTTCTGAATCCATTCCTCTGTTGTGGGACATCTGGGTTCTTTCCAGCTTCTGGCTATTATAAATAAGGCTGCTATGATAAATACTCCTAATGGATATTTGCTGTTGTAAACTTATTATTTGATTTGTGATTTGAATTTATACGTAAACTTGTGAGGAAGTTTTTACCATGTGACATGTATTCTGAAAAAATGTATAAGTACTGAGGACAGAGAAAGGAAGGTGAAGAATTTTTCCTTATCCCCTTTTTCATTCATTTTCTTTTCCCCCCTTTTCTTAGCTTTCATAGGCAACTTTTACAACTTAGAAATAAATGCTAAAAATCCCTTTTCAAGATGTACTTTTTCTTCCTGTGACTTAGATTAGCAGGCTGAAAGTTATAGTTATCCAGTTCCTGCTGAGATAGAACAAAGGCTACTTTACTTAATTCCTCCCCACCCCACCCCACCCCCCAAGGCACAGTGTTAGGCTATGAGTGTTAATCCCCTAAACCAGTGGCCTTTAACTCTCAGAATTAGCATAGTACAGTCTTGGAGACCATCAGTCTTTAAAGCCACACCAGAGTCCTACTCTGTGTCCCCTTTCAACTGGCTCCAAGCCAGGAGGCCCCCAGTCCTTAACTATTTTGACCTGGGTAAGATGGAATTTCAGAATTGCATTAATTTGCATTTCTCTAACAACTAAGGACTGTACATCTCTCTCTCTCTTTCTCTCTCTCTCTCTCTCTCTCTCTCTCTCTCTCTCTCTCTCTCTCTCTCTCTCTCTCTTTCTCTCCCCTCTCTCTTTCCTCCTTTCTTGCAGTTCACACATTGTGGCACTAAAACAACTCAGTGCCACCTTTATTTATACATCTATTTTTCACAGCTAAAAAGGTTTTTATTCATTTTCTGATTTTCTCACATACAGTCTCTTTTAAGAAGTAACTTTTAACAATAATGTATAGACTGTATTTTCTCCCCTTCTTCTCCCCCTCATTTCTGCGTTTTTGTGCTAACCCATGTACTATATCAAGAAAAAGGAATCTTAGCTTCAGCAAGTAGTTAATATCTTACCCAACAAACACATAGTTTCATAACTGAGTGATTGGGATTGGTAATAGCAGTTGTGGTTTCAGTATAGAGAGGTGATAGACAGAAATTCTGATTTGATTATTGGCATCTAGCATCTCCCCATATTTTAATAAAGAGATCTAATTCTTTTAATGCCCAAGGCTCTCAGCAAATTAGTAACCTGAGTCAGTTGTTCATCCTTGCTTGGTGCATATCTAAATGTTCCTATTAGGTCTTGGAACCAATTATCCAACAAGACCTTCATAACTTCTTTTTAATTTAGTTCTTATTTTTTGAGAAATATAGTTATCTTTTTTTACAGTCCAATTGTTAATCACCATCCTGGTCTGCCCTCCAACAGTTCCTCATCCCATTCCTCCTCCTCCTGCCTCCAAGAGGATATTCCCACCCTTCTAATCTCCTAACCCTTACCCCTACCCATCTCCATCATGCCAGGCCTCCCCACTCCCTGGGGCCTCCAGTCTCTCAAGGATGTCTTCTCTCCCTGAGGCCAGAGCAGGCAGTCCTTTCATATCTTCATAGGCATCCCTTTCTATAGGTTGGACAAGTTTTCTTATATGATTTTGGAGGAAATATATTCTGGATTTGGAGCTGGAACTTTTCACCTTCTATTTCTGTTGTTCTTAGATTAAATCTTTTCATAATATCCCAGATTTCCTGTATATTTTGTGTCAGGAATTTTTTAGCTTTAACAATTTCTTTGACTGAATTTCTTCTATTGTATTTTCTGCAGCTGAAATTCTCTCTTCTATATCCTGTATTTTGTTGGTAATGATTTCATCTGTTGTTCCTGTTCTCTTCTCTAGGTTTTCCATCTCCAGAATTCCCTCAGTTTGTGTTTTCTTTATTGATCTTATTTCTATCTTCACATCTTGTACAGTTTTATTTATTTCCTTTACCTGTACAATTGTAATTTCCTGAATATCAATAAGGGGTTTATTTGTTTCCTCTTTAAAGACTTCTACCAGTTTGATTGTATTTTCTTGTATTTATTTTTATCTTTATATTTAAAGTATATATATTTGTAGCCATCATATAGTAAGGTTATGCTTTATTCTGAAAATTGAAAACTACATAATAGTTAATTTAGATATTCTGACTGTATTTAATATGATTACTTCACATTCATGTATTAAAGGTAATTGCTGTGTTTAGAAACTGAATTTTTCAGTACTCACAAGTTGTTGCTCTTTTTATTATTATCATTTGTCACACTAAGAAACCTTACTTTTTCTTTTTTTCTTCTGTATATGTCATGTAATGTAATAATCATTTAAAAAATTTTATTCATATTTTGTGAATTTCACATCATGCATTTCAGTCCAACTCACTTCCCCATCCATTTGTATCTGCCCTCCACTCTTGCAACACTCCATACACACACAAAGAAAATAAAAAAAAAATTAAGAAGACAAAAAGTGTCCTCATGGTAACTGCAGTGTGTTACAGTATATCACACAGTATACCCTTTTGTTCAGATGTCTTTATTTGCAAATGTTCATTGCAATGAGTCATTTGTCTCATTTGAGCCCTCTGACTACTCTTACACTATCAATGCTGAATCTTCACTGGAACTCCTCTCAGATATGCTGTTGATAACCTGTGTAATGAATCTGCAGAAACAACCCCCTACAGAAGTTTATAGATGGGATAGATTTTGGGGTGGGTCAACTTAAAGCCCTGGGTCTGGGTTTGGGTGGTAGCTGAATTGGGCTCTCCCACACCCACACTACCAGGGGCAGCTCTCCAGCACAATCTTCCCTGGCTCACCTGAGAAGGAGTGGTGCCATGTATCCTGTCTTCATGAGCTTAGGGCCTACCCAAAGTGGCAAGAGGCCTGGGATTGGGAGGGTATATTTCCCTTGCCCACACCAGTGCACAGCAGACAGACAAGAGGGAGGTACAGCTCTTCCATGTTCATATCCTCTACGTCAGTTTACCTGGATGTCTGCCAGCAGGGCCAGAATTACTGTGCTGCCAGGCAAGGTCCCAGGCATCTACCCAGATCAAGAACATCGCTATGGACTTTGATATGTGTCATTGATATGAATTTAGCCCCCCTCTCCCGCTGTTGCATGGCCACGGACCCAGACATGGACGTCACCATGGTCTCAGGTGGCGTGGTAGTCTATGCATATCAGACTCTTCCTCACTACCCTCTCATTCCAAGTTTTTCCTTTCCTCATAATTCTCAAAACATTCAGCTTCCCTTTCTCTTCCATCCCTACACCACATACATTGTAGAGACTGCCTATGTGGCTGGGCATCTGGGTGTCTTCTTGAATCATAATAATCTTAAAACAAGGAGTTACTTGATTATGGGATTGCTCAACTTAGGTTCTCCCATGTTGAGTTCTAACAAGGCCTGATCTTTTTAGATTCTGAGACCACACATGTTTCAGTATATTGAGGTCATTATGGCAGTAAACTGGACTGAATATTTGCTTCAGGAGACATGTTATAACAGGAGGGACTGTTAAAGTATCATCTACTTACTCTAAATATTCAAGGGACTGACAGACCAAAGAAAGATTCTGTCAAGACAAGCTTGGTAAATAAATGATTTTATAAGCAGTAGTGTTAATCAAAAGTTCCACCCCTAGTTAATTTTGGTATCTGTATACCTTAGCATCTCTTAGATTTGCATATGCAGGAAAGACTGGTGATTAGATTCCCAGAAGGGGAACATGCCAACAACCTGATTATTATTACCACAGATCTAGCTCCATGCTCTATTGCTTTGCTCAGTTCACTGCTGTTACTGTTGACCAAGCTCTCCTATGGGCCATCAAAATCACTGTGCTTCAGGGTGGCAATAGATGTATCAAGCCATATATATATATATATATATATATATATATATATATATATATATTGCTTTCTCTCACATAGCATCTCCAACTTTAGCAATTGTGATCCAATTCAGAGGCTAAATAGAGACCTTTACATTGCTCTCAGTTAGATGAGGATTTTATTCAAGAAGCAAAGTATATTCTAGATAAATAAAATGTTGAAGAAGACTATATTGTGAGTTTTGGGGGTAGTATTATTCTTCTGGTTCTAAAGTATATAAGAGGCTTGATGCCTCTGGGCATACAGCAGTGGGTTCATTCTCTCCACTGACTAAATAATTTAAAGTAAGTAAAGACTTTAAAATTACTGGAAATTGTAGTCAATTTGATTATAGCCATAATATAATATCAAGAAATTTGTATCTCTTCTTAGGTTCTCAGTGTTGTAGATGTGTTAATTTAAGAAATAACTCATGTGGAAGTGCAAGGACAAATTATTACACATGAAAGGCTAAGCCTGTAGGTTCCAGTGAGCTGTAAATCTTACAGCTTCTTAGAGTAAAAGAATGGAAACGAGAAGGCAGGACAAGGGAACATTCTGCCTGAAATCAAACAAGTAAGCAAGAAAGCAAATAAACAACTATGGATGTTAGCCACATGGCTGGGGGATGGCTTTAGCAAAAAAGAAAGAAGGCCTAATATGTTACTGAATTAAAAAAAAATCATGGTAACCAAGCTGTACATCATGCAACTGCCTTGGAGGAAATGGATGAAAAAAAGAAGGGGCAAACCATATTTGAAAATCACCCTGAAGGTGGGTCTGTCAACATGCAACAGATAGCCAAGAGTTGGGGAGCAGATTGTGGGAGAGAGTAAGGAAGCATTACTTTGTTAGGGAGCTGAAGGGCATACTTACATATGCTCTGTCCAACACCTGAAAGAAAAAAAAAACACGGTCCTGTCCTCGAGTTAGGACTCAGGACAGCTGGCAGACCCACCCAAACCTCATGGCAGCTCTCACAGACTGTTCAAGTGGGAGTGGGGACCTATCAAGGAAAAGTCCTTTATCTTTTTTTTTTAATTTACATTCCAAATCACTTCCCCTTTCCCGTTTCCTCCCTCCCCAAAAGTCCCATAAGCCCCCTTCCCTCCCTCTTTTCTCCATTCAACCCCCTCTCATTACTCTGTCCTGGCATTCCCCTACATCCAGTCTTTCCAGGACCAGGGGTCTCTCCTTACATCTTTTTAGAAATCTATTGATATGCTGATTGTGTCTAGGGTATTCTGAGATTCTGGGTCAATATCCCCTTATCAGTGACTGCATACCATGTGTGATCTTTTGTGATTGGGTTACCTCACTAAGGATGATATTTTCAAGTTCTGACCATTTGCCTAGGAATTTCGTGAATTCATTGTTTTTAATTGCAGAGTAGTATTCCATTGTGTAAATATACCACATCTTCTGAATCCATTCCTCCGTTGAGGGACATCTGGGTTCTTTCCAGCTTCTGGCTATTATAAATAAGGCTGCTATGAACATAGTGGAGCATGTGTCCTTATTGCATGCAGGTAAAGTCTCTGGGTATATGCCCAGGAGTGGTATAGCCGGATCCTCCGGAAGTGTCATGCCCAGTTTTCTGAGGAACCGCCAGACTGCTTTCCAGAGTGGTTGTACCAGCCTGCAATTCCACCAGCAGTGGAGGAGTGTTCCTCTTTCTCCACATCCTCGCCAACAACTGCTGTCTCCTGTGTTTTTGATCTTAGCCATCCTTTATCTTAAGGCTAACCCACCTTTTCAAGGTTGACACCTCCACCTGCTCCACTTCCCCCTCCCCCATCCCCACTCAGTCTGGACCTTGACCTCTTGCCCACTCTAGGGAGGCAGCAAGTGTATGGCTCTTCCTAGAGGTAGACTTCATTTTTTACTGTAATTGGCTTTGTTTGAACTGTGGATTTGTAAGCATGTCCAGTCATTCTAGGACAGTACATTCAGGGCACAGAACTGAGGAGAAGAGGCAGGTTAATTTCTGATTCATCTCCTCACACTGATTAGGGCTAACTCTGAACACTTTGTCTCATTTCTTCTGTCTCATGAACACAGCCTTGTCATTAGCCAATGCATAAATGGTTTCCTCTAACCAGAATGGAGAGATTGTTCACCCCAGAGGCTTGTGCAGTGGGGCCTTGGTACCAACTTTTGTGAAGTGGTTAGATATTGAAAACATGTCCTTGTCTCTACATGTAATTATGTCATATTGGGAGTTGAAGACCTACTCTTTATCACAGATATAGGAGGAAGCAGAGCATTGGAAAGGGATGGCTAAAGCTCTTATACCACTAATGCAGCCACTACCAGACTTTGCTGGTCATGCCTCATGCCAGTTCATACAATAGAGAGATTTCTAATGAGGCAATCCCAGCAGTGTTCCCAGAGGTTGCTTTCGGACGTGGTTCATGGCTATGACCAACAAATTGTAATTAATCACATGGATGTCTGGACCAAAGGCTGAAATCATGTGCACTAGGTCACAGGATTCCATATACACATGTCAGAGATTGTTGGTAATGTAGAGAATGTGCAGTAGACAGAAGCAGGGAAGGGCTGGAGGAAGATGGTGGACCAATACACTAGTCCTTATTCCTTTAAGCATCTCAGTGAGATGTGATTGGGCCTCTGAAACCAGGAAGACAATTAATGGATGAATCTGAATACTGAGGCAAGGGGAGTTGATCCAAGAGGCCAGGTGTCACTCAAGGCCTATATTTTGCCATGGTCATAGAAGAGTCAGCTAGCCATGTTGCAACATAACATGGTTCATGCCCCTGAAGGCCACAGCAATCAAGTGAACTTTCTTGGGAGAGAGTAGCTTCTTGGATCCAAACCAGCACTAGTCTAGCACCATTTGCTAAGGGAAGGCAACTTCAGGTCTTGGCTGGGACGTTATAATTCTTAGGTGAAGTTTGTTCTTGCTCACTGGCTAAGGAAAGTGGACATGAATTTTGACAGCTGCAGAACCCAAGGATATTAATCCACTTAGAGGAGATTAAAGTGCATGGTGACTGTTGACCATCTGTGCCAGAGGATAGCAGACAGGGCAAGGGAAAGTACTCTGACCTTGGCCTCACAAGAGTTTCTGTCTGCAATGAGGGGCTCTTCAGGGCTAGGACATATTGTGGTTTGGGGAGTTAATTGGCCACGGCACAAACATTGTCCCCTAATCTGCCTGAGTGCTCCCTCTAACCTCTGCTCTCAATGGTGATATAGGTAGACAGCAAGTCTTTGGGTAGGAGGACATAGAAGCTGCTCTAGAGTCACTAGGCCTACAAGTGTGTTGTGTTGCCTGAAAAGACATTTGGTCATCTCCCTAGCCAGTTGTGCTGAGGACACCAGTGTGGTCTAACCTAATTGGTCTCTCAGTGCCTGGCTTCTCCCTGTGAGTACATGTCTTTTCTATAATATATGATGCAGGGCCTCTGGTCCACACAAAGTCATCTTAATGTACCCTCTGTACTTCGAAATGCCACCATTTGCTCTTTAGAAGTTTTTAGTTTAATCTGATTGCTTTCTAATGAATGCTAAACATTAACTCTCTCTGTGTTTTTGTGATAATGAGTGCAAGGTTGCAAATATGCATATGTGTGCACATGTGATTTCTCTGTCTGTCTGTCTGTCTGTCTGTCTGTCTGTCTGTGTGGTGTGAGAAACAAGTTTCTGGAGAGGACACATTGGAAGATTCTTGCCATCAGATTACCATGTGAGTTTTGTATTGACTGTGAATTTACATGTGTCAATTATAATGACAAAATTTTTGTAGTAGGTTTGGGTTATTGAATTTATTGTGTGACCAGGTGTATGGGATCACTTAAGTTGATATTTTCAAGAAAATTCTGTAAGCATCTGAAAATAATTGAACAACTTGAACATATCATAGCATAGTCTCCTCTCAGAGCCTCCCTGTAGGTCCCTTATTTCTGTGTCTCTCTGCCCTTCTCTGTCTCTCTGCCTTTCCCTGTCCCTGTCTCTCTGTCTTTCTGTATGTTTCTGACCCTGTCTCTGTTTTTTTTCTTTTCTCTTGCTGTTTTTGTTCCACTGTGTCTTCCAGATATCACTGTGTATTTCCTTGCTTCTATATCTGTCTATCACTGGCCTGTTGGTGGGGTCCGGTGGGGTGGGCTCCTATCTACTTCTGGTTGTCCTTACTTTTGCCTTGCCTGCCTTTCTGTCCCTGTGCTTCTGTCTCTGTCCTCATATCTCTCAGTCTTTCTCTATCCTTCTTTTTCTTTCTTCCCTTGTACCCCATTCTCAGATCTCACATTTAAATATATAGCATCTCCTGTGCAGGGAGCACCCTCCATGGTGGATGGGGTCTACTACTTTCTGGCTACACCTACAGGATTACAACCTTGAAATATTCATTCACCTCTCAGATATTTTCTGAGGGAGATAGATTATTGAGGCCCAAGCCCGAATCAGTAAAGTATTTGTATGATGCTGGCTTTATACAGATGCATGAAAATCATAAAAATCTTTCATAAACAAATAGAACCTAGTGAACTTTTTGAAAATATAACCTTTGAGCTCAAATATTTGGAAACTTATTCAATAGCTTATATAGTCTGTCTTTGCCTCATAACTTGGAAGGTAGCTCTTAAGTATCTTAGCACACTTGGTTTAAGGCTTTCTAAATTCAGCAGCAGACATTTAACTCTGACACAAATACTTGGCTGCATGGCTACAGGGTTGAGACAGAGTTCTGTATTGCCTGGTGCCCTTACTTAAACATTCTACTTTAAAGCTTTCAATCCCTCAGCTTCAATAACACATACATGAATGACTATAGTTTGTATAGATGAGTGCACCAACCACCTGTGAAGCTGGATGATGCTGTTCTGTATGGCCAGGTGAGAGACATTTTGCCATCTTCTTCCTTTCTTCCCTATCCCCACTCATTGTCTCAGCTTGTGAATAGAAGGTAATCATAACTATCCCTGTTACCATGACACACAGACTTTCACTCCATGGAATATTCCTATTCCTGCTCCATACTCACTGAAGTCTGGGAAAAGAAACCTCCGGTTTAGAAAAGGCCTGCATCTCTAAGGTTTATGAGTGGCTACATCAGTCTCCTAGAAGTGCTGCACCTAGAATGATGACTACAGCATTAGGTGGCACAGAGTTCTAGTCTTATCCCCATATAACACTGAGGTTTGGGCTCTAGGTGAGTCTCACCTCATTTGGGTTTGGTTCTTAACACAAACTGGAACTGGAGCATGTCTTTCATCTTCAGATCCTATCAGAACTGCCACAGAAATCCCCCGGCTCTGTGATGAATGGGACACTGGTCACTGAGTTCCTCATCCTGGGATTCTCAGAAATGCCTCAGCTTCGGGTACCACTTTTTCTCATCTTCCTCTGCCTATACATGGCTGCAATCTCAGGTAACCTGCTCATTATGGTGACAATTAGGGCCAGCCCAACCCTGCATACCCCCATGTACTTCTTCCTAGTCAACTTGGCCATGGCGGACCTCCTCTGCACCTCCACCATCCTACCCAAGCTACTGGACATTATGATGGCAGGGAGGACCATCTCTTTTGGGGGTTGCATGGCCCAGATCTTCTTCTTCACATGGTCCCTGGGGGCAGAGCTTCTGCTCTTCTCGGCTATGGCCTATGACCGTTTTGTGGCCATCTGCCATCCCCTACACTACAGTGCTTGGATGGGCCCCAGGGTGTGTGCATTCCTGGCTGCCATTGTATGGGCCATTAGCCTGCTTAACATCAGCATAAACACAGGCCTGATGCTGCGTCTACCATTCTGCAGCTCGAATGTGATAGAGCACTTCTTCTGCGAGATTCCCCCACTGTTGAAGCTCTCCTGTGCTCCTACACAATTGAACGAGGCCATGTACTTTGCTGCAGATGTGTTCTTTGCTGTAGTGAACTTCACTGTGACAATCCTCTCCTATGGCTTTATTGTGGCCAGTATCCTGAGGATCCGTACAGCTGAGGGCAAGCTACGGGCATTTTCCACCTGCTCTGCACACCTCATTGTGGTCACCATGTACTACTCCACTGTCATCTACACCTACAATCGCCATGACTCCAACTACTCTCTTAACAAGAACAAGATCGTGTCCATCATTTACACCTCAGTAGCTCCCACCTTGAACCCCATCATCTACACTCTGAGGAACAAGGATGTCAAAGTTGCACTCCGGAGACTTCTGCCTGTGCCAGCACCACTGCCCTCAGCCCGCTGAACTGAGGAATCACAGGTTAGGTAGAGTTCTTTGTTCCTTTTTTGAGAACACACCTCGTTGAACTGTAAGAGACTTGTGTTGGAGTGCTGCCCTTTACAGGGAAGCTCTGTGACCATTTGGCTGTTAACCAAATCTTTCTGAAGCATCAAATGTGGGTGTGGCATATTACTAGCCCTCTCTGCCTACAGCAGGGTAAGGGCCACTGCATATACTCTGCTTTGTGCCCATATTGTCATTTTATCCATAATGGTTACTAAGTCTTGGTTGTGACTGGCATGTAAGTAGGAGACCTGGGGATGTAAAGCAGTCTGGAGGTTTTAGGACAATTGTTCTGTCTTGTAAGTAGAATGTCTTTTTAAAAAATAGATTCCTTCCACTTATTAGTAACTTTGAAAGAGATTTCTGGTGAGAGCTCTTGCCATACTAGAGGCATGTGTGATGAAATACAGACCACCTTTGCCTTCCATTCTTTCCACTCTGAATGAACAGTGTTATTCAGCAGCTTCCCTGGCATAAGTGGCTCTCACCCTGGAGGGTGTCAGCAGAAGTGTGCTGGATGCCTGAGAGTTCTTGGTGGCAGGGCCTTATAATTCCCACCATGAAGTAATGCAGCAGGGCTACTTTGTGCTTGAACCATGTTGTTTCAGAGGATGTGGCCAAAAAGGGTCTGTTAGAAGGAATACAGCTGTTGTCCCTCAGGAGCCACTCACTTCTTCAGAAACCTATGATGCCCCATCCTAATCCTCACTTCTAGGCTGGGATGTCTCAGGTCCCTATGCTAAACTCTGGTGTCCTGTTTACCTCTCTTCTTTTCCTGGTTGATCCCTGTTACTTTCAATGTTGGTTTTTATTCCTCTTTCAATAATAAGTCTATTAATTTGTTACTTTATGTAATTTTTGGAATTTTGTTTTAAATGTCGTGCACGTGTATAATATTTACATCAATCTGCCCTCATCCCTTCAGCCCTTTCTATGCCCTCCTCAACTTAATGGCTTTGCTTTCCTTGTTTTTAACATTATTGTAGAGATGTGAATAAATGCATAACAACAACTTGTTGTGCATTAATGTTTCTGATATTTCGATGCATTTAGAGCTGACCAATTAGTATTGGATAACCAATTAGAAGGAGAGTCCATGGAGAAGACTGATTTTCCCTCTCAGCAGTCACTAATTGCCAGTCACTCACTCCTCAGATATCTACCATGCATGTTAGTTTGTCACCTGGAGTTGTCATTGTTTAGATCTTGTTATATAACCTTATTATTGAGGCTTTATAGGTACAGCATCCATGTCATATATAGAAGTCACAATATTACAGTAGACATCTTCATGCCCTGGATCGTAATTTTTCACTCCTTCTTCCCTGATGTTCCTTGAGACTTAGCAGTTGGATTGGGTTATAGCAGCATCCATTACAACCGAGCACCTCAACTTCAATTGGTCTCTGTATTTTGATCAGTTGTGGCTTTGGTAGTAGTCTCTCTCTTCTGCAACAAATGATTCTTTGATATGGGGCAAGAGCTACACTTCTCTGTGAACAGAAAAATAGTTATTAAAAAAACAGACTAGCCGGGCAGTGGTGGTGCACGCCTTTAATCCCAGCACTTGGGAGGCAGAGGCAGGAGGATTTTGGAGTTCGAGGCCAGCCTGGTCTGCAAAGTGAGTTCCAGGACAGCCAGGGCTACACAGAGAAACCCCGTCTCGAAAAACCAAAAAAAAAAAAAAAAACAGACTCTATATTAATTTGGGAAAGCAGTAGTAATAGGTTCTATCCTAGTGTCTGTGTCATGTCTACCACAGGTGGTTGGCAAGGTTTACACTACCAAACATGAATTATGCACCTTTTAGTGTGCCTTATGCTCAATTACACAGCTGTTGTATATGGCTGAGATAATAATGCTATTATTATATCTTTAGGATTAACTTGTCATGCTGTTCCTTGTTTTGATTCACAGGTATCACAGTGGGAAAGATATTGATTGCTTTTCTTCTTCTGCAGCCTGTATAACATCCTCTGATACTAAGAAAAGTAGTCCTCAGGAAGGAGGCTTCTGAGTCAGATACATTTGGATCCCTCCAGATCCTGTTTCTGAACTGTATTTTTCAGCAATATGAACTTGCCATCAAAATCTGGGAGGTGACCAGGACAATAGGAATAGCCTCTACTATTTTGGGAAATGCCTGGATTATACTTGGCAACTACTCAAAAGTATCTTCTTCCACATGGTACTGGAGTTTTTGTTAGATAATCATTTCCTTTTGGGAGGACAATATCATCCAAATTGTTCTGTGAAAGTGTTCTGTGTGTTATGGGAAAGGAATCCAAAGGTATTTGACTGTCAGGGACAATCCCCTCTTCCACACTCAAATTGTTAGGGCACCCATATGAATAACAGACTGCACATATGGTACATTTGTGTAGAGGGCCTAGGTCCATCCCATGCATGTTCTTTGATTGGTGGTTTGGTTTCAGTGAGCCCCCATTGGCCCAGGTTAATTTACTTTGTAGGTTTTCTTTAGGTGTTCTTGATCTCTCTGGCTCCCTTAATCCTTCCCTCCACTCTTCCACCAGACTCCCTAAGCTTTGTTATTGTTTGGTTGCCCTTCCCTGAAGCTACTTTCTGCCTTCCCTAGTTCTACAACAGAGTCCAGCTGCCTCCGTTCATCTGTTGGGTGCAAATTTCTGCATGTGACACTTTCAGCTCCTTGTAGGGTCTCCTGAAATGCAGTCATGCTAGGTCCCTTTTTTGTGAGTGCTCCATAGCCTCAGTAAAATAGTGTCATGCCTTGGAACCTCCCCTTGAGCTGGATCCCACTTTGGGCCTGTTTCTGGACCTTCTTTTCCTCAGGTTCTTCTCCATTTAATTCTTTCACAAAGGAACAGTTTTGGGTCAGCGTCCTGACTGTGGAGTGATTCCCCCTCTCACTCATTTGGGGTCCTGTCTTCCTGCTGGAGGTGAGCTCTTTAAGTTCCCTCTCCATACAGTCAGGCATTTCATCTAGGATCCCTCCCTTTGAGTCCTGAGAGCCTCTCACCTCCCAGGTCTCTGATTCATTCTGGAGGGTCCCCCTAAAGTCCTATGTCCCAAGGTTACCTGTTTTCATTCTTTCTACCAGCCCTCAGGGCTTCAATCCATTTCCCTCACCCAATACCAGATCAGGTTCCCCTCTCCCCCCTACTCTCCCATCCTGTGAACTTTCCCTCCCAGGTACCTCCTTTTCTCCCCACTTTTGATTGTTTTCTTCTCCCTCTTAAGTGGAGCTGAGGCATCCTCACTTGGGCAGGTCAGCTTGTTGAATGTTTTGAGTTCTGTGGCTAATATCCACTTATTAGTGAATACATACCATGCATGTCCTTTTGGATCAGAGTTACCTTGCTCAGGATGATATTTTCTAGTTCCATTCCTTTCCCTGCAAAACACAGGATGTCCTCATTCTTAATAATTCAGGAATATTCTATTGTGTAAATGAACCACATTTTCTGCATCCATTCTTCTGTTGTGGGACATCTAGGTTGTTTAGTTTCTGACTATCAGAAATAAGGCCACTATGAACAAAGAGGAACATGTGGCCCTCCGGCATGGTGGGGCATCTTTTGGGTATATTCCCAAGAGTAGTATTGCTTGGTTTTCAGGTAGATATACTTCCAGTTTTCTGAGGAACCTCCAGATTGATTTCCAGAGTAGTTGTACCAGTTTGCAATCCTACCAGCAATGGAGGAGTGTGCCTCTTTTCCACATCCTCTCCAACATGTGTTGTCACCTTAGGTTTTGATCTTAGCCATTCTGATTGTTAGAAGGGGGAATCTCAGAGTCATTTTGATTTGCATTTCTCTGATCACTAAGGACTTTGAACATTTCTTTAGCTGCTTCTTAGCCATTTGAGATTCCTCAGTTGTGAAATCTTGGTTTAATTATATACCCCATTTTTTGATTGGGTTGTTTGGGTTTTTAGTGATTAGCTTCTGACTTTTCTTTAATAGCCAAACCAAGGCACAAAGCTGTAAAGATACTGTAGGCTAGGCATGTGGGAAATGGGCTTACACTGTCAGAATGGCCTACATATTTTCACTTAATATTGAAAAGGTTACAAGGGTATCTTCAGAGCAGGTTTGACATTCTTCTTTGTCTATGTAGAGGTAATAATGTTCAGGATGTGTCTCAGAACTTAGCACATCACTGTGGTCAATTAACCTCTCTCTGGATATAGTTGGAAACTGGCACAGAACTTGGACGAGTAATACAGAGCCCAATAAGGCAGGTGTGTGTAAGTGAAGGACTTCTGCTTCCTCTCAGCTCAGAACATGTAATGAATGCTGGTGCTTATGACACAGCCATAGGGCAGCAGAGCAGCAGAAAGCTGATGCCTCTGCAACTGTCATCCACATGAGAGTCATGATGATTTTCATACTTGAGGGGCTTCAGAAGATCATCAATAAGAGAAGGATCTCAATTTCATATAAACAGTGGGAGATGACCTTTGATCCACAGAATGAAAACTACTATATGATCATATGAGCACTGATGGTCAAATTAGTGCACAGAGGGATCATATACACCTATAGTCAGATTTCCACATATGTGTTGATTTATCCTAGAGCTATGTATAGTACAAAGGAAATCAATTGGTTGTCTAGTGATCATAGACCTTAACCATGTGTGACAGTTGTGTGTACTGGACACTGTCCATGGAGATCTGTGAGGCTCTGGACTGCCTGAAGCAGTCAAAGAGTTGTGCTCTCCAAAGGGGAGGGTGAGTCAGATCAAAATGAGCTACTAGATCTCTTTGAGTAGCTTCCAGATACAAATTCTTCTAGAGAGAATTTCTCTTCCCCAAAGTGTTACAGCTCTCTATATATGATAGATTCTGTCAAGACTTTGATAAAATAACTTGAAAATGTGTGTTTGTGTATATGTGTGTGTGTGTATTTATGTGTGTCCTTGTGGAAAAGGATCTTTTATACATTTTGGGGTTGATCGGAGTCTAAGAGCAGATGCTTTCTTTTAGCTGATCTGAGTTGTCAGGGATGCCTCATCTGCATGTGGAGGGGCTTCAGGTGCTACCCTGACATGACTGATTATCACAGTCCTCACCATGGTTTATTATGGTCATATGTTCAAAAGTCCTACTATCCTCAGGTATGGAGGTACAGGGGTTTCTAAATTCACTTGGCCTTACCAAGGTTTTTGTGTGATGGTTCTCCTTGCCCTAGACATGTCCCTCAGTAGTTTACAAGATAAGATCCACACAAAAAAGAAGAGGTAGGTTATGCTTCCATTGAAAAACCTAGTATTTTCCTTAGAAATTAGACCAATCAGCACTTTAGGCAGAACAAAGTAAATGAAGATAATGACCATGATGGCCAAATTGCACAGAAAAAAAAAACCATGGGGTTATAAAATCCTGTACAGGAATTGACCAAAGGAATAATTCAAGAATTTCTATGAACATCAAGTTATACATGGATAAGAAGTCACTGATCCAGAACAGGTATAGTCTAGGGTTCTATGAGAAATCCTCAGGCATGAAGTCAATTACCAATGTCTGGTTGGGACTCAACATCAATATGAGAAGTACCCAACACATTGTAATATCTTCAGGAATCTGAGAACAGATCACAGATCATAATTTCAAAGTTTGGTTTTCATACTTGGTCATTTGGAAACTTTGCCTGCTACTTGTATATTTCATATATGTTTGGAACAAAGTCTAACAGTGTAGGCTAAACTTACCTGAGACATGATTTTCCTGCCTCAGACTCACAACTCTTGTGATTAAAAGCCTGTATTAAGTAATTTAATTTAAAATAGATCAGGTAAATATACTTATACCATTTTCTGGAGAAAACCCCATGAATGTGGGATGCATGTCTACCTCAACATCCAGGCTTCATGGTAACCCCCACAATATTAACTTCCATTGTCTTCAGACTGGGTATTTCCAAGTATATATAGCATCCATGCACTCACTATAAGATGTTGTGCCCAGCTCCATGAACCCAAGCTCCACACTGGTATATCTGATAATATTGGAAAAGGAAGAAGGCCAGTATGCATAGGAATTCCAGTAGCAAGCCCTGAGACTTTCTGTAGTTATATACCAGACAGGACAATTGGAGAGAGACTCTACAAATGGAGGTAAGTAGATTCACAGAAATGGTCTAGGAACTGCCCAAAAAACAGTTAAAAGTAGTCAGCTTAATAGTGCTCTGTGAGCTAAATGATGATACACAAATACTAAGCAAATTCTCAAACCAATACATGAATAAAATATTTTTAAGGAGCTACATAGAACAATAAGGAAAAATAAATACTTTAAATAATGGAATAAAATGATTGAACCAAATATTACATAGACAACTTCAAAGTAGACTGCATGAAGAAGAATCAGTGAACTCAAAGAAAAGCATTTGAAATAGACCTAATTTTGGACCTGTAGCATAGAATCCTCTGTGCATGAGCCACTTCTGTGCATAGGTAAATAGCTCCTTCTCATTCCTCACCCTTCCCCCCTTGCACCATCTGCAAATACACAAATCTAGTTCTATACCTCTTCCTCTGTGAGCCTTCTTCCTGCTCACTTGCTTTTCCATTTGCCAACTTTCTCCTGAGGGCCACTATTTCCAAACCTACAAGCTGAATCACATATTTTAGCCTGTGGACCCTCTTGGTTCCTGAGATCCCTTTGATGGTAAGTTGCTTCCTTTATTTCCAGGCCTTATTCCCTCATCTTGTTCTGACTATAGCTATCCCAAAAACCACAGGCCTTGCTCATGGTCAGTAGCCTTTGACTATGCTTCCTTCAAGAGATACCAGTGAATGATGAGTGTCTTAGTCAGTGTTCTAAGGCTGTGAAGCTTCACCATGACAATAGCAATTCTTATAAAAGAAAGTATTTGAGTGAGGCTTGCTTACAGTTTTGTCCATTATCATAATGTTGGGAAGCAGAGCAGGAAACAGTCAGAACTGATGCTAAAGATATTGAGAGGTCTACATCTGAATCTGCAGGCAGCAGGAAGAAAGAGAGAACTACTTGGCCTGCTATATACACTCATCAAGGAGTTCCTTGGAATCCAAATTTTTAAAATTTTCTTTAAAATATAAAATATTATTTAAGTAATATGCACAGGGATACAATTTCCCTCTCTTTTTTATTTAGAAGATATTGTTTTAAGGTTTCACAATATCTAGTCCTTGAGAATTATAAAGAATTAAATTGTTAAAAACATCTCAAATATTTGATGACTGTAATAAATATCCAGTCCCATTATTTGTTTTAATCTAAGTTGTAACACCAAGTATAGACAATAATGTAGGCAATTACTATGTAAGCATAGAAAATAAATGTAACACCTTTAGTTGCTTTTTTTGTTAAAAAGTTAAAATTATTCTCAACCCATTACTATTTTGATGATGTAAAGAATATGATTATAAGGCCAATTGTTTCTATGGCTGAGGATCTCTCTAGCTCCTGGATAAGTTTTTAAATGTCTACAGGAGAGTCATCTAAAAGAATATATCTTTTCTTAACTTGAAATGTATTTGCAGAAATAATTGCAAAATTTAAGATTTAGCAGTATCTAAAAAAGGGAAACAATTTCAAGCAAATGTAAGCCATGAGCTACAAATATATTTATTGGCTATCAGTATACAAATTAAAAGCTTGATTTTTAATATTTTAAAAATAGCAGCTACAGCACCCAGGTCAATTATCTGTGCTGAACCAGGGGGAAACTCAAAGGAATAAACACATGGTCAAATTACATGAGCTTTACTCTTACAGTAGATGCATTCTTTATAGGATGCATGTATAAATCTATAGACATATAAAAGCGTGTATAGAAGCAAATTTTAAAACTTATCTTTTGGATGACAATTATTACTTTTGCCTAAAAGGCTTGCCATGTAATAGATCAACTATCAATATAAAACTTTATTTGGAGATGTAAAATGATGATTCTACATTAATATTCTCTTTGCCACGGAATGGCAGTGAACACATAACATAAACTATTGGCAAATGATTTCAGTAGGTTTCCTCCTGTGGCAAGCTTAAGATTTCATTAGCATACAGGATAAAGTCAATTAATATATCTTAACCTTTGAAAATCATTTAGAATAAGCAAATTATCTTTTATTTGAATTTTCAGTAACAATTTGCTTAAGATATAATTGATACATTACTTTTGAATCCTTTTTTGAAGCAACAAATAATTTTAAAAAAGTATTTTTTAAGCCCATTGTTAAGAGCAAAGGATTGTAATAAAATTTTATGAATATACACTGAAGAATTCAAAGTCTTATCTTCTTGCATTAAAGCAGAGACAAAACATTTTTTCTCACATAAGATAAGGCTATCACCATTTCTTAGCTCATTAGAAGTAAATGTTTTTACAACTATCTGGATCCATAAAGCAAAAATAACATTTTAAATTCATAATAATGTTGTATGGAGTAGGTAGGTCAAATTTTACTGCCTTCATAGTTTCTACATAGCCTCATTAATCTTTCATAGATCTTGAATTTGAACTGTATTTTGAACCACACCTGGATAAATCTTTAAAAATGTTGTTTTGGTTAGAAACCCCTTATGTGAGGTTTGCAGTACAAAAGCAGTGCCTCATAAGCCAGCACAATGAGGCAGCTCTGAGCTTTGCATTAACTCAAATGTAAATATTTTCTAATCTGAGCCTATTGTACAAGGCCAGACGCACACCCACCTGTCCTGAAGGACCATAGCCTGCAACCAGACCCTATTGTATGAGGTTTGAATGACAAAAGGAAACATATAATTTGAGGGTTCCAGGAAAATTCTACTAAAATCCCAATAAAATCTCCTTTATAATCTTGCATAAATTTTACTTTTACAACTGTATCTAAGAAACTTGTGAAAAAGTAGCAACAGTCCTATACTGGCTGCAACTGTTTTTAACCTTTATCACTCCAGAAATTATCTGTATTACTAAATATGTTAAGAATCATAAGCCTTCAATCAGACTGCATACTGCAGTTAATGGTACACTGGCAGTTTTTAAACATAATTCTTAACTTTCTTTTGTAATATTAGAACAAACCTACAACTTTGAAAAGTAAGGCCCAATTTTAAACCGTCTATTCCCTTTAAAAATCAATGGCAAACATTACTTTCACACTTTAAAGTTTGTCTGTCAGTTCTCAAGTTTGTATGCATGACAGTGTAACTTATAATATCTCATTAAGAAAACGTTATTTTAAATCTTATCTCTTACAAGACTAATTTCTAGGATCAGATCCACATAACCCTTATGCCAATTTGAAAGTATCTTTAAAGGCCTGTTTTTTTCTGGGTTGGGACATGCCACATGCTGCTTAAGATGGCTCCAACCCTGAATTACCTGTTTTAAACTAATTTTTTGTTACTGACATTACATCTTTTTAAAAGACTTATAAGCCAATATTCTATAGTCAAGACATGTAAAACATACTTATACCTTTAATACCAATTAGAAACAAGAATAAAACTACTACACAAATCTTATAAATTTAAACCAAACAATTTTTTTTTCTTTTCCCAGGTATAATTTTAAGAGAAAAATGCACTTTGGACCCAATAACCACAACTATATAGATTTTTCTAGGATAAATAACCATAGCTCACTTGCCCTAGATCTTGACAAGCTTCTAGCCCTTTTTAAAGGCAGCTTTTTCTCTAGCTGTGCGGCACAGTGTAAATCAGTCTCTGCTGCATAAACTGAGACTGCATTAAGAGATGGACCACCAGCAGATTAAGTTTTTACTATTTTTTCTTTTCAACATGAAACAGAACAGCCATTCAAACAAGGAAACAAAGACACAAATTGACACATGGACAAATAGGTGCACCAATGACAAACAATACATAGAGAGGGAAGCGTGCTTATTGTACTAAAATTATCTCCAGTAAGGTCCATAGAGGAAACAGGACTTCTCTATATTTCTCTTTGTGCCTAGGAGTCTTTTAAAATCCATTTTTCTTCTCTCTTTCTCTCTCATGTTTCTAAAATCTGTTCCCCCTTTTTTGTTTTTTACTCTTTATTTTATTTTATTTTATTTTATACCCTATATATCTCTCACCTGATGTGCAGTTCTAGACCACAAACAATTTGTCTAACAGAATTCCCCAACTCAATTTGCTGTCACACCCTAGTTGATCTCAGTGTTGGGCTTACACTGATGCAGTCTAGTAATCCATATCCCTTCTGCCCCTTGCAACAATAGCCTTCAAAAACTGACACTTTTAGCGCTATGTTGCTTGCCGGGCTGGATACATAACCTTTTTTCTGTTTCCGTGGTGCTCCACCCAACATAGCGTCCCTCAGATGTTCTCTCCATTTCCATGTCTGACATTCGGGAACCCACTAAAACCGCCTGTGGCTTCATATGAATGGGTTATCAGGTTCTCTGAATGAATTCTGGAGCTAGAAAAATGACAGGGTGACAAGAGAAACATGGAACCAAGACGATGTTTCCTGCTCAAGGCTCAAACTTTAATGGACTTTTTCAAATATATAAGTGGGAGAAAAAGCCCTTTCCCCAAAAAGCTGGAACCAGGTCTGCAGATCTGTTCTGGCTGTTCACTAGGCATTGGCTGGGGCAGCTGGGCAGGTCATCTGCTTAATTCAGGAATTTGTAGACATGGAGGAGCAAAGAACTTCACCTTCACTCCATCCTAGGTGGAGGAGGATTATGGCTGGGACAGGAATTTCAGCTCACAAGCTGGGAGAACTTCACCTTGGTCAATGTCAAGTTTCTTCCAGGCAACAAGAGACCCCAATATGGCTCTCTAAAGTTGAGAGGTCTACATCTGAATCTGCAGGCAGCAGGAAGAGAGTTACTTGGCCTGCCTTGGGTTTTTAAATCCTCAAAGACCACTTTCAGTAGTATACTTCCAAAACCACATCTACCCCAATAATGCCTCATATCCTAATCCCTCCCAAGTAGTGCCACTCCTCAATGACTAAGAACTTAAATACATGAGACTTCCTCATTCCAACCACCAAATTCTACTCCCTGGCTCCCATAGACTTATAGCCATATCATAATGAAAAATATATTCAGTCCAACTTCAAAAGTACCCATGGTCTATCACAGTCTCAACACTGTGTTGGAGGTAGGTCTGTTGTACATGTATACAAATTCTGAACCTCAAGATCTGGTTGCTGCCAGGACAAGTGCATTTTCATGTTTACTGACCTTCATTGTATAAACCATGCTTCCCAATTTAAAGATGTTTGGTTAATAAAAAAGGCTGGACAACCATTACCTGGGTGAAATTGAAGTAGGTAGAGCTGAGGTTCCCGGGCTTTGGTTCAGAGGTGAACCATGCAGGAGGAAAGAGACAGGAGAGGAGGAAACTGGAGATGGGATACAGAGCAAGAATGTGGCTTGATAGAGAAGATCCATTTCAGATAAATATTGGCAAGTAATTTGGAGGTGTGTGGCTAAGACACACTGAGACTAGCTTAGAAAACTAGTTTAAAGGTACCTACCCAGTTACTGTGCTTTTAAGCCTGTTTGAGTCAATCTGAATTACTTGAGAACTAGCTGGGTTAGAAAAAATATACCAAATATTAAATTTTCAACAATATCTATACTTTTTAAAAGCCCAAAATTCAAAGTCACTTCTGAAATTCATGTCATGTTTTTAACTGTAACCTCCTGTAAAATCTAAATTAAAAAGCAAATCACATTCCACCAAGTATTCAAGCATATGAGTCTATGGGGTCATTCTTATTCAATCCACCATCATGAATCACTCCTTTCCTCTCCCTTGTTTCCCCTGCCTATTGCCATCTCTGTACCCATAGGCAAGGCTGCAAGCTCTTGCTTTGGGAAAATTCATTTCCTGGTTCACAGAAGCAGATCATTTACTAGTGCTACTTGTCCTAATTCCTGTTGTACATCTCCTGCACTGGCCCTATCTAAGGAAGGCCAAATTATCACATCAGACAGACATATAAAGAGAGACGTCCACATGCTCAGGACAAATCAGGAAAAAAAAATCCCAATATGAATAACTAAGAGTGCATGTCCCTGACAAAGGCCACTAGTTCCTAGAGAAATATTTCCTAACAAGAACTACCTAGATGAACCACAAGATACACAATTTAAAAGAAAAATCATAAAATTTATCATAGAACTCAAGGCAATTAAAGACAACATGAAGAAAAAGACCTGATTGTCCTACAGAGGATAAAAATAAGTGCTTGTGTAATGGGCAAAAATGCAAATATATGGCTAAATGAAGTAATAAAGATCATTTAGAAGCAGATGCTCACAGCTAACCATTTAACTAATCATGGGGTCCCAATGGACCACTTAGAGAAAGGACTTAAGGAGCTGAAAAGTTTTGCAATCCTATAGGAAGAACAATATCCACCAGAACTCCCAGGGTCTAAACCACCAACCAAGGAGTACACATGGAGGAACCCATGGTTCCAGCCACATATGTAGCAGAGGATGGCCTTGTCAGGCATCAATGTGAGAAGAGACCCTTGGTCCTGTGAAGGTTCGATGCCCCAGTGTTTGGGAGTGTAAGGGTTGAGAGGTGGGAGTAGGTGGTTGGGTGGGTGGCATAGTCTCATTGACGCTTGAGTAGGGGGGATGAGACAGGAGATTTCGGGGGAATTTGGAAAGAGAATAACAATTGAAATGTAAAGAAGTAAAATATCCAATAAAAACAAACAATAAACAAAAAAAGATGGGCGGTGGTGGCGCACAACTTTAATCCCAGCACTTGGGAGGCAGAGGCAGGCGGATTTCTGAGTTCGAGGCCAGCCTGGTCTACAGAGTGAGTTCCAGGATAGCCAGGGCTACACATAGAAACCCTGCCTCGAAAAACCAAAAAAAAAAAACCACCACCACCACCAACAACAAAAAGATAATTTAGGCTATGAGAATGGGACCCAATAAAGAGATAGAAATGATATAGAGGATACTGAAATGAAGAGAGTATAGCAAAAAAAACAAAACAAAACAAAACAATACTTCAACTAGAATATTCCTGGAAAACCTTACAAAGAAGGAATCAAGCATAGATTTGAATATCTGTTCTCAAAAATAAAGTGGAGGAGATAGAAAATAAGCAAAGACAATGGAAACTTTTGAAACAGGCCAAGAAATGAATATAGGGGAAATGGAGACAATCATTAATGACAATACCATCTAATTGTCAGCACAGAGAAGGGAGAATACCAGAGAGATGCCCATGAAGATACAAGAAGCCTACAGAACTCCAAACAGACTGGACCCAAACAGAAATTCCTCCTGGCACATAACAATCAAAACTCCAATTGCACTAAAGAAAGAATGTTAAAAGTAGTAAGGGAAAAAGGCCAAGTAACATAAAGACAGACCTATCAGAGTTTTGCTAGTCTTCTCAGCAGAGACCATGAAAGGTAGAAGATCATGGTCAGATCTTGTACAGACCCTAAGAGAACACAAATGCCAGCCCAGACTATTTTACCCAGCAAAAATCTCAATCACCACAGATGGAGAAACCAAAATAGTCCATGATAAAACCAAATTTATACAATATCTTCCCACAAATCCAGACCTACAAAGGATAACAGATGGAAAACGCTAACACAAGGAAGGAAACTACACCCTAGAAAAGCAAGAAAGTAATCTTCTTAGAACAAACCCTAAAGAAGATAACCACACAAAAATAAAATTAGCATCAAAAATAACAGGAAACAACAATCACTATTCCTTAATACCTGTTAAAATCAATGAACTCTATTCCCCAACAAAAAGACATAGACTAACAGAAATGTTTTTCATGTAAATCATCAATTGTATCAGAAAATGCTTGTAATTCTTTCAATTAATTTAGTAATATTTTTTAATGTCTACCATTTTATGTGCATTATTTTTCATGATAATCTTTAATTTTAACATGTTTTTCTATATATTTCTTCTATTTTATCAGAAATATTTTCCATGTTGATCTCTCATTTTATCACATAATGTTTTTAATTCCACCTTCAATTAATTTAGAAAGGTTTTATATAGCTACCAATTTATCTGTGTGATTTTCCATGAAATAGTCAATTTTAACATATTTTTCAATATATTTCTTGAATTTTATCAGAAATATATCCCATGTAAATTTTACCAGAAAATGTTTATAATTCCACTTTCATTCAACTTAGAATATTATGTCTACCATTTTATCTGTATAATTTTCTATTATAATCTTCAATTTTAACATGTTTTTCTATATATTTCTTCAATTTCATCAAAAATAGTTTCCATGTAAATCTTCAACTTTGTCAGAGAATGTTTATAATTCTACTTTCAATCAACTTAGGAATAATTTTGTATCTACCATTATTATATCTATATAAAATTTTTCATGATATTCTTCAATTTTAACATTTTTCTACATTTTTCTACAATTTCATCAGAAACATTTTCCATGTAAATCTTCAATTCTCTCATAAAAGATTTAAACTTTCTTCTTCAGTTAATTTAGCAATGTTTTTATATCTACCATTTTACTCTTTAATTTTTAATGAAAATTGTCAATTTTAAAGTGTTTTTCTTTATATCTTCTCTATTTTATGAGAAATATTTTCCCTGTAAATCATCAATATTATCATAAAACATTTTTACTTCCTTTTAGAATAAAAGAATATGCTTTTCAAAAAATAAAAAACAAAGAAAAAGAACTTATCTATTAATATGCAAGTATAGAGAATCCCATCTACACAAAACCCAACAGAAATACTCCCTTGGCATATCATAGTTAAAATATATAAAACAAAAAGTTATTGAAAGTTGCAAAAGAAAAATTTCAAATCACATAAAGGAAAATCAGATAGAAGAACACCTGACTTCTCAGTGGAATCTGAAAGTTAGATGAGGCTGGAGCAATATGCTCGAATTTCTGAAGGATCTCAACTCCCAACCAAGACTACCGATCCCAGAACAGTTATCTGCCATAGTTGAAGGAGATAGAAAAACTTTCCATGATCCTAACAGCCAAAAATTCATAACCAACAAGCATCAAAAAGCTAAACAGAATTCTGAAAGCAATACCTAGGAATTTCATGGAATAAGCTCAACAATGACAACATGAAAAGAAACAAATGAAGCTTAAAGTTATTTTATTTAAAAAAGCACAAATAAGAACACAAATTAGCAAACGCAATCAAATAAGACTGCTGTAACTGCCAGCAGTTACATCAAATTGGTTATCTGGAAGGAAAGCTGGGATGAAATAGAATGGGCATGCGAGAGTGAATAAGGAGCCAAGACAAGTTTTCTGATCGAGGCCCGAAGTTTAATGGGGATATCCAAATATAACGGGAGATGGAAAAGCCTTCCCCCAAATTACAGGATGTGTTCCTGGGAACTGGTCTGACTGTTGAATGGGTGTTGGCTCCAATGCTCAGGTGGCTAGGCGAGTTACCTTCTTAGTTCAGGAATTTGTAGATCTGGAAGAACGAGGAACTTCACCTTGGTCTGGGTGCTCCACAGTAGGTGGTAGATGGCTATCACAGGAATTCCTGATCAAAGGCTGGGAGAGAAACTTCACCTTGGTCAATGTTAACTTCCTCCCAGGTGGCATGTCACCCCAATAAGGCTCACTACATTGCCCCCCTTTTTATTAGTTTTAAGATGAGAGTTTAACAACCACCATAACAAACATGCCAGTTTTCAATCCAGGTGATGTTGGGTGGAGATGTGAGAGGCATGCCAGAAACAACAGGCCTACATGCCTCAGATGGCCAGTGAACTTTCCATTTCATGCATGACTAACAGATATGAAGCTAGATAAGGAAGTGACCCAACAGAAAAACACTGTTAGGAAACCGGATAAGGAACTAGTTAAGGAAATGGCCTAACAGAAGAACAATTTCAGGAAACCCATCAGGATGGACAGAACTGGACCAAATGACCAAGGCAAGTCACCCTTTATGAGTTGACCAATAATTTTAAAAATCACCCAAGGTAATCAACTGCAGTTGCCCAACCCAGGCAGCCACCTAAACTTCCTGCTAAAATGTGTATAAAAAGTATGTGCATGGTGAGCTGGTAGTTGTTCTTACCTGCATGCAGAGGGACCCCAATGCGCATTTGAATAGTAAACCTCTTGCAGTTCTCAGTGATCTCAGTCTCTGTGGTCTTCTTGAGTGAGGGTCTTCTCTGACTCTTAAAGAGACAACCAGTCTGCTTAAAATACAAGGTCAGAAGTTAGGAGCAAAACAGGATTAACTTGTCTTTGGATGGCCCAAGGATCCAATTCAGTTGCAAACTAGCAGCTATCAGACACAAAGGCTAGCCTCTGGGGTGTAGCAGGTAGCTTTGAGAATCAACAGAGAAGCTGTTACTTCTCAGAAAGAGTGGAGACTATATTCTAAATTAACTCAGCTGGTTGATAAATATTATTAGCCATCTTCATAATCAGAATCTCCAATATTGATTTATTTCTAGACCAGTCCATGATTGAGTCAGAATAACTGATCACATTAAAGGAAAGAGAAGAGTCATTATAACTCCTCCTTTAGACTAATTTTTTGAGTCAGTTTTAACAGTCTCCATATTCTCTGTCCACAAGGTCTAAAAGCTTGAAGCAAGGAATTTTCTCTAATCTGGGACATAGGTAAGTAAAACTGGGACAAGAACATACACAAAATGCAGCTTTCCTGTCACCATAGTCAGGGCAATCAGCTTTTTACAGAGTTCCTTTTTGAAGAGTTATTAATTAATTATATATAAGTATACTGTAGCTGTCTTCAGACACACCAGAAGAGGGTGTCAGATCTCATTATAGATGATTGTGAGTCACCATGTGGTTGCTGGGAATTGTACTCAGGAACTCTGGAAGAGCAGACAGTTCTCTTAACTGCTGAGTCATCTCTCTAGCACCAAGATGAGCTCTTAAATGTCCAAAGTACAGTTATTTTAAGGAACAGTACTTTTTCTTAAATTGAGTTGTATATGCATAAATAATTGCAAAATTTAAGAGTTAGTTGTATCTAAAAAACAAAAATTGTAAGCAATTGTAAGTCATGAGATATACATTGCCTATCAGTATACAAATTAAAAGCTTGATTTTTAACATCTTCAAAATAGTGGCTACAGCACCCAATTCAATTATCTGTGCAGAAGCAGGGGGAAACTAAAAAGAATTAACATCTGATTTTACATGATCTTCTCTCCCATAGAAGAGCTGTATATACAGTAGATGTATTTTCATGGGATGCATGTATAAATGTATAGGAAATATAAAAGCATGCATGGAAGCAAATTTTAACAACTTATCTTTTGGATAACCATTATCAATTTTGCCTAAGAGACTTGCCATGAAATAGACCAAGTATCAATACACTGCAATGACCAATTTGATTGCCATTTGAAACAAGGAACAAATATTTCATCAGGTTCTTAAGACATTCTTTTCAAAATACTTTCATGATTCTATCCCACAATACTTTATTAACACACCAACAGCTTTCTAGTAGGATGTTAAAACTTTAATTGGAGATGAAAAAGTGTGACTCTACATTAACACTCCCTTTTCCAATGAATGGTTGTGAGCACGTAACATAAACACGTAATTATAGTAGCCTTTTCTACTATCTGTAAAGCTATTTCTCTTTCACTAGTTAATTTGCATCCACCTTGAGAACATCAGAGGTTTAAATCCTCCTGTCATAAGTTTAAAGCAAATGTCTTAGCCAATTAATATATCCTAACTACTTTGAAAATCGTTTAGAGTATGTAAATTATCTTTTCTTTGAATTTTCTGTGACAATTTGTTTAGGATATAATTGGTATATTAACTTTTGAATCTTTTCTTGAGCAACAACTACTCCAAAAAAATTTCAAAGGCCATTGTTAAGAGCAAAGGCTTGTAATAAAATTCTATGAAAAATATACACTGAAAGATTTAAAAGCCTAGCCTCTTGTATTGAAACAGAGACAAAACATTTTTTCTCACATAAGGTAAGGCTATCAGCCATTCCTTGAGGAGAAACCTTTCAATGAAATTGCTTTATTTGTTCTTTAAAATTAGTTCATTGGAAGCAAATACTTTTATAATTATCAGGATGCAAAGCAAATATCAACCTTCTGAATCCATAATAATTTTGTATGGAGTAGGCAGATCAGATTTTAATGCCTTCATAAATTGTACAAAGCATTATTAACTATTCCTAGATGTTAAGTTTGAACTGTATTTTGAACCACACCTGGATAGATCTGTCAATAATGTTGTTTTGGTCTGAAACTTCCTAGGTGGGATTTGCAACACAAAAGCAGTGCCTTACAAGCCATTGCTGAGGAAGCACTGAGCTTTGCATTAACTCAAATGTAAAAATTTTCTAATCTGAGCCAATTGCCCAAAGCCAGGCCCATCACCCATCTGTCCTGCAGGGAAGCAGCCTACAACCAGATCCCATTGTATAAGGGTTGAATAACAAACAAAACAAAACAAAAGAAAAAACTGTGTTCGAGAGTTCCCGGAAAATTTAACTATTTTGAGTAGTCTTATCTACAAATTATTAAAATACTTCAAAAGGAGCCTGCTTGATACCAAATAAGTTCCCACTGAGATCTCCTTTCCAATCTTTTCTCTTGCAACAGAGCATAACTATCACTTTGGAAAACAAAACCCAGTTTAAAGCAATCTATTCTCTTTAAAATCAATGGCAAACACATTACTTACACATTACAAAGTTTGTCTGTCAGTTCTTATGTTTGAATGCATGACAGTGCAGCTTTTAATACCTCATTAAAAAGACATTGTTTTCTTTATTTTATTTTATTTTTTAAATTTTATTTCCATTTTTTTATTTACATTCCCAATGATTTCCCCGTTCCTGTTTCCCCCCTCCCCGAAAGTCCCATAAGCTCTCTTCCCTCCCCCTGTTCCCCATTCAACCCCTCACTCTTCACTATCCTGGTATTACCCTACATTCAGCCGTTCCAGGACCAGGGGTCTCTCCTTCCATCTTCTTGGGAATCAATTGATAAGTGAGTTGTGTCTTGGGTATTCTGAGCTTCTGGGTTAACATCCCCTAATCAGTGACTGCATACCATGTGTGTTCTTTTGTGATTGGCTCACCTCACTAAGGATGATATTTTCCAGTTCTGACCATTTGACTAGGAATTTCATGAATTCATCGTTTTTAATTGCAGAGTAGTATTCCATTGTGTAAATATACCACATCTTCTAAATCCATTCCTCCCTTGAGGAACATCTGGGTTCTTTCCAGTTTCTGGCTATTATAAATAAGGCTGCTATGAACATAGTGGAACATGTGTCCTTATTGCATGCAGGTAAAGCCTCTGGGTATATGCCCAGGAGTGGTATAACAGGATCCTCTGGGAGTATCAAGCCCAGACTGCTTTCCAGAGGGGTTGTACCAGCTTGCAATCCCACCAGCAGTGGAGGAGTGTTCCTCCTTCTCCACATCCTCTCCAACAACTGCTGTCTCCTGTGTTTTTGATCTTAGCCATTCTGATTGGTGTGAGGTGGAATCTCAGGGTTGTTCTGATTTGTATTTCCCTAATGTCTAAGGATGCTGAACATTTCTTTAGGTGCTTCTCAGCCATTCGATATTCTTCAGGTGAGAACTCTTTGTTTAGCTCTGTACCCAATTTTTTGACAGGGTTATTTGGCTCTCTGGAGTCTAACTTCTTGAGTTCTTTGTATATATTGGATATTAGCCCACTGTCGGATGCAGGGTTGGTAAAGATCTTCTCCCAGTTTGTTGGTTGCCAGTTTGTCCTTTTGTCAGTGTCCTTTGCCTTACAGAAACTTTGCAATTTTATGAGGTCCCATTTGTCAATTATTGATCTTAGAGCATAAGCTATTGGAGTTCTGTTCAGGAAATTCTCCCCTGTGCCCATACGTTCAAGGCTCTTCCCTAGTTTCTTTTCTATTAGTTTCAGTGTGTCTGGTTTTATGTGGAGGTCCTTGATCCACTTGGAATTGAGCTTAGTACAAGGAGATAAGAATGTATCTATTTGCATTCTTCTGCATGCTGACCTCCAGTTGAACCAGAGCCATTTGTTGAAAAGGCTATCTTTTTTTTCCACTGGATGGTTTTGCTCCTTTGTCAAACACCAAGTGACCATTGGAGTGTGGATTCATTTCTGGGTCTTCAATTCTGTTCCATTGATCTACATGCCCATCACTGTACAAATACCCTCTAGTTTTTAATATTATTGCTCTGTAGTACAGCTTGAGTTCCAGGATACTGATTCCCCCAGAAGTTCTTTTACTCTTGAGAATAGTTTTAGCTATCCTGGGTTTTCTGTTATTCCAGATGAATTTTTGAATTGTTCTTTCTAACTCTATGAAGAATTGAGTTGGGATTTTGATCTGGATTGCATTGGAGCTGTATATTGCTTTTGGCAAGATGGCTATTTTTACTATATTAATCCTGCCAATCCATTAGCCTGGAAGATATTTCCATCTTCTGAGGTCTTCAATTTCTTTCTATAGAGATTTGAAGTTCTTCTCATACAGATCTTTCACTTGTTTGGTTAGAGTCACACCAAGATACTTTATATTGTTTGTGGCTATCATGAAGGGTATCGTTTCTCTTATTTCTTTCTCAGCCTGCTTATCCTTTGAGTATAGGAAGGCTACTGATTTGCTTGAGTTGATTTTATATCTGGCCACCATTCTGAAGTTGTTTGTCAGCTGTAGGAGTTCTTTGGTGGAGTTCTTTGGGTCACTTGAGCATACTATCACATCGTCTGCAAATAATCATAGTTTGACTTCTTCCTTTCCAATTTGTATCCTTTTGACCTTCTTTTCTTGTCTAATTGTTCTTTCTAGAACTTCAAGTCCTATAGTGAAAAGATATATATAGAGAGGGCAGCCTTGTCTAGTCCCTGATTTTAGTGGGATTGCTTCAAGATTCTCTCCATTTACATTGATGTTGGCTACTGGTTCGCTGTAAATTGTTCTTACTATGTTTAGATAATGACCTCAAATTTCCAAGACTTTTAGCATGAAAGGATGCTGAACTTTTTCAAATGCTTTTCAGCATCTAATGAAATGTCCATGTGGTTTTTTTCTTTGAGATTGCTTATGTAGTGGATTACATTGATGAACTTCCTTATATTCACGCATCCCTGTATCCATGGGATGAAACCTACTTGATTGTGGTGTATTATTGTTTTGATGTGTTCTTGGATTTGCTTGGCAAGAATTTTATTGAGTATTTTTGCATCGATATTCAAAAAGGAAATTAGTCTGAGATTCTCTTTCTTTGTCAGATCTTTGTGTGATTTTGGTATCAGCGTAATTGTGGCTTTACAGAATGAGTTGAGTAGTGTTCATTCTACTTCTATTTTATGGAATAGTTTGAAGAGTACTGGTGTTAGGACTTCTTTGAAGGTCTGATAGAATTCTGCACTAAAACCATCTGGACCTGTGCTTTTTTTGGTTGGAAGACTTCCAATGACCACTTCTATTTCTTCAGGGGTTATAGGACGGTTTAGGTGGTCTATTTGATCCTGATTTAATTTTGGTATTTGGTATCTGTGTAGGAAATTGTCCATTTCCTCCAGATTTTCTAGTTGTGTTGAATACAGGCTTTTGTAGTAGGATCTGATGATTTTTAGAATTTCCTCAGTTTCTTTTGTTATATCTCCCTATTCGTTTCTAATTTTGTTAATTTGGATACTGTCTCTGTGCCCTCTGGCTAGTCTGGCTAAGGGCTTATCTATCTTGTTGATTTTTTCAAAGAACCAACTCCTAGTATTGTTGATTCTTTGTGTGGTTTTATTTGTTTCTCTTGATTGATTTCAGCCCTGAGTTTGATGATTTCCTGACTTTTACTCTTCTTGGATGTATTTGCTTCTTTTTTTGTTCCAGAGGTTTCAGGTGTGCCATTAAGCTGCTAGTGTATGCTCTCTCTGGTTTCTTTTTGGAGGCACTCAGGGCTATGAATTTTCCTCTTAGCAGCTCTTTCATTGTGTCCCATAAATTAGGGTATGTTGTGCCTTCATGTTCATTAAATTTTAAAAAGTCTTTTATTTCTTCCTTTATTTCTTCCTTGATCAAGATATCATTGAGTAGAGCATTGTTCAGCTACCATGTGTATGTGGGCTTCCTCTTGTTTTTGTTGCTATTGAAGACCACCCTTATTCCATAGTGATCTGATAGGAGGCATGGGATTAGTTCGCTCTTCTTATATCTGTTGAGGTCTGTTTTGTGACCAATTATATGGTCAATTTTGGAGAAGGTACCATGAGGTACTGAGAAGATGGTATATTCTTTTTCTTTAGGATGAAATGTTATATATATATATATATATATATATATATATAACAGATATATATATATATATATATATCTGTTAGATACATTTGGTCCAAGGCTTCAATTAGTTTCACTGTGTCCCTGTTTAGTTTCTGCTTTCCTGATTGGTCTGTTTCAGAGATTGGGGTGTTGAAGTCACCCACTATTATTGTGTGAGGTGCAATGTGTGCTTTGAGCTTTAGTAAAGTTTCTTTTATGAATGAGGGTGCCCTTGCAGTTGGAGCATAGATGTTCAAAATTGAGAGTTCTTCTTCGTGGAGTTTTCCTTTGACCAGTATGTAGTGTCGTTCCATGTCTTTTTTGATGACTTTCGGTTGAAAGTCAGTTTTATCTGATATTAGGATGGCTACCCCAGCTCGTTTCCTGGGAAAATTTGCTTGTAAGATTGTTTTCCAGCCTTTTACTCTGAGGCAGTGTTTGTCTTTGACACTGAGGTGCGTTTCCTGCACACAGAAAAATGCTGGGTCCTGTTTATGTATCCAGTCTGTTAGTCTATGTCTTTTCATTGGGAAATTGAGACCGTTGATATTAAGAGAGATTAAGGAATAGTGATTATTGTTACCTGCTATTCTTGACACTATCTTTATGTTTGAGTCGTTATCTACTTTTGGGTTTGATGAAAGAAGGTTACTATCTCGTTTTTTCCAGGGTGTAGTTTCTCTCCTTGTATTGGTGATTTCCACCTATTATTTTTTGCAGGGCTGGGTTTGTGGAAAGATATTGTGTAAATTTGGTTTTCTTTTGGAATATCTTGGTCTCTCTATCTATGGTGATTGAGAGTTTCACTGTGTATAGTAGTCTGTACTGGCATTTGTGTTCTCTTAGAGTCTGTATGAGATCTGCCCAGGATCTTTTAGCTTTCATAGTCTCTGGTGAGAATTCTTATGTGATTCAGATAGGTCTTCCTTTATATGTTAGTTGGCCTCTTTCTCTTACTGCTTTTAATATTCTTTCTTTGTTTAGTACATTTAGTGTTTTGATTATTATGTGACGGGAGGTATTTCTGTTCTGGTCCAGTCTGTTTGGAGTTCTCTAGGCTTCTTGTACATTCATCGGCATCTCTCTCTTGAGGTTAGTGTAGATTTCTTTCATAATTTTGTTGAAGATATTTATTGGCCCTTTAAGTTGCAAATTTTCACTCTCATCTATACCTATAATCCTTAGGTTTGGTCTTCTCATTGTGTCTGGATTTCCTGGATGTTTGGGTTACACGTTTTTTGCATTTAGCACTTCCTTTGACTGTTGAGTCAATGCTTTCTGTGGTATCTTCAGCACCTGAGATTTTGTCTTCCATCTCTTGCATTCTATTGTTGGTGTTTGCATCTATGACCCCTGATTTCTTCCCAAGGTTTTCTATCTCCAAAATTGTCTCCCTTTGTGATTTCTTACTTGTTTCTACTTCTTTTTTTTAGATCCTGGATGGATTTGCTCAGTTCCTTCACCTGTTTGTTTGTGTTTTCTTGTATTTCTTTAAGATATTTTTGTGTTTCCTCTTTCAGGACTTCTGCCCGTTGACCCAAGTTCTCCTGTACTACTTTAAGCAATTTTTGTGTTGCCTCCTTATGGGCTTCCATCTGATGATCCATATTCTCCTGCATTTCTTTAAGCAATTTTTGTGTTTCCTTTGTAAGGGCATCTACCCTTTGATTCATTTTCTCCTGTATTTCTTTATGAGATTTATTTATGTCCTTCTTGAAATCCTCTAATAACATCATGAGAGATGATTTCAAATCCAGATCTTGCCTTTTGGGTATAATGGGGTATCCCAGACTTGCTGCTGTTATAGAGTTGGGTTCGGATGGTGGCATATTGCCTTGATTTCTGTTAGTAACATTCCTACATTTGCCTTTTGCCATCTGGTTATCTCTGGTGTTAATTGGTCCTGCTGTCACTGGCTGTTGCTTGAACCTCCTGTGAGCCTGCAATTCTATTTCTGCCCCCATGGATGACCGGGTTTCTCCTGGCACCGATTGCTGAGGGGCTGCCCTGCTCCTGAGTGACTTTGGAGCCCTGCTGTTCCTTGCCCCAAGTGATGTTATATTTGGGAAATCCCTGTGTATCTTGAGACTCAGTGTAGTCAATCCCTGGAGCAGAGGTGGCTAAGGCGAGTCTGCTGCACTCTCTCCCGGTGGGGGGGTACCTCTGCAGGGCAGATGTCCCATAGCAGAGTTGCTGTGTAGATGACCACAGAACTACCCAGCTCTCGGGTACAGGGAGCACACCAGCTGGTTGTGTCCCAAATGATATTATGCTTGGTTATCCTTGCACCTGGATGTCCCAACTGCTCTGTTGCCAGATCAAAGATCGAGACATTGTTTTCAAACTTATGCCTTTTAAGTCTAATTATGATAAGAATTACATAAATAAGATGCCAATTTAGAAGTATCTTTAGAGGCCTGTTTTTCCTGGATTGGGTCATGCCACATGTTGTTGTTTAAGATGACTCCAACCCTGATTTACTAGTTTTAAACTAACTTTTTATTACCAATGTTATAATATTTAATCATGCTCAATAACTTGTAAGCCAAAACTCTGTAGTCAAGACATGAAAACATATTTATAGCTTTAAAACCAATCAGAAACAAAAATGAAGTGACTACACCATTCTTATAAATTTAAACCAAACAATTTTTTTCCAGCTTTAATTTCAAGAGAAAATGCATTTTGGACCCAATAATCACAATTGCAGAGATTTTTGTAAGAGAAATATCCATTAGCCTCCTTGCCTTAGAACTTGATTAGCGGCTGGCCATTTTAAAAGCAGCTTTTTTTTTCCAGCTGTGCTTGACTCCTAGCTGAATGGGGGGCAGCTTAAATTAATCTCCACTGTGTAAATTGAGACTGGATTAGGAGATGTACTGTCAAAGGATAAAGTTTTTACCATGTTTTCTTTTCAACATGAAACATAAGACAACAGTTATTCAAATAACAAATCATAGACAGACAGAAATTGACACATGGACAAATTGGTGCACCAAAGACAATCAATACTTAGAGAGGGAAGAGCATTTGTTGTACAGAACTAAGAATAGCTCCACTAGGGTCAATAGAGGAAACAGGATGTCTCCATATTTCCCCTTGTTCCTAGGAGAGTTTTAAAATCCATTTCCTTCTCTCTTTCTCTGTCATGTGTCTAAAATTTGGTTTTTTTTAATCTTATTTTATTTTACTTCATTTTATTTTATGCCCTATTACTTCATGTGATGCAGTTCTAGACTGCAGACAATTTGTCGAATAAAATTCGCAGTCGCAATTTGCTGTCACACCGTAGCTGATTTCAGCATCAGGCCACACTGATCCAGTCTAGCCCATATTCCTTTTGCACCCATGCAACAATAGCCTTCAAAAAATGACATTTACAGTGCTAACATATATGCTCTATGTTGCTTACCATGTTGGATTCATAACTTTTTTCATTCCTTTGGAGCTCCACCCAAGACAGTGTTCCTCAGTTGGTCTCTCCATTTCCAAGCCAGTTTTTGGAACAATCTGTAACTTCCCGAAGTTACATGGACCGGGTTACCTGGAAGGAAAGCTGCGGATGAAATGGAATGGATCTATGAGAGAGAATAATGTGAATAAAAGACAAGTTTTCTGATCAAGTCTCGAAGTTTGATGGGGTCTCCAAATATAAAGGTGGATGGAAAATCCCTCCCCCAAATTCCAGGGTGTGTTCAGGAGAACTGGTCTGACTGTTCACTGGGCATTGGCTTCACTTCTCAGGCAGCTGGGCAGGTCACCTGCTTAATTCAGGAATTTGTAGATCTGGAAGAATGAGGAACTTCACATTGGTCAGAGCACTCCATCCTAGGTGGCGGGGATTATGGCAAACACAGGAGTACCTGATCAAAGGCTGGGAAAGAAACTTCACCTTGGTCAATGTCAAGTTTCTCCCAGGTGGAATGGTACCCCAATAAGTCTCTCTACAGACTGCAATCAATACATACCTGTAAATAATAACTATGAATATTAATGGACTTAATGTTTAAATCAAATGATATGGACTACATGAATTGATTAAGAAACAAAACTATCTATCTCTTATTTACAAGAAATTCAGCACATCCAAGAAGATAGAAGGAGAGACCCCTGGTCCTGGAAAGACTGGATGTAGTGGAATACCAGGACAGAGAAGTGAGAGGATGTTGAATGGGGAACAGAAGGGAAGGGGGCTTATGGGACTTTCGGTGAGGGAGGAAATGGGAAAGGGGAAATCATTTGGAATGTAAATAAAAAAATTAGAAAATAATAGTAATAGTAAAAAAAAAAAGAAACTCAGCACAGCCTTAAACAAAGGTGCCATCTTAAAAGATGAAAAATAGCATTCCAAGCAAATAGATCAAGAAGCAAGCTATCATTGCCATAATAATATCTGACAGAATAGAATTCAAATAAAAACTGTTCACATGAGATAGAGAGGGACATTTAATCCAAATCAAGTAAACAGTTAACCAAGAAGACATTTCTATCATATATGTGTGCCAAATTCTGGGGCAACCTATATTATTTTTTTAATTGAATATATTCTTCATTTGCATTTCAAATATTATACCCCTTCCCGGTCTCTCCCCTCCTCAAAAAACCTCCAACCCATCCTCCCACCCCCTGCCTCCAAGAATATGCTCCTCCACCCAACCCACTCCCATGACCCCCACTAGATTTCCCCATACTGGGGCCTCTATTAAGACTTCACAGGACCAAATACCTCTCCTCCCACTGATGCCAATAAGGCATTACTCTGCCAATCTTTTCGCTGGAACTGCGTTTACCCATTGGTTCATAGCTTATTCCTTGGGAGCCCTGGGTTGTCTGGTTGGCTGACATTGTCGTTTTTCCCATGGGCCTGCAAACCCCCCAACCCACAGCTCCTCCAGTTTGCCTTCCAACTCAACTATTGTGAACCCCACGCTCATTCCAATGGCTGGCTGCTAGTATTCACCTGTGTATCTGTAAGGTTCTGGCAGGGCCCTTCTAAAAGACAACCACAACTGGCTCCTTTAGATATGCACTTCTTGTCATCCATAGTAGTTTCAGGGTTTGGTGACTGTTTATAGGATGAATCACTAGGTAGGACAGTCTCTGGGGTCCTTTCCTTCAGTCTCTGCTCCACACATTGTTTCCATAGTTGTTCCTATGATTATTTTGTTCCCTTTCTCAGAGGAACCAAATCACTCCCACTTTGGTCTACCTTCTTCTTGAGCTTCCTGTGGTCTATGAATTGTAATATGTTTATTTTGAGCTTTGGGATAATATCCACTTATCAGTGAGTGCAGACCATGTGTGTTCTTTTGTGATTGAGTTACTTCACTCAGGATGACAATTTCTAGTTCCATCCATTTGCCTAAAAAATTAATGAATTCATTGTCTTTAATAGCTGAATTGTACTCCATTGTGTATGTATACCACAATTTCTTTATCCATTCCTTTGTTGAAGGACATCTGGGTTCTTTCCAGTTTCTGGCTATTATAAATAAAACTGCTATGAACATAGTGGAGCATATGTCCTTACTGCATGTTGGAGCATCTTCTGGGTATATGCCCAGGAGTGGTATAACTGGATCCTCAGGTAGTACTATGTCCAACTTTTTGAGGAACCACCTTACTGATTTCCAGAGCAGTTTTCCTAGCTTGCAATCCCACCAGCAATGGAGAAGTGTTCTTCTTTCCCCATATCCTCTCTAGTATCTGCTGTCCCCTGAGTTTGTCATCTTAGCCATTCTGACTGGTGTGAAGTGGAATCTCAGTATTGTTTTGATTTGCATTTCCTAATAACCCAGGATGCTGAACATTTCTTTAGGTGCTTCAGAGCCATTCACATTTCCTCAGTTGAAAATTCCCTGTTTAGCTCTGTAAACCATTTTGAATTAGGATTATTTGTCCTTCTGGTGTCTAACTTCTTAAGTTCTTTGGTTGTATTGGCTACTAACCCACTATGGGATGTAGGATTGGTAAAGATCTTTTCCCAATCTGTTTGTTGCCATTTTGTCTTACTGACAGTATCCTTTGCCTTACTGAAGCATTGTAGTTTTATGGAGTCTCATTTCTCAATTCTTGTTCTTAGAGCAGAAGCCATTGGTGTTCTATTCAGGAATTTTTCCCCTGTGCCCATATATATGTTCAAGGTTCTTCCCCATTTCTCCTCTGTAAGCTTCGGTGCATCTGGTTTTATGTGCAGGTCCTTGATCCACTTGAACTTGAGCTTTGTATGAGGAAATAAAAATGGGTCAATTTGCATTTTTCTGCATGCTAACCTCCAGTTTATCCAGCACCATTTGTTAAAACTGCTATCTTTTTTTCCACGGGATGTTTTTAGCTCCTTTGACAAATATCAAGTGACCGTAGGTGTGTGGCTTCATATCTGGGTCTTCAATTGTATTCCATTGATATTCCTGCCTGTCTCTGTACCAATACCATACAGTTTTTATCACTATTGCTCTGTAGTAGATTTTGAGGTCAGGGATGGGGTTTCCCCCAGTAGATCTTTTGTTTTGCAGAATAGGTTTTGCTATCCTGGGTTTTTTGTTATTCCAAATGTATTGGCAGATTGCTCTTTCTAGCTCTATGAAGAATTGATTCGGACTTTTGATGGGGATTGACTTGAGTTTGTAGACTGATTTTGGCAAGATGGGCATTTTTACTCTATTAATTTTGCCAATCCTTGAGCATGGGAGATCCTTCCAAGTTCTGAGATCTACGATTTCTTTCTTCAGAGGTTTGTAGTTCTTGTCTACAGATCTTTCACTTGCTTGGTTAGAGTCACACCAAGGTATGTAATATTATTTTTAACTATTTTAAATGGTTTCATTTCCCTAATTTCTTTCTCAGCTTGTTTATACTTTGAGTAGAGGAAACCTACTGATTTGTTTGAGTTTATTTTATATCCAACCACTTTGCTGAAGTTGTTTGTCAGCTTTAGGAGTTCTCTGGTGGAAATTTTGGGGTCACTTAAGTATATGATCATATCATCTGCAAATAGTGATACTTTGACTTCTTCCTTTCCAATTTGTATACCTTTGACATCTTTTTGTTGTTTTATTGATCTGGTTAGGAGTTCAAGTACTGTATTGAATAGATAGGGAGAGAGTGGGCAGCTTTGTCTGGTCCCCAATTTTAGTGGGAATACTTCAAGTTTCTCTCCATTCAGTTTGATGTTAGCCAGCAGTTTACAGTATATTGCTCTCACTATGTTTAGGTATGGGCCTGGAATTCCTGATCTCTCCAAGACTTTTTCATGAAGGGATGCTTAATTTTGTCAAATGCTTTTTCAGCATCTAATGAAATGACTATGTGGTTTTTTTCTGAGTTCATTAATATAGTGGATTACATTGATTGATTTCCATATATTGAATGATTCCTGCATTCCTGGGATGAAACCTACTTGATCATGGTGTATTAATGTTTTGATGAATTCTTGGATTTGGTTGGCCAGAATTTTGTTGAGAATTTTTGCATTAATATTCATAAGGGAAATTGGTCTGAAGTTCTCTTTCCTTGGGTGATCTTTGTTTGGTTTAGATATAAGCATTATTGTGACTTCATAGAATCAAATGGGTAGTGTTCCTTCAGTTTCTATTTTGTGGAATAATTTGAAGTGTATTGGTATTAACAATCTTCTCTGAAGATATGATAGAATTACCCACTAAACCCATTTGGTCCTGGCCTTTTTTTTTTGTTGGAGACTATTAAAAAGTGCTTCTAATTACTCAGGACTTATGGGATTATTTAGATGGTTTATCTGATCCTGTTTTAACATTGGCACCTGGTATGTATCTAGAACATTGCCACATCATCCAGATTTTCCAATTTATTTGAGTATAAGCTCTTGTAGTAGGATCTGATTATTTTTTGAATTTCCCTAGTTGTGGTTGTTATGTCTCCCTTTTCATTTCTGATTTTATTAATTTGGGTAGTTACTCTGTGTCCTCTTGTTAGTCTGGCTAAGGGTTTACCTATCTTGTTGCTTTTCTCAAAGAACCAACTCCTGGTTTTGTTGTTTCTTTGTATGGTTCTTTTTGTTTCTATTTGGTTGATTTTGGCCCTGAGTTTAATTATTTCCTGCCATCTACTCCTCGTGGGTGTATTTTCTTCTTTGCATTCTAGAGCTTTCAGATGTATTGTCAAGCTGCTAGTGTAAGCTCACTCCAATTTCTTTTTGGATGCAGTTAGAGCTATGAGTTTTCCTCTTAGCATTGCTTTCATTGTGTTCCACAAGTTTTGGTATGATGTGTCCTCATTTTCATTAAATTACAAAAAGTCTTTAATTTCTTTCTTTATTTCTCCCTTGACCAGCTATTATTGAGTAGAACATCGTTCAACATCCATTTGTATGTGTTTTTTCTGCTTTTTTTCTTTTAAATCAACACCAGCCTTAGGCCATGGTGATATGATAGGGTGCATGGAAATATTTCAATATTCCTGTTTCTGTTTTGGCCTGTTTTGGGACCAATTATATGGTCAATTTTGGAAACGGTACCATGAGGTGCTGAGAAGAAAGTGTATTCTTTCATTTGAGGATAGAATGTTCTAAAAATATCTTTTAGATCCATTTGGTCTATAACTTTAGTTAGTTTAGCTGTGTCTCACTTAGTTTCTGTTTCCATGATTTGTCCATTGATGAGAGTGGGGTTTTGAAGTTTCCCACTATGATTGCGTTGGGTGCAATGTGTGCTTTGAGCTTTAGCAAAGTGTATTTTATGAATGAGGATGCCCTTGCATTTGGAGCATAGATGTTCAGGATTGAGAATTCATCTTTGTAGATTTTTCCTTTGATAAGTATGAAGTGTCCCCTCTTATCTGTTTTGACAACTTTTGGTTGAAAGTTGATTTTATCCAATATAAGTATGGCCACTCCAGCTTGTTTCTTGGGACCATTTCCTTGGAAATTGTTTTCCAACCTTTGACTCTGAGGTATTGTGTTTATTTGTCACTGAGTTGGGTTTCTTGTATGCAGCAAAATGTTGGGTCCTATATGTATCTAGCCTGTTAGTCTATGTCTTTTTATTGGAGAATTGAGGCTATTGATGTTAAGAGATATAAGGAATTGCTTCCTGTTATTTTCATTGTTACAGGTGGAGTTCCTTTTGTGTGGCTATCTTCTTTTGGGTTTGTTGAAAGAAGATTACTTTATTGCTTTTTCTAGGGTGTATTGGTATTTTCCACCCATTATCCTTCCAAGTGCTGGATTTGTAGAAAAATATTGTGTAAGTTTGGTTCTGTCATGGAATATCTTGTTTTCTCCATCTATGGCAATTGAGAGTTTTGCTGGGTATAGTAGCCTGGGATGACATTTATGTTCTCTTAGGGTCTGTATGACATCTGCCCTGGATCTTCTAGCCTTCATAGTTTCCAGTGAGAAGTCTGGTGTAATTCTGATAGTTCTGCCTTCATATGTTACTTGGCCTTGGAATAGGAACTGATCCTACCTACAGTATGTGACTCCTCTGACCATTGTCCTCCACATCAGTCTGGATGGAGCCTGGGTCATGCAGCCAGGAGTCCCCTTTAATTGATCCTAAGAGCTTTCTCCTTGAGTTTCTATCCCAAGAGGCACCAGGAAAAGAACCTGCCCCTGGACACAGAAATGGCAGGCATTTCTGAATGTCAATGACCACTACACAAAAGAAAATAGAGTTTCAGAGGCACAATAAAGACTTCCTTCTTGCAGGAAAGGAAAGTCTGTAATCAACAGTGAGTACTTTCCTGGATGTCATCTGTCACCTGAATTCACTGTGACATGGAAAGGTGAGCGAAAGCTAGTCTTCCACCATGTGGCTTTTCTGGATAACGGGAGCTCTGAAGCACAAGTGTCACTATAAAAGTGACATTTATCCCAGTGTTTGGATGTCACCAAAGAGACAGAAAAAACATAGTTATGCTCACAACAAGGCCTGAGATTGAGGAAAAACAGTGGGTCAGAGAACAGATTATGATAGAAAGATTTGGCTTCATGCTTCATTGTGTAAACAACAGAATGTCTATCTTCTGGATTTCCCCCCCTATGTTTACAACTTGACTTCTCCATTCATCACCCACAGTACTCACACTAATTTTGAAATGAAAACAGAAGATTTGGGTTAATTTACTGTCTATATTTATGACTAGATAGGACTTGAATATTGTCTTGTTGGGTCATGGTACCTACAGAAGATGGTGAGAAAATTCTGCAGACAAAAGTCTCCTCCCTGTTGTTCCACTCTCTGGGGTAAAATATGAATTTCACCTTCCATAGTGGGAGAAAACACCAGGAGAACATAGCCACCAAGATCAAGTGAGCAGGGTTCCTGGGAGCTGACAGAGACTAAAGTGTCAATGACAGCACTTGCAGGGTTCTCTGCACTATGTCCTCTGCATATGTATTAGGGTTATGTAAGTTTGGTGTCCTTGTGGAACACCAAACTAAGTGTGTATTAGTCAGGGTATTCTAGAGTCACAGAATGTATGCATAGTCTCTATACACGTAGGGAATTTGTTGATGAATTGCAGTCCAGTCAAATTTCTCAAAAAAATGGTCTGCAGCTGCGGTGGATGAAAGTCTAAGGATCTAGCAATTGCTCTGTCCCACGAGGTAGGCAGGCAAGGAAGAGTGAGAGCAAGTCTTCCTTCTTCCAAAGTCCTTATACAGGTCTCCAGCAGAGGGTGTGTCCCAGATTAAAGGCATGTGCCACCACACCTTTAATCCCAGATAACCTTGAATTTGGATATCTGCTTGTCTTAATCTTCTGGAATTCATAGCTACTATGCTTCAAGATCTCCATGCCAAGATTAGTTCATTCCAGATATAATCAAGTTGACAACTAGGAATGGCCACTACAGGGGGAGTGAGGTTGTCTGACTCTTTTGGCTGTTGTTTGGGATGTTTTTCTTCCTGCAGGGTTGCCATGCTCAACCTTATTATGAGAGGTTGTGCCTAGTCTTATTGTATCTTGCTATATCATGTTCAGTTGATATCCTTGGGAGGTCTGACCTTTTCTGAAGGGAAACAGAGGAGCAGTGTATCTGGCAAAGAAGAGAGGCAAGGGGCCTGTTTTTATAAGTGTTCTTGCTGGACACTGGTACAATGTGTTAGTTTTCAATATTGTTCTTTAACTTGGATCAGAAAACTCAGCACACATGCTATGGAATCATTGGTGTTTTCTTGAGTTCAACACGGACCTGTCACCTGTGGTATGTGAATGCATGAGTGTAGATATAGACATGGGATTGCTCCAGTTGCAAAGACATTCAGTTAGGCTGGTCAAAAGATATGTCTCCAGCAGACCTCTCCAGTAATATCCTACTGTGCTTGTGGGGATCCTTATTACCCTTAATATCATTCCCATTTGATCTAATGCACATTTGGAGAGCTTTGATTAAAGTAAAGTTAATACATGAAAGTGATCTTCCTTTATAGATTTCAAGGTACACTTGAGGAAGAGAATTACAGTTTTTAAAACATTTTATGGTTTTGCAGAAAGCTTTATTTTAGGTAGCCCCATTCCATGAAGATGCAGGACATTTTCATGTTCCCTGAAGTCTTCTCATGCTGTCTTGTTTAGATCTCAGTAATTAAGAGTTAGATGGGTATTTTCTGCTGCAGATCTGCATTTGGGTGCATTTTCTTCCATGTGAAAATATATAATCCAATGTGAAATAATTTTGCACATCTTTTTTCCCCTAACATAATTATTTTCATTAATTATTTGAAAATTTTATACAATGTGCCTGATCATTTGCTTCCCCATTCCTCCAGGACCACCCTCCCAAACTTGTTCCTTCCCCAAAAGCATAGCTCTTCACAGTTGATGGATTCTGACTGGAGGGTTAGGGGATGGAACAGAAATACATTTTCTTGAAAGGGCTGGTCACTGACAGGTTGGCCTGCTTCAGTGAGCATGGGCACCACAAATTAGACTTGGTTGGTGTTTGAGGGTTTTGGCATTATTTTCTTTTTTCTTTTCTTTCCTATTCTGCACATCTTAAATTGTCTGTTTACATTTGTTTTTTCCTGAAGACAAATATATTCTTTTTAACTGGTATATGAATCTGCCATGAATGTCATAAATCCATGTTGTTATTTGTAACAGAAGGTCATTGTATATGTTGACGGGACATAAGCTGATATTTCAATGTGTTTACACATATTCAAAGTAAATATTCTTGTTTCTGTGATTTTGTCATCTCACTCTTTTCAATCTTTGAGCCCCTCTCTTCTTGTTATTTGGTAATACATAAGAAGATTGTTGAGTGTGGTGACTCCACTATTCAGAGCCCTAGAACTTATTTTTCTTTTTAATGTACTTAGTTCTCATTGTCCTGTCTTCCTTAACACTCTTTCATCTTTGCAATTACCATGTCTATTGATCAGTCTTCTACTAAAATAGAGTTTCTAGTTTGCACATATGAGTTATAAATGTGTATATCTTTCAGTGTCTGGCTTATTTATCTCATCATGTTATTCTCTACTACTATCCATTTTGCTGTTCATGCACAAGGGACCATGATTTTATGGTTGAATAATGTTCCACTGCATGTGTATAGTACCTTTTTTTATCCCTCATCACCAGATGAATACTGATGCTTATTAATTTTTATTCTGACCACTTCCCCACAAAGGAGTGTAGGTATCTGTCAGCTGTGCTGATTTCATTTCCTTGAGTTCTGTACCCAGCAGTGAAGTTCTGATCTGAATGCAGGCTTTAACTCTAGTTCATTGAGGGACATTCATACAGTTTCCACAATGGCTATGCTAATTTATATGGCTGTGAGTTTGATTTTTTTAAACTAATATTTGTTGCCTTTGTTTTCCTAATGGCCATTGTGCTAGGTGAGATGACATCTCCTTGTTATCTGACTGCCATTCCACCGAAGGCTAATGAACCTATTTTCATATATTCTGTAACAGATTGTGATTTTTAGAAATACAAAATCAGATTATGTGTTCACTTATTAAACTAGATTATTGGATATTTTTACTTTGAAGTTTTTATTCTATATATTAATCTCCTATCAGATGATTACTTTGAAAATATTTTTCTGTTTTCATTTGCTCTGTTGGCATTTCCCAGGCTGATATAATCTCACTTGTCTATTTTTGCTTCTGTTGTGCTTTGGGAGTCTTATCTGAAAGAATGTTGCCTATTCACATGATTTGAAATGTTTCTTCTTTTCTTTTAGGCATTAGCTTTGATCTTGATCCATTTTGGATTGATTCTTGAAGAGAACAAAAGAAAGATCTTGCTTCATTCTTTGTCATGTCAACATCCAGTTTTACCAATATACATATTGAAGAGATTTTTCTTTCTCTCCTGTATGTTAGTGGTACGTATGTGAAAAATGGCTGGTGGCAGGTCCCTGTCCTCTTTCCTTAGTTTTCTGATTTTTCCCATGGTCTACTCTCTCTTTCATGCTGAGATGAAGTTCTCCTAATCAGGAAAACATGGTGGGTGTCTTGAAACCATGCATAGAATGGCTCATACATTGTTCTTTTGCTCAAGACTGTTACATTAAGCACTGATTTTAGGTATATGATGCTTTCATATGAATTTTGAGATTGCAGTTTTCTAGTGTAATAACGAATATTATTGCATTAATGTTAAAAATAATTTGGATAATGCATTTTATCCTTAGTGTGGTAACCCAATCACAAAAGAACACACATGTTATGCAGTCACTGCTAAGGGGATATTAACCCAGAAGCTCAGAATACCCAAGTCACATTTCACATATCAATTGATTTCCACGAAGATGGAAGGAGAGATCCCTGGTGTTGGAAAGACTGGATGTATGTAGAGGAATACCAGGACAGAGAAGCAAGAGGGGGTTGAATGGGGAACAGGAGGAGGGAAGAGGGCTTATGGAACTTTCGGGGACGGAGGAATTGGGAAAGGGAAAATCATTGGGAATGTAAGTAAAAAAATATAAAAAATTTAAAAAAAGTCTTAATTCTTGAGGGATTGGTAAGCAGGGGAAGGGGGATGGGATAGGGGGTTTTCGAAGGGGTAATGATGAAAGGGGATTACATTTCAAATGTTGTACCCCTTTCTATTCCCCCCTCCACAAACTCCCCATCCTATACCTCTTCCCCTTCCACACTAAGAGGGTACTCCCCCTCCCATCCACCCACTCCTACCCTGCCTATCTAGCATCCCCATTTGATGGGTCATCAAGCCTCCATAGGACCATGCACATCCCCTCCCACTGAGGTTAGGAAAGGTAGCTGTCTGCTACATATCTAGCAGGGGCCACAGACCAGCCCATGTATGCTCTTTGGTTGGTGGCTTATTCTGTGGGAGCTCTGAGGTGTCTGGTTAGTTGATACTGCCATTCTTCCTATGGGGTTGCAATCCCCTTCAGCCCCTTCAGTCCTTCCACTAACTCATCCATTGGAGATCCCTGAGACAGGGTCTGTCTACATAGCTCTGGCTGTCCTCGAACTCACTCTGTAGATCAGGCTGACCTCAGATTCAGAAATTCAACTTTATGTCTCTGTCATTGAGTGCTTGGAATACAGACCTATGCCACGACTGCCTGGCTTCTTTTGTAATTTTAATTAAAGGGGTAAATCACACCCTTAGCTAAAAATTTTCCTTTGCAATTTTGTTACCAGCTATAACATCTATCAGTATGTGAAAATGTGACTCATTTCTTGTGTTATCTTGTATTCTTAATGTACTTTCTGCTTGTTTTGTGGTGTGGTTTGTTGTAATTTTGTTTTGTTTTTTGTTGTTTTTTGGGGGGGTCCATCTATTCCCTTTACTCTGTTTATGGTCAAAGTTGTCATTAACAGTGTCTTCTATGCTGTTTTGTTTTTCTCTATTGGTTTTGAATATCTCTTATTTTTTTCCACTCTGCCATTCCCTTCGATGACTTGATGGTTTAGTGTATTGACTAGCAAGGTTTTATTATTTTAAATTCCCCTTGTAGATCTGTCTTTACTGTATTTTACACCTCTTTCATAGATGTTGTTTTTCTTCATCTCATGATTTGAGGCTATCTTAAATATATTTTGTAGACTTCTCTGGTGGTTGTGAGTTCTCTCAGTCTTGCTTGCCTTGGGAAGTCTATATATCTATTTTTTATTGACAATTTTGGAACATATTCTTCATTGTTAGTTTTACTTTTCATCTAGTTGGTTCCTTAAATCTAATTGGGCTTTTTTCTCCTGATGATTTTAGTGTTTTAGGATCTTCACAGCTAATGTATGAGCGGCACAGTGAGGCCACTTTTTAATGATGTTGACTTGCAGTCCTGCCAAACTGAGATGTCTTTCTCTTCCAATATTAAGACTTTGTAAGTATTATTTTTATGTAGTATGTTTTCTGTAACATGGCCCTTATTTTATAGTTTTACCATTTGAACATATCTGACAGTGATAGAGGGTAAAATATTAGCCTGTCCTACTATGCAAAGGTCTCCACCTGATGCTTGGACAAGACTAGAAGTTGTGTGTAGGATCTGTGGCCTAGGTATGAAGACTTTGGTTTCTCCTTGATGTTAGGCCTCAATTCAGAAGACCTGCACTGAGTTCCAAGGTGTGTTGCCTAGTTTTCTGTCAACCTGGCACAAAGCAGAGTCATTTTGGAAGAACTGTCAACTGAGAAAATGCTTCTATAATGCCTGTAGGCAAATTTTGATTGTATTTTCCTAATAAAGGATTGATTATGAAGGTCTCAACTCACCATGTGCAGTGCCACATCAGGGTTAGTGGTCCTGGGTACATTATATAGATAATGAAAATCTACTATATACATAGATCAGTGTATTTCTCTGTCATTTCCAGAAAAGCTTTTCTGGAGAAAAGTCATCCCCAGAAAACCTCATGCTGTATATTAAAATTAATATAGCAAGCCATAACCAGACATCATGCAGAGTGTGAGAGAGCTAGGAATATTCAGTCTTAAATGTAATGTCTCTATCAAATAAACTCCTCCCCTCAGGGCTCAAAGAACCTCATAAAAGAGAAGAAAGAAAGAGTATAAGAGTTGGAGATCATTGGGAACACCAGCAAAATAAGGGTCTCTATATCAACCTGATCAAAGCTCTTGTGAACTCACAGAGACTAAGTTAGCTTCCATAGGACCTGCACAGGTCTTCACCATGTCCTGCACAGGTCTTCACCATATATTATGACTTCAACTTCATGTTTTCATTTCATTCCTGAAGGTGGGAATGAATAGGTGGGTCTCTGATTTTATATATTGTATTCTTTATTCTGTTTGTTTCTCTTGTTCAAATTCAATGTGTAAGTTTTATATTATTTTATTATAATGCCTTAGAAATCTGTTTTCTAATGAGAGACAGAAAGGTAGTGGATCCAGATGGTAGAGAAAGTGGAAAGAAACTGGGAGGAATAGTGAGAGGAGCAACTCTAATCAGGTTATTTAATATTGGAAAAATCTGCATTTAAATAAATGGAATTTTTTATAAAGGCTGAGCAAGCCAGTGGAAAGAGTTTTTCCACATTTCCTTCTTCAGTCCCTTCATTCAGGTTCCTTCCTTGGGCTCCTGTCCTGACTTCCTTTGATGATGGACAGGAGTCTGGGAAGGGCGTGTGCATCAAATAAACCCTTTGTTCCCAGGTTTCTTTTGGTCATGGTGTTTCATCACAATGGAAACCCTAACTAAGACACAAAGCAAAGATCTGTGTGTGCTTCCCTGTCTTGCTCCCTCATCATTGCAATTTTCTTGTACATTGTGTTGCCCCATGTTTAAGAAGATATAATGTCATTGTTTCCTTCGTTCCCTAGCTAGGGGTTGAGTTGTTTAGATTTTAGGTACTGGCTGAGGAATGGAATTGTATGGCTCTGATCTGTAATATATTTCAATCGTGCAGTCTGAAACTGAGCGTAAGCCTAAGGGCTTGATTTCTCTCTGTCTCTCAAACATAAATCCTTTTACCAGTAATGGGGAGCTCTTTCCTCTATGTCAGCTGCAGTCTATAATGTGTTATATTGTGCTAATATCTATGGCATCTCTCCAGATTCCTTATTTCTAGTAAAGTAAGTTTAGTGAACAAAGAGTTTTTATAATTTGTACATCTGTTGTAAATTATAATTGGTGAACTTTAGCCATCACCTTGTTAAATGGGATTTGAACTCCAGGGATAAAATGCTTTGTAATCAGAAAGGCTTATTATTTCATATAGTTTGTTGTTTTGGTCTATCTTCAGTATTTATACTATACTTTATGTACATATTTTTGTAACTTGTGCTGGTCCCATAAAATGAGTGTGTAGATGGATTTCTACTGTTTAAATCTCAATGAAACTCAGAGCTGAGCAGAATTATATTTTCCTGGCTTTGATCATTACCACATCATTCTGCATTAAGTATCTCCATTATAAGCACTGGGTACATTTCTAAAATAACAACTAATTTCTTACAGATAGAGATAGTTTTGATTTTTTGTAGTTGTTTTCAATTAATCTGTACCATTTTTGTATCTTCAAGTATGATTGACACATTTCTCAAAACCATTATTTCAATCACTTGAAGCCCTAGTAGACAATTAATCTCTTTCCTCTAATCTTATTTATGATAATTTTTCTTATTTTATTTTTTATTTATTTTCCACATTACTATCACAGTTGCAAACTTTTTAAAGGAGCAGTGTTTAGTGTGATTTTTCTTCACTGGTTGCCTTTTTTTTATTATATATATATGTATATATATATATATAAATTAGATATATTCTTTTTTTTTGCATTCATTTTCCTTTCATGATATATTTTTAATGCGATATCCATGTGGCTAACCGTCTAGGATTGTCTTTTTTATTTTTTTATTTATTATATTTTATTTTTTTTAATTTACATTCAAAATCATTTCCCCTTTCCCGTTTCCTCCCTCCCCGAAAGTCCCATAAGCCCCCTTCCCTCCCTCTTTTCTCCATTCAACCCCCTCTTGTTTCTCTGTCCTGGCGTTCCCCTACATCCAGTCTTTCCAGGACCAGGGGGTCTCTCCTTCCATCTTCTTAGAAATCTATTGATATGCGGATTGTGTCTAGGGTATTCCGAGATTCTGGGTCAATATCCCCTTATCAGTGACTGCATACCATGTGTGTTCTTTTGTGATTGGGTTACCTCACTAAGGATGATATTTTCAAGATCTGACTACTTGCCTAGGAATTTCGTGAATTCATTGTTTTTAATTGCAGAGTAGTAAATAAAAAAAAATTGCAGAGTAGTATTCCATTGTGTAGATATACCACATCTTCTGAATCCATTCCTCCGTTGAGGGACATCTGGGTTCTTTCCAGCTTCTGGCTATTATAAATAAGGCTGCTATGAACATAGTGGAGCGTGTGTCCTTATTGCATGCAGGTAAAGCCTCTGGGTATATGCCCAGGAGTGGTATAGCCGGATCCTCCGGGAGTGTCATGCCCAGTTTTCTGAGGAACCGCCAGACTGCTTTCCAGAGTGGTTGTACCAGCTTGCAATTCCACCAGCAGTGGAGGAGTGTTCCTCTTTCTCCACATCCTCGCCAACAACTGCTGTCTCCTGTGTTTTTGATCTTAGCCATCCTGACTGGTGTGAGATGGAATCTCAGGGTTGTTTTGATTTGCATTTCCCTAATGACTAAGGATGATGAACATCTCTTTAGGTGCTTCTCAGCCATTAGATATTCTTCAGGTGAGAACTCTTTGTTTAGCTCTGTAGCCCATTTTTTAATAGGGTTACTTGCCTCTCTGGAGTTTAACTTCTTGAGTTCTTTGTATATATTGGATATTAGCCTTCTGTCGGATGTAAGGTTGGTAAAGATCATTTCCCAGTTAGTTGGTTGCTGCTTTGTCTTTTTGACAGTGTCTTTTGCCTTGCAAAAATTTTCTAATTTAATGAGGTCCCATTTGTCTATTCTTGATCTTAGAGCATAAGTTATTGGAGTTCTGTTCAGGAAATTCTCCCCTGTGCCCATATGTTCAAGGTTCTTCCCTAGTTTCCCTTCTATTAGTTTCAGTGTATTTGGTTTTTTTTTTTATTTAATTTTATTTTATTTTTTTAATTTACATTCCAAATCACTTCCCCTTTCCCGTTTCCTCCCTCCCCGAAAGTCCCATAAGCCCCCTTCCCTCCCTCTTTTCTCCGTTCAACCCCCTCTCATTACTCTGTCCTGGCGTTCCCCTACATCCAGTCTTTCCAGGACCAGGGGTCTCTCCTTCCATCTTTTTAGAAATCTATTGATATGCTGATTGTGTCTAGGGTATTCTGAGATTCTGGGTCAATATCCCCTTATCAGTGACTTCATACCATGTGTGTGTATTTGGTTTTATGTGGAGATCTTTGATCCACTTAGAATTGAGCTTAGTGCAAGGAGATAAGAATGGGTCAATTTGCATTCTTCTGCATGTTGACCTCCAGCTGAGCCAGCACCATTTGTTGAAAAGGCTATCTTTTTTCCACTGGATGGTTTTAGCTCCTTTGTCAAAGATCAAGTCACCATAGGAGTGTGGATTCATTTCTGGGTCTTCAATTCTGTTCCATTGATCTACATGTCTGTCACTGTACCAATACCATGCAGTTTTTAACACTATTGCTCTGTAGTACAGCTTGAGGTCCGGGATACTGATTCCCCCAGAGGTTCTTTTACTCTTGAGAATAGTTTTAGCTATTCTGGGTTTTCTGTTATTCCAGATGAATTTTTGAATTGCTCTTTCTAACTCTATGAAGAATTGAGTTGGGATTTGGATGGGGATTGCATTGAATCTGTGTATTACTTTTGGTAAGATGGTCATTTTTACTATATTATCCTGCCAATCCATGAGCATGGCAGATTTTTCCATCTTCTGAGGTCTTCTTCAATTTCTTTCTTCAGAGACTTGAAGTTCTTGTCATACAGATCTTTCACTTGTTTGGTTAGAGTCATGCCAAGATACTTAATATGGTTTGTGGCTATCGTGAAGGGTATTATTTCTCTTACTTCTTTCTCAGCCTGCTTATCCTTTGAGTATAGGAAGGCTTCTGGCTTGCTTGAGTTGATTTTATATCCAGCCACCTTGCTGAAGTCATTTATCAGCTGTAGGAGTTCTCTGGTGGAGTTCTTTGGGTCGCTTAAATATACTATCATATCGTCTGCAAATAGTGATAGTTTGACTTCTTCCTTTCCAATTTGTATCCCTTTGACCTCTTTTTGTTGTCTAATTGCTCTAACTAGAATTTCAAGTACTGTATTGAAAAGTTATGGAGAGAGAGGGCAGCCTTGTCTAGTCCCTGATTTTGGTGGGATTGCTTCAAGTTTCTCTCCATTTAGATTGATGCTGGCTACCGGTTTGCTGTAAATTGCTTTTACTATGTTTATATATGGGCCTTGAATTCCTGATCTTTCCAAGACCTTTAGCATGAAAGGATGCTGAATTTTGTCAAATGCTTTCTCAGCATCTAATGAGATGACCATGTGGTTTTTTTCTTTGAGATTGTTTATGTAGTGGATTACATTGATGGATTTCCTTATATTGAACCATCCCTACATCCCTGGGATGAAGCCTACTTGATCGTGGTGAATTATCGTTTTGATGTGTTCTTGGATTCAGTTGGCAAGAATTTTATTGAGTATTTTTGCATCGATAATCATAAGAGAGATTGGCCTGAGATTCTCTTTCTTTGTCGGATCTTTGTGTGCTTTTGGTATTAGTGTAATTGTGGCTTCATAGAACGAGTTGGGTAGTGTTCCTTCTGTTTCTATTTTGTGGAACAGTTTGAAGAGGATTGGTGTTAGGTCTTCTTTGAAGGTCTGATAGAATTCTGCAGTAAAACCATCTGGACTAGTGTTTTTTTTTGGTTGGAAGACTTCCAATGACAACTTCTATTTCTTCGGGGTTATAGGACGGTTTAGATGGTCTATTTGATCCTGATTTAATTTTGGTACTTGGTATCTGTCAAGGAAATTGTCCATTTCCTCAAGATTTTCTAGTTGTGTTGAATACAGGTTTTTGTAGTAGGATCTGATGATTTTTTGAATTTCCTCAGTTTCTGTTGTTATCTCTCCCTTTTCGTTTCTGATTTTATTAATTTGGATACTATCTTTGTGCCCTCTGGTTAGTCTGGCTAAGGGCTTATCTATCTTGTTGATTTTCTCAAAGAAACAACTCCTCGTTTTGTTGATTCTTTGTATGGTTTTATTTGTTTGTACTTGATTGATTTTAGTCCTGAGTTTGATGATTTCCTGCCTTCTACTCCTCTTTGGTGTATTTGCTTCTTTTTGTTCCAGGGCTTCTAGGTGCGCCATTAAGCTGTTAGTGTATGCTGTCTCCCGTTTCTTTTTGGCGGCGCTCAGGGCTATGAATTTTCCTCTTAGCACTGCTTTTATTGTGTCCCATAAATTAGGGTATGTTGTGCCTTCATTTTCATTAACTTTCAAAAAGTCTTTGATTTCTTTCTTTATTTCCACCTTGACCAAGTTATCATTGAGTAGAGCATTTTTCAGCCTCCATGTGTACGTGGGTTTTCTTTTGTTTTTGTTGCCATTGAAGACCACCCTTATTCCATAGTGATCTGATAGGAGGCATGGGATTAGTTCTATCTTCTTATATCTGTTGAGTTCTGATTTGTGACCAATTATATGGTCAATTTTGGAGAAGGTACCATGAGGAGCTGAGAAGAAGGTGTATTCTTTAGCTCTAGGATGAAATGTTCTATATATATCTGTTAGTTCCAGTTGGTCCAAGGCTTCAATTAGATTCACTGTGTCCCTGTTTAGTTTCTGCTTTCCTGAACGATCCATTTCAGAGAGCGGGGTGTTGAAGTCACCCACTATTATTTTGTGCGGTGCGATGTGTGCTTTGAGGTTTAGTAAAATTTCTTTTATGAATGAAGGTGCCCTTGCATTTGGAGCATAGATATTCAGAATTGAGAGTTCTTGATGGTGGATGTTTCCCTTGTTTATTATGTAGTGTCCTTCTGTTTCTTTTTTGATGACTTTAGGTTGAAAATCAATTTTATCTGATATTAGGATGGCTACTCCACCTCGTTTCTTGGGGCCATTTGCTTGTAAAATTGTTTTCCAGTCTTTTACTCTGAGGTAGTGTTTGTCTTTGACACTGAGGTGCGTTTCCTGCATGCAGCAAAATGCTGGGTCCTGTTTACGTATCCAGTCTGCTAGTCTATATCTTTTAATTGGGGAATTGAGACCATTGATATTAAGAGAGATTAAGGCATAGTGATTATTGCCATCTGCCATTCTTGATGCTATCTTTATGTTTGAGTGGTTATCTACTTTTGGGTTTGATTCAAGAAGGTTATTATCTCATTTTTTCCAGGGTGTTGTTTCTCTCCCTGTATTGGAGGTTTCCACCTATTATCCTTTGCAGGGCTGGATTTGTGGAAAGATACTGTGAAAATTTGGTTTTATCATGGAACATCTTGGTCTCTCCATCTATGGTGATTGAGAGTTTTGCTGGGTATAGTAGTCTAGGCTGGCATTTGTTCTCTCTTAGTGTCTGCATGAGATCTGCCCAGGATCTTCTGGCTTTCATAGTCTCTGGTGAGAAATCTGATGTGATTCGGATAGGTCTTCCTTTGTATGTTACTTGGCCCTTTTCGCTTACTGCTTTTAGTATTCTTTCTTTGTTTAAGATATATTCTTCATTTACATTTCAAATGTTGTTCCCTTTCCTGGTCCCCCCCCTACCTAAAGTCTCATAACCCATCTGCCCTCCTCCTGTTATTGAATTAACCCTCTCTCACTTCACTGTCCTTACATACCCCCACACTGAGGCATTGAGCCTTTCCTGGACCAAGGGCCTCTCCTTCCTTTGGTTTTCAACAAGGCCATATTCTGTTGCCTATGTCTCTGGAACCATTGGTAACACCATGTGCACTCTCTGGTTGATGATTTTGTACGTGCAAGCTCTGAGAATACTGCGTGGCTCATATTTTTGTTACTCCTATGGCGCTATAAACTCCTTCAGCTCCTTGTATCCTTTCTCAAGCTCCCGCATTGGGGACCCTGTGATCAGTTCAATTGTTGGCTGAGAGTGTCCTCCTCTGTATTGGTCATGCACTAGCAGATCCTCCCAGGTGAGTTATATCTGGCTCCAGTCAGCAAGTACTTGTGGGCATCTATAATAGTGTATAGTTTTTGTAACTGAACATGGGATGGGTCATTAGGTGGGGTAGTCTCTGGCTGGTCTTTCACTCAGACTCTACTCCACACTTTGTTTTAGTTTCTCCTTCTGTGGGAATTTTGTTTCCCCTTCTAAGAAGGACCACAGTATCCATACTTTGTTTTTTCTTCTTCTTGAGCAACATTAGATATGTGAGTTTTGTCTTGGGTATTCCAAGATTTTGGTCTAATATCCATTTACCACTGAGTACATACCATGTGTGCTCTTTTGTGATTGGGTTACCTCACTCAGGATGATATTTTCCAGTTCCATCCATTTGCCCAATAATTTCATGCATTCATTCTTTTTAATAGCTGAGTAGTATTCCATTGTGTAAATATAACACATTTTCTGTATCCATTTCCCTGTTGAGGGACCTCTGGGTTCTTTCCAGTTTCTGGCTATTATAAATAGGGCTGCTATGAACCTAGTGGAGCATGTGTCCTTATTATATGCTGGAAAAACCTTTGGGTATATGCCCAGGAGTATATAACAAGGTCCTTCATTAGTAATATGCCCAGTTTTCTGAGGAACTGCTAAACTGATTTCCAGTGTGGTTGTACCAGCTTTCAATCCCACCAGGAGCAGAGCAGTATTCTTCTTTCTCCACTTCCTCTCCAGCACCTGCTCTCTCTTGAATTTTTGAGCTTAGCCATTCTAATTGATGTGAGGTGAAATCTCAGGGTTTTGATTTTCATTTCCCTGATGACTAAAGATGTTGAACATTTCTTTAAATGCTTATCTACCATTCATTGTTCCTCAGTTGAAAATTCTTTGTTTATCTCTGTACCCCAGTTTTTAATAGTGTTATTTTGTTCTCAGGAGTCTACCTTCTTGAGTTCTTTGTTTATCTTTGATATTAGCCCTCTGTCAGATGTAGGGTTGGTAATGATCTTTTCCCAATACGTTGTTTGCAATGTTGTCCTATTGACACTGCCCTTTGCCTTAGAGAAACTTTGTAATTTTATGAGGTCCCATTTGTCAATTCTTGATCTTAGAGCATAAGCTATTGGTGTCTGTTCAGGAAAATTTTACCTGTGCCCATATGGTCAAGGCTCTTCCCAAGTTTCTTTTCTATTAGTTTCAGTGTGTCCAGTTTTATGTGCAGGTCTTTGATTCCCTTGGAGTTCATCTTTGTACAAGGAGATAAGAATGGATCTATTTGCATTCTTCTGCATGCTAACCTCCAGTTGAACCACCATGATTTGTTGAACAGGCTATCTTTTTTTCCACTGGATAATTTTAGCTCTTTTGTCAAAGATCAAGTGACCATAGGTGTGTGGGATGATTTCTGGGTCTTCAATTATATTCCATTGATCTATCTTCCTGTCACTCTACCAATACCATGCAGTTTTTAACACTATTGCTCTGTAGTACTTCTTGATGTCCTGGATACTGATTCTCCCAGAATTTCTTTTACTGTTGAAAATAGGTTTATTTTTAATCTCTTGAAGTCCTACTAGATATTTAAACTCTTTCCTTTAATCTTATTTATGATAATTTTTCTTATATTACTTTGTTTACTATTCCAGATAACTCTCAGATTTGCAAATTTTTTAAAGGAACAGTGTTAAGTGTGATTTTTCTTCACTGTTTATTTTCTGGTTCATCATTTTCTTTTCTTACCTCCTCACTTGTTTATACCATTTTGGCTTTGTTTGTTATTGTTCCTTAATATGTAAACAACAATCATTGATCTTTAACCTTTCTCATCTTCTTGGATAAATTTGTTTTTCATAGACATCATATCCATAAATGTCTATCTAAGCTTCTAAGCATTTCTTTACAATGATTATTATTTCCTTTGGCTATTGTTTTTTAAAACAGTGTCTTGTTATGTAGAACTGGGAAATCTAGAACTCATCTATTTAGAACAGTCTGGCTTTGAATTTCCTGTCTTCAAATAGGTGAGATTAAAGATGTATTATCACCTGTATTAGAAAAGGTTTCCTAGAGTCACAGAATGTTTGGGTGGTTTCTATATAATTAGGGAATTTGTCGATGACTTACAGCTTGTAGTCCAACTCCCCAACACTGGTTAGCAGTAGCTGTGGATGGAAGTCCAAGGATCTAGTAGTTGCTCAGTCCCACCAGGCAAGCAGGCCAGGAAGAGTCAGAGTATAAGTCTTCCTTCTTCCAATGTCCTTATATAGGTCTCCTGCAGAGGCTGTGGCCCAGGTTAAAGACCTGTGCTACCATGCCATTAATCCAAGATGACCTTGAACTTGGAGATCTCCTTGTCTTAATCTTCTGGAATTCATAGCCACTATGCTTCAAGATCTCCATTCCAAGATCCAGATCAGAAACTTGTGTCTCTGAGCCTCCAGATTAGGATCATAGGTGAGCCTTCCAATTCTTGATTAGTTCATTCCAGATATAGTCAAGTTGACAACCAGGAATAGCCAGTACAATCCACCCCTTGTCAACTTGACACAAATAATATCGTATGTCCACATGAAACAATAACAAGGTCATGAATACACATAACATGACATAACTATTCCTCATATAATCGCAAACACATTTGTAAATTTACAGTGGGGCAATGTGCCTTGGGCACATTCTTTAATGTCTCACTTCTATTTGATGTTAAACAAATTGCAAGAAAGACAAATTTATCCTTAACAAAATAAGACAGAAGTATTCATATTACTTATAATCCTTGTTTCTGGAAGTGGTTACATGGCCTTAGCTGGTATTTATAACTTCCTTCCTCTGCTACCCATTCTGTATTTCCTTCACATTTGGTAAGAACCTCAGCAGGTATTGGTTCTTTTCCTGGATGATTGAACCGTACCTTCCTTTCTGATGGGCCTGCATTCTTTGTTATCTTGCTTGAATTAGGCTGTTTTAGTTTCCCATTGACTTTAATCACAGGACATGGTAGTACTAAGAGACACCCTAAGGAATCTCCTGCACTCCAGACATAATCCTCCTTACCTCCATTGTGAAGAGGCAATCCAATTTCCCCGTGTTAATATGGATCTATTACCCCTTCTAACACTGTTATTCCTTTCTTAGTCTGTTGGTTTAAGGGCATTAGAAGCCCAAAATGGCCAGGGGTAAGTCTGAGCTTCCAGTTCAATGGAATGTTTGTTGTGGCTCCTGGTAGGTGTAGAACCAAAACTTATAGGCCAGTAAAATCTAAAGTTGTGGGGACAGGAAGCAAAAATTTTCCTAGAGGGTCACTGGGAGTGATAGTTAGCGAAACTATTCCCTTTTCCACCCCTTGATTTCTGGACCCAAGAATCCTGGTTATGGGAGAAACTGTACCATATATTGAATGCTGAATCAAAGCATGTACTGCCTTCTGAAGAACTCTGCCCTAGCCCACCATACTGTTGCCACCTAATTGGCACTGTATCTGTGTCTTCAAAAGGCCATTCCATCTTTCTATCAGACCAGCTGCTTCAGGATGATGGGGAACATGGTAAGACCAGTGAATTCCATGATTGTGGGCCCACTCTTGATCTTCTCTGGCTTTGAAATGAGTTCCTTGGTCAGAAGCAATACTGTGTGGAATACCATGATGATACATGAGGCATTCTGTGAGTCCACTGATGGTGGTTTTGACAGAAGCATTGCATGCAGGAAAGGCAAATCCATAACCAGAATAAGTATCTGCTCCGGTAAGCATGAAATGTTGTCCTTTCCACGGGGAAAGTGGTACAATGTAGTCAAGTTGCCATCAGGTTGCTGGCTGGTCAGCTCAAGGAATGGTGCCATATTTGGGGCTTAGTGTTGGTTTCTGTTGTTGGCAGATTGGTATTCAGCAATAGCTATAGCCAGATCATCCTTGGTGAGTGGAAGTCCGTGTTACTGAGCCCAAGCATAACCTCTGTCTCTGCCACCATGGCCACTTTGTTCATATGCCCGTTGGATAATGACAGGGGTGCCTGGGGAAAGAGGCTGACTGTGCACAGAATAGGTCACCTTATCCACTTGATTGTTGAACTCCTCCTCAGTTGAAGTCACCTTTTGGTGAGCATTTACATGGGACACAAATATCTTCACATCCTTTGCCCATTTGGAGAGATCTATCCACATACTTCTTCCCCTGATGTCGTTCTCACCAATTTTTCAATTGTGATCTTTCCACGTTCCTGACCATCCAGTCAATTCATTGGCCACAGCCCATGAGTCAGTGAACAATCGCACATCTGGCCATTTCTTCTTCTAAACAAACTGTAATACCATGTGTACTGCCCAAAGTTTTGCCCACTGTGAAGATTTTCCTTCACCTGTATCTTTCAGGGTTGTCCCAGAAAGGGGTTGTAATGCTGCAGCTCTCCACTTCTGGGTGATGCCTACATAAGATACAGAGCTATGAGTAAACCAGGTCCTAGTCTTCTCTTCTTCAGTCAGCCGGTCATAGGGAATACCTCATGAGGCTATAGGTGCATGCTTGGCACCAGATGGCATTGGAACAGGAATAGAAACCATAGGCATCTGAACAACTTCTTCATGTAACTTGCTTGTGCTTTCAGGACCTGCTCTGGCCCAATCACATATATACGACTTCCATTTGATAATAGACTGCTTCTGTGCATGTCCTACTTTATGACTTGGGGAGTCTGATATAACCCAGCTCATGATGGGCAGTTCAGGTCACATAGTAACATGATGTCCTATTGTCAAATGTTCAGTCTCCACTAATGCCTAATAGCAGGCCAAGAGCTGTTTTTCAAAGGGAGAGTAGCTGTCTACAGATGATAGTAGAGATTTGCTCCAAAATCCCGAAGGTCTCTTCTTTGATTCACATACAGGGGCCTGCCAGAGGCTTCAAACAGCATCTCTATCTGCCACTGACACCTCAAGTACCATTGGGTCTGCTGGATCATATGGTCCAAGTAGTAGTGCAGCTTGCACAGCAGCTTGGACCTGTTGAAGAGCTTTCTCCTGTTCCAGGCCTCACAGAAAGGTGGCAGCTTTCCAAGTCACTTGATAAATAGGTCTGAGTAACACACCTAAGTGGGGAATGTGCTGTCTCCAGAATCCAAGTAGACCCACTAAATGTTGTGCTTCTCTCTTGGTGGTGGGAGGGGCCAGGTGCAATAACTTATCTTTCACCTTAGAAGGAATATCTCTGCATGCCCCACACCACTGTACTCCTGAGAATTTCACTGAGGTAGATGGTCCTTGAATTTTGGTTAGATTTATTTCCCATCCTCTGATACCAATGTGTTACCAATGAATCCAAAGTGGTTGATACATCCTGCACACTTGGTCCAATCAGCATAATGTCATCAATATAGTGCACCAATGTGATGTTTTGTGGAAGAGACAAATGATCATGATCACTTCTAACTAAGTTATGACTCAGGGCAGGAGAGTTAATGTATTCTTGAGGCAAAACTCTAAAGGTATACTGCTGGCCTTGCCAACTGAAAGCAAATTGCTTCTGGTGGTCCTTATGGACAGGTACTGAGAAGAAGGCATTTGCCAGATCAATAGCTGCATACCAGGTTCCAGAAGATGTGTTAATTTTCTCAAGTAATGAAACTACATCTGGTACAACAGCTGCAATAGGAGTTACTACCTGATTTAGTTTTCGATAGTCAATTGTCATTCTACATGATCCATCTGTCTTCTGAACTGGTCAGATAGGAGAGTTAAAGGGAGATGTGGTGGGAACCACCACCCCTGCATCTTTCAAGTCCGTGATAGTGGCAGTAATTTCTGCAATTCCTCTGGGAATACAATACTGTTTTTGATTCACTATTTTCTTTGGCAGAGACAACTCCAAAGGTTTCCATTTTTCCTTTCCAACCATAATAGCCCTCACTCTACAAGTCAGGATGCCAATGTAAAAATTCTGAAAATTTCTGAGTATATCTATCCCAATTATACATTCTGGAACTGGTGAAATGACTACAGGATGTGTTTGGGGAGATACTGGACCTACTGTGAGTTGGACACCAGTCACAACTCCATTAATCACCTATCCTCCATAAGCCCCTACTCTAACTGGAGGGCCACAATGTTTCTTGGGATCTCCTGGGATCAATGTTAATTCAGAACCAGTATTCAATAGACCCCAGAAAGTCTGATTATTTCCTTTCACCAAGTTTAGTTACCCTTGTAAAAGGCTGTAGGTCCCTCTGGGGAAGTATTGGAGAAAGACTAACAGCAAAACTTTTAGGTATCTTATCCAGATCCTTCCTCAGAGGAAACTGGCCACCCCTTCATTCAAGGGGTCCTGGATCTATGTACAAGTCTGGACATTGATTCACTGGCCGAGATTTCCTTTTGCCATGATCCAATGTATCCATTCTTTCATTTGTTTGATAATTTTTCTGCTTATACAGATCAAACAGATAAGCAATAGGTTTCCTATCTATTTCATGCCTGGAAATACCATGATTGATTAGCCAGTACCAAAGGCCCAAATGAGTCATGCAATTATAAATTCCACCTCTCTTGTACTGACCATTATGGGTTATGTCATTATAAACATTGTTTTGTCTACCCTGTCCATTATAATAACTACAATCACTTTGTTTCTGCCAATTCAGTGCTGCCACCTGGCCCTCATTACCTTGAGGCCCAATTAAACCCATTGAATTTAATTCAGCTAATTGAGCAGCAGCATCTCCAACTCTAAAGTCTGTCATAAGGAAAAGGCCAAGAACAAAACTCTTTAAATGTGCTGGTGCCCCTCTCAGCAGTTTGAGTCTTATAGGACTGGTGAAGGGCATATCTTCTGGACCTTCCCATTGTGGATCCTTAGGTTTTACACAATGTATCCACTCTAGCATTGCAATTTCCCTAAGCCTTAAAATTCCTTCATCAACACTAAGCCAAGGGATATCGGCATGTCCAACTCCTTTTCAGTAGGCTGTCTTTTGATAAACACTTCAGCCAACCATTCAAACAAACTTCTGACACCTTTTTTATTGTGCGAGCTTCCTTATTAAACCTAGAATCTCTACTCAGAGGGTTCATGCTAATAAACTCAGCCTGCTCTAGTTTTATGTTCCTTCCACCATTATCCCATATCGTTAAAATCCATTCCCACACATATTCCCCAGACTTCTGCTTGAATGAATTAGCAAAATCATTAAGCTCCTTAGTAGTATAGTATGTTTCTTCATGGTCTACACTTTCTACCTCTACATCTAGGGGCCGCTTTTGCCTTGAGTCTGGTTATAGGTCTAAAAGAAAGTATTGGTGGGCCTTGAAAAACATCAGTATTGTCTTGTCTGGCATTTTCTTCAGGAAAAGTCATTGCTGGTTTATCAGGCTCTGAGGGATTAATTTCCTCATATAGAGAAGGCATTATTTCAGGGGGTGGGGCTGAGGGTACTACTTCCTCAGGTGGGGCAAATCCTTGAAAATCTGAAAACTCAAAATTCTCAATTTCAACAGGGTCATCCCACACATCCCCATCCCAAGTTATAGGATCCCATTCTTTGCCAATTAATGTCCTTTAACAGCTGACACCCTCTGAGGCTGAGACCTGAATTTTCGCTGTAATACAGCCAACCTTATAATGAGGGTTTCAGTTTGATTTTCTACAACTTGAATTTGATGGCTGCTAGAGAGAAGATTCTCTTCAAGGACACACTTAGCAATGTTTAGGTTCTTTACTTGTGTCTGGAGTTGTTCAATTTTATCACACAACTTCTTCCTTTTTTTTCATTGTTTTTTCCTGAGATGCTAAGAGCAACTAGCCAACAAAATCAGTTTTTGAATTTTTCCCCAACTCGTAGAAGGTATTGTACACCACTGAATCATCTAATTCATCAAGATACTTAAAGACATTAGGTTCTTTTTTAAAATTTTCTATATTATTTTTATATACATTCTGAATGATTACCCCTTTCCTGGATCCTCCCTCCCCGAAGGTCCCATAAGCCCTCTTCCCTCCTCCTGTTCCCCATTCAATCCCCTCTCGCTTCTCTGTCCTGGTATTCCCCTACATCCAGTCTTTCTAGGACCAGGGGTCTCTCCTTCAATCTTCTTGGAAATCTATTGATATGTGAATTGTGTCTTGGGTATTCCGAGTTTCTGGGTTAATATCCCCTTATCAGTGACTGCATACCATGTGGGTTCTTTTGTGATTGTGTTACCTCACTAAGGATGATATTTTCTAGATCTGACCATTTGCCTAAGAATTTTGTGAATTCATTGTTTTTAATTGTAAAGTAGTTTTCCATTGTGTAAATATACCACATCTTCTGAATCGATTCCTCCACTGAGGGACATCTGGGTTCTTTCCAGCTTCTGGGTATTATAAATAAGACTGCTATGTACATAGTGGAGCATGTGTTCTTATTGCATGCAGGGGAAGCTTCTGGGTATATGCCCAGGAGTGGTGTAACAGGATCCTCTGGGAGTGTCATGCCCAGTTTTCTGAGGAACCACCAGACTGCTTTCCAGAGTGGTAGTACCAGCTTGCAATCCCATCAGCAATTCCTTTTTCTCTACATCCTCGCCAACAATTGCTGTCTCCTGTGTATTTGATTTTAATCATTCTGACTGGTGTGAGGTGGAATCCCAGGGTTGTTTTGATTTGCATTTCCCTAAAGACTAAGGATGTTGGACATTTCTTTAGGTGCTTCTCAGCCATTAGATATTCTTCAGGACAGATTTGTTTGAGTTGATTTTATATCCAGCCACTTTGCTTCTTTTCTTCTTATTATTATTTTATTTTCTATATTCTTTATTTACATTCCAAATGATTTCCCCTTTCCCAGTCCCCCCCTTCCCCTAAGTCCCATAAGCTCTCTTCCCTCCCCCTGTTCCCCATTTGCCTAAGAATTTCATGAATTCATTGTTTTTAATTCCTGAGTGGTATTCAATTGTGTAAATATACATTGAAAATATCTCGATAAAATTGAAGAAATACATAGAAAAACACATTAGGATTGACTATTTCATGGAAAAATTATACAAATATCATCCTTAGTGAGGTAACCCAATCACAAAAGATCACACATGGTATGAAGTCACTGATAAGGGGATATTGACCCAGAATCTCAGAATACCCTAGACACAATCAGCATATCAATAGATTTCTAAAAAGATGGAAGGAGAGACCCCTGGTCCTGGAAAGACTGGATGTAGGGGAACGCCAGGACAGAGTAATGAGAGGGGGTTGAACGGAGAAAAGAGGGAGGGAAGGGGGCTTATGGGACTTTCGGGGAGGGAGGAAACGGGAAAGGGGAAGTGATTTGGAATGTAAATTAAAAAAATAAAATTAAATTAAATTAAAAAAAAAAATTATACAGATAAAATTGAAGGCATAAAAATATTCCTAAGTTGATTGAATGTGGAATTATAAACATTTTCTGATAAAATTGAAAATCTAAAAGAAAAATATTTCTTATAAAACTCAAGAAATTAGCTTCTTTAAGCTTGAAATATAGTTTCAACTATGGGTCATCAATATTCTCTGAATTCCCAGGAGGAAGAGAACCTGGAGAAGTTTCAGTAATTGAAGTTGCTCATGAATTACCAATCCACCTCCAGAGTTTTAAAATATTCATCCTTATACTTCTGCTCTCTAGAACCACTTCTGGTATCAACTTTTGTATTAGTCTAGTTTCTCTAGAGTTACAGAATGTATGAGTAGTCTCTATATAGTTAGGGATTTTGTCGATGACTTACATCTTGAAGTCCAACTCCCCAACAATGTTCAGCAGTTGCTGTGGATGAGAGTCCAAGGATCTAGCAGTTGCTCAGTCCCACGAGGCAAGCAGGCCAGGAAGAGTCAGAGCATAAATCATCCTTCTTCCAATGTCCTTATATAGGTCTCCAGCAGCGGGTATGACCCAGATTAAAGGTGCGTGCCACCACAACATCAATCCCAGATGACCTTGAACTTGAAGATCTCCTTGTCTTAATCTTCTGGAATTCATGGCCACTATGCTTCAAGATCTCCATTCCAAGATCCAAGTCAGAAACTTGTGTCTCTGGGCCTACAGATTAGGATCATAGGTGAGCCTTCCAATTCTTGATTAGTTCATTCCAGATATAGTCAAGTTGACAATGAGGAATAGTCACTATACCATCATACCCAGATTTCAACATATTTTGAAGTGTTATAATTTTAAAAATAATATTTGTACAAATATTTGAGAATTTCTTAAAATGTATTTTTATCATGTTCATGCTCCCTCATAACACTGTGTAGATACACCCCACCTCCCTTCTCCAAATTTTGATCTCTCTCTCTCTCTCTCTCTCTCTCTCTCTCTCTCAACTTATCTGGTTTGTGTTGTTCAACAATTCATAAGTGTGGGCTCTACTATGGAATGTGTTCTATATACAAGAATTCCATCAATTTAATAAAACCAACTGCCTTTCCTAGCAGCTACAGTTGCCAATAGTTCCTCAGTGAAGGATGGGACTATGTACCTATCTGTTCCTTATGCTGGGATTTTGTCTAGTTTGAGCTTGTGCAGATCTTGTGTATGTTGTAAAATCACCATGGCTGTTGTCTCCAGAAAACACTATTTCTGTTAAGTCATATACCACCTCTCACATTTATAATCTTCTTTCCTTGCCCTCTTCCATGAAGATCCCTAAGTCTTGAGGAAAGGGTGTGGTCTCCAATTTAGGCCTGAGCACTGTGACCAGTATGCCCACGGCTAGCTTGTAGGTTTTTGTGTTAATCACCGTCTACTACAAGAAGAATCTTCTCTAACTTTTAAGTGAAATGCCATCAGCAAGCCTCTCTCCTTTAGCATACATGAATCTATGCAGATGAGTAGGCAGGAATATTGTAAGAGCCAAAGGGTGTGGATGACACCAAGGAAACTGTCTTCAAGACACAACAGGATTGATGTTCATATGAACTAAGAGACTTGAAAGCATGTACAGGTGCAGTGTGCCTGTGCAGGTCCAAGCAAGAGGGAGTCCCAGTGCTGAGACAGGAAAGTGGGCACAGGCCCCCATCACTAAGAAGTGGTCTCCTTGACATCTTCTTGCAATAGAAATATTAGCTTTTTTCCAGTGGATTCTCACTGTGTATATCAACAAATTTTATGGTTGACTCCATGCCTTGTAGATGGCCAATATGAAATAAATCAATGATATTCCTGTAGATTTTTTGTCTTATGTTTTTTTTGTGTGTTTGGGTATTTTTAATATTAATACTCATTTTCTCATATTTTATATTTTTTAATTTTGTTTTCATGAACTTCCGTCCACCTAGATGTCATTGCTTGGGAATAAAAGTGTGAACTAAGGGCATATTTGTCTTCCTCCCAGAAGAATTATAGAGGATCACATGTACCTAGAAGTTCTTTGGATAGGATCCCTTCCACAGCAAGCATGTTTCTGGATTATAATTCCTCTACATGAACCAAATTTCACTGTTAATTAATCCTGGAGTGTAAGTTAGTTAGTGAGCTGTAATTAACTTCCTTGAACATGTGTCCCAACAGCTATTATGATACTGTTATAGAGATGAGAAGTCTCTACTCTCAGTGCATGCCTCCTGTAGACTTTTGCAGTCCAGGTTTGATGATTTACTTCTTTCCTATTATCATTTCATAACATTCATTAAAGCTCAGCTTATAATTTAGGTTGACGGAAGGACACCATTACAGACAAAATTAGGAGATTAGATTTGACATCCTCTGATGCCTATTGAACTTCTCCTGATTTCAACATGCAGGGAAATCAGACCAGAGACAGATACCAGCAAAATAGCCCTTTTGTAGACACAGTGCCACTTCCGAGCCTTGCTTATTCACTGTTTTGAATTAGGCCCCAGCATTTGCTGTGTTCTGTGTGACCTGACTTCTCCTGGAAAATTAGTGCTATATTGTGTTCCATGTAGGTAATGTTAATGTGATATAAGGTATGCTCCATCAAAGAATTCCAAGATAATGTATTTATGAGATGCATGCATGTGTGACTGTATGTGTGTGACTGTTTGTATGTATACTCAGTGTTTGTGTGATTATCAGTTGTTCTATAGTTTAAATATTAGTCACAAGGGTTATAACTGAAGAAATAGTGCAAAATATGACTTCAAGATGAAAGAAACTACATGAAAGAAGCTAACAGTCAAAACATGTCAGGCAGATGATTTACAGTTGTTAATCTTTTTTGTTTCTATAACTGAATACAGAGCCACTTAGGATATCACTGAGGGACATGTCTGTTCATGCAGGTGACAGTGTTCCCAGAAATGATTCACTGAAGCAGGGGATCCACTGTCAATGTAGGCATCATCATCCCAGGATCTGGGGACTCGAAATCATGACTAAAGGGAAAAGGAGAAAGCCCCTTGAGCACAGGTGTTTTTCTTCTATGTGTTCTGGATTGCCATGATGGGAGGAAGTTTCTCTACCACCTAAGCCGATGCCTCGATGTTCTGCCTGACCATAGACCAAAACAAAGAACCAAATAGCCATGGACTGAAGCTTCTGAAATCATGAGACAAAATATATGTTTTGGAAAAGTAAGTATTTTAGTCACAGAATGAAGAGAGAGAGAGAGAAAGAGAGAGAGAGAGAGAGAGAGAGAGAGAGAGGGAGAGAGAGAGAGAGAGAGAGAGGAGGGAGAGAGAGACACAAGGAATAACATTGGATGGGTAGAGAGGTAGGGAGAGTCTTGGAGGAGGTGGGAAAGAGGGACAAATATGATCAACATATATTTTATGAAAAAAAAGTTTAGTATTTACTTCTATACTTATTATGGTCATTGTTGGTGGCATGCTGGAACATCTACTCCATGCTTTGTATGTAGTCATTTATCTACTTCTCTCTAAACTGATAAAAATAATTAGCTTTTCCCATCAGTTTAGTTGTCTCATCCTTGTGAAAAATCAGCGGGACTAATGTGAGTTCATTTTTGAAACTTGTACTTCATATTGGCTCCAACAATTGGTTCTCTCTCCATGCCAATATCACCAGATTTGACTACCATAGCTTTGAAGGAAGAAACCCCTTTTATCTCAACATTGTTCTTTCCAAGACACTGTGGCCATGCTGAAATGTCAAGTTCCTAACGAAGATTAGATTAGTTGTAGTTCTGAAACAACTGTCATTGATGTGATGGGGAGGCACTTCATGCAAGGGCTTTATTTTGTGGTAAATATCATTGTCACCCACTTGAAATATTCTAGTTCAGGAATATGGAAACTCCATATTAGATAAACTTTTACTTACTTAAATATAATGTGTATTTATGAGGAAATAAAACTAAAGTGTTTGTTTACATTGCCTCTAGGAATTCTGTGGTTTTGGATGTTACAGTAACTGGAACTGTCCAGTACGTGCATCAGAGAAAGGTTTTCTGAAGCAGGAGTAGATATACTTTGCTCTGTGCAGCTGCTCTCAGGAAAGCATGCTTAGGAACTGCCCAGTGTAGGAGAATATTCTAAACATCTCCACTTAATGTTAAAAAGAGGGTAAGAGCCTACCCAGGGCTACCTTGACTTCCTTGTTCCTCAGTGTGTAGACGAGGGGGTTCAGGGTTGGGCTGAGGAGTGAGTAGAGCACCAAGGTTACTTTGCTCCTTTCTGGGCTGTATCTGGAAGGAGGACTGACATAGGCACAGAATACAAATGAGTGGTACACAAGAGACCTTGATGGGGTGGGATTAGCAGGTAGAAAAGGCCTTCCTCTTGCCCTCAGAAGAACGTATGTGCAGGATGCTGGCAATGATGTAGCCATAGAAAAGTAAGGTAGGTATCAAATTGATGCCTCCATAAAAGACATCTGCTGTAAGAGTCATAACACTGTTCACATATGTGGGGCTACTGGAGGGCAGTAGGAGTGGGGCAATCTCACAGAAGAAGTGGGTGAAGACCTTGGATCCACAGAATGACAGCTGTGTCATCAGACCCTTGTTTATAGATACATTCAGATCACAGATGAGCCATAGGCCCATAGCCAGGGCCCCACATAGCTATGGGCTCTTCCTAGAGCTATAGTGCAGGGGAAAACAGATGGCCACATAGCGGGCATAGACCTTGACTGTCAGCAGCAGCAGTTCTGAAGACAAGGACCACACAATGAAGAAGAGCTGAGCCATGGAGCCTTTAAGGGGATGGTCTTTTTCCTCAGAAAGTAGACCTACCAGTGCCTTGGGTAGTACAGAGGAAGTGCACACAATATCCATGGTGGCCAGTTTGCACAGGAAAAAGTACATGGGTTTGTGGAGCCCAGTACTGAAAGTGACCAAGCAATGATCAAACTGTTGCCCATTAGAGCCATTGTATAGAGGGATAGGAAGCAGCCTGTCAGGAACAGTCTTAGTCTAGGGTGCTCTGAGAACCCTGGCAGAACAAACTCTGTCACTTCTGTATGGTTTGGCCTTGACATCATAATGGAGAGTATCAGGTCCACTGCTTGCTATGTTTATCAACTTCTGACAAAATGTCACAATTTACCACTACAACATCTAATTTTTATACTTGATCATCTCAAAATTTTCTGCTGTCAGAAAGAAAATGAGTAAATGTATTTCCTTCAGGAATATTTTTGTCTCATATTTGTCTTTACCACATCTTTTGGAAACCACATATATTTTATTTACTTTCAATTTTCTATTTCAATATCTCACTCTACTGACTTGGATCATGCAGGATATCTTGTCTTTCCTTGTTTTATTAAACACATAGTTTGAATGGAGAATCTCTCACTCAGGGCCTGCCTGTGCTTCACTTTTCCATCACCACCAAGCACTGGGATTGTCTGACAGTGATTAGAGATATTTACCCCTTGCCTCCACAGTAGATATTCTCCAAATGATAGTAACTTTTGGGTAGATACACATTGACATTCTTCTTATACCCATTTTATCATTTGACCTGACTTCTCAGTCACTTTATCTTCTCTGATATCAGGAGTGGGGGCTCTACTACCAATCTCAACATTATAATTGACATCCCCTATAGTCAAGTAGCCATGCCTTTACTGAATTTAACTTATTGTAATCTGTGATTTCTTTTGTTGTTGATACTATCCTGACTCCAACTCGACTGAAATCTATTGCTCCAGAGAGCATTTGTCAAACCCAAGCCTGTACATTCAAAGTACTCCTGTGGCTTTTATGTCTTCATGAACCACAGTCCTTTCTAAGCCATAATTCCAACTGCTGAATTCACTGCCATTCTCCACAGCATTTCCTGTGAGTCGTTAATGGCCTTTTGAGGAAACTGACCCTTTGCTGTCTAGTGTTTCAAGATGTGTGTACTATATAGCACAGCTCCATCTCTCTGACTCACTGTCTCACTTTAAGCCTATGCACTTGATAGATAATTATAAGATTCTTGTTCTACAAGGCAAGGATGGTGTTCTGCATGCTCTTATGTGTCTCATCCAACAAGTCCTCAAAACCTGCAACTATACATTTGCAGACATTATAACTCCTGCTCCCAGTGTCTTTAGTTGTTGCACAGGTTGTGGCTCCTTGCCAACATTTTCACTTTCTCCCTCCATCATTCAAGGATTGCAGATTGTGAACCTTAATTTATCTGTCCCTTTTGCCCTGAGTTCATGTCCACCATGACTCTCCCAATCCTACAACTTGTCAAACTTAATAGCTTGACATAAAAGACCCATCAGACACCACCCACCTGTTTTCTCTGTAGGTTTCTTCATGAATTCATATGTGAACACATTCTACCACTATATATGCCTGCATGTGGCAGTCTTATGCAGTGCTATTTTGTTGAAATGTTCTTTACTTTGTATTTCTCCTTCAGTGCTCAATGTGAAAAAAAAGTGAGATTGTACCCAATAAATCAGTTCTCACCAATGCCCCATTTTTTACTACACCAGTATCCACTTCATTTTCTTTGATTATATTTCCTCTTACATATCTTTTCCATCATTCTGAACATATTTTCTCCACAACTTAGTAATCAGTGTCGTTTTAAACATAGCTGTGTCCATTTCAAACTAAAATACTCCTGTACTATATTTACACTCAGCAATCATTTGATAGTATTATATCAGAGCACATTTCTCCCCATTCTGCATCTCCATTCTCTTTTTCTATCTCAGTAGTGAAACAAATGAATATTTAGCTAAGCAAGTGGGTCTACAAAACCAGAATTACATTAATGTTTTGGCAGCTTCTCTATCTGGCTTGCTAATTGAACTACTCCTGAAATTTTAAATACTTTTCTGATAGTACTAATAATCTATAGGTTATAATAACCCCCATATCGGCTTTTGGGACCAGTGCCTTCTCCTTGCTTTTTGGGGTCGTGGCCTTGCTCCTGCCTGTCCAGGGAAGTGTCCCGGGCTTTCACGCGGAAGTGTGTGTGTGGGTCCTGACATGCTCATAGGTCCATGCTCAGACTCTGCTGGGACAGAAGCAGGAGCCCTGGGTGGGACTGCTAGCACCCGTCAGGTCACCTTCGAGGCAGACTAGAAAGAGAACATCATGGTGGTGAAGGGCATCCGGCTTTCAGAAAATGTGATCGACCGGATGAATGAGTCTTCTCCATCTGGCATTAAGCCTAAGCGATATTCCAGTGTTTATGGTGCTTCACTTTCTGATGAAGAATTTAAAAGAAGAGTAGCTGAGGAGCTGGCACTGGAGCAAGCCAGGCAGGAGTCAGAGCACCAGAGACACCTTAAGCAAGCAAGGGACCTAGAAAGAGAGAGGGCTGCAGCCAATGAGCAGCTGACCAGGAGCTATCCTTTGGGAAAGAATATCCAGTGAGGAGGAGCGCACTAAGGCAAAGCATCTGGCTCGGCAGCTGCAAGAGAAAGACCAAGTGATGCGGAAGCAGGATTCATTCTACAAAGAGCAGCTGGCCAGAATGGAGGAGAGGATCTCAGAGTTCTACAAAGTCATCACAGAGGAGTATCAGAAAGCTGCTGAAGAGGTGGAGGCCAAGTTCAAGCGGTATGAATGTCATGTAGTTTGTGCAGATCTGTAGACCAAAATCCTCCAGTGTTACCGTCAGAACACCCAGCAGACACTCAGCTGCTCCGCTCTGGCTAAACAATACATGCACTGTGTCAACCATGCCATACAGAGCATGCTGGAGAAGGGAGGCTAAAGTTATCCTAAGAACATGCAAGCCCCTTCAAAGTTAATTCCAGAGATGGAACATTTTTTTCTTTTCCTAGTATGAAAATGACCCAAATAAAGTGAAGATCTCTAAAGATACACAGGCACTGGAAAATGGACTCAACTGAATCATAACATGTTCTGATCAACAGTTTAAAAAGCCATGGACTAGATCAGCGATCAGTCATCAAGGGACACTGTTAAGTGTTAATGAAACCACAAAATGAATAAAAGAGAAAGGCCGTCCACCCCACCTTTTTGTACTCTCTTTCCGACTTCTACTGATATAAAATGTTCTCTTCACTCCAGGCTCCATCCAGCATGTAGTGACTTCCACTCTGAGAAAGCTGGGAGGAGGGACATTAACCCATTTCAGATGGAGAGACAGCAAGAGAGCACTGAGCTGGAGCAACAGTGTAGACTTGCCTGGGCAGTGAGGCCTGGGTGTGCTCTTCTCACTATAGGAGCTAATTCATTGTAACTTAGGATGATCTTTCAAGAAAGACAGAAAGGAGAGAAAATGTACCTTTTACTGGAATAATGTTTATGATTGCAGGTACAAATAAGGCATTTTTGTCAATATAAAGGCAACCTTGGCTTGTTCAACCAAGTAGTGATTACTGACAACTTCACTCACTATCAATAATAAATCTATTTCTGACTAAAAAAAAATAACCCCCATATCCAGAGTTCACCTTCCTCTCAATATAGGAAGGGTTGAAGAAGATTGACTCTAGGCTGAGCTGGAAAAATTAAAATCTGTCAAAAATGTTTACTAAGTGACAAAATTATCTCCATAGCAATACCACATCTATACAAGTCTAATTATATGGAAAATAGGTTGCACATTTTTACTCGATACACCTCAAAAATTTGACTGAGAAATATATTAAATCTCATGATTTAAGGGCCCACAAATATGCCCACACATGTTCATAAATGTGATATATTACAAAGAAAAAAGAGGCACAAATGTTAGAGGAGAGGCAGCATCTCTGCTGGCTAGTATTATGTCAATTTGATTCAAGCTGTAGTCGTTAGACAGGAGGAAACATGAGAGAATGCCTCCATAAGATCCAGTTGTAGTCTTTAGCATAACTGTGCTCTAAATGGTTTCACATAGTAGCTGATAGAAACATGCAGCATCCCACAGCCAAACATCAGGCAGAGCTTGGATAATATTGTGGAAGAGGAAGGGATTGAAAGAGCCAGAGAGGTCAAGGACACCACAAAAAAACTCTACAGAACCAACTTACATGAGCCCTTGGGGGCTTACAGTGACTGAACCACAAATCAGAGAGCATGCATGAGATGGAACTTGGCTTCCTACACATATGTAGTAGATGTACAGCCTAGTCTTCCCATAAAAGAACTGGAGCAGGGCTGTCTTTGACTCTGTTGCCCATCTTTGGATCTGCATTCCCTAACTGTAATGCTTTGTCTAGCCTCAAGAGGAGAAGATGTGCCTAGTCCTACTGCAACTTGATATGCCAAGGTAGGTGGATATCCATGGGAAGCCTTCCTTTTCTAAGGAGAAAGGGAGGGGGAGACTGGGAGAGGTGAGGTGAGCCTGAGGGACTGGGAGGAGAGGAGAAGGGAGGGGAAACTGAGTCTTGGATGTAAAGTAAAATTAAAAAATTATTAAGAAGAAAGATGAAGAGGAGGAGGAGGGGAGGAAAGATCCAGCTGTAAAACATTTCCTTTATTAGCGATTGATAGGGGAAGGCCTAGTTGATGTCATATCCTGCCATCCCTGGGCTTGTATTCCTGGGTTCTAGAAGAATGCAGTCTGAGAAAACAATGGAGACTAAGTCAGTAAGTAACATCCCTCCATGGCCTCTGCATCAGCTTTGTCTCCAGGTTTCTACCACATTTGAGTTCCAGTCCTGATATTCTTTGATGTTGTCTTAGTCAGGGTTTCTATCCCTGCACAAACATCATGACCAAGAAGCAAGTTGGGGAGGAAAGGCTTTATTGAGCTTACACTTCCACACTGTTGTATATCACTAAAGGAAGTCAGGACTGGAACTCAAGCAGGTCAGGAAGCAGGAGCCATGCAGAGGGCATGGAGGGATGTTCCTTACTGGCTTGCTTCCCCTGGCTTGCTCAGCCTGGTCTCTTACACAACCCAAGAATACCAGCCCAGAGATGGTCCCACCCACAAGGGGTCCTCCCCCCTTGATCACTAATTGAGAAAATGCACCACAGCAGGATCTCATGTGGGCTCTTCAACTGAAGCTTCTTTCTCAGTGATAACTCCTGTCTGTGTCAAGTTGACACAGAGAATCAGCCAGTACAATTGACCCCTTTCAACTTGACACACAAACAAAGTCAGGCTGGTCACAGAACCTCCTCTACCTCAGTCTTCTCTTCATTTTTGTCCCTGCAGTTCTTTTAGACAGGTATATTTCTAGATCAGACTTTTGCACTGTGGCATGGCAAACCCATCCCTCTTTCATTCTACTGGAGTTAGACTCTACAAGTTACCTCCCACACTGTTGGGCATTTCAACTAAAGTTCCTCCCTCTGAGTCCAGAGTCTCTTACCTTCCAGGCCTTTGGTATATTAATTGATTCTTTACCATTTGACATCCCTCTGTTGAGAATACTGTTAAGTTCTCTATCCCAATTTTTAATGGGTATACTTGGGCTCTTGGTGTATAACTTATTGACTTCTTGGTATTTTTGGATATTAGACCTCTGTCAGAGGAAGGATTGGTATAGCTCATTTGCTAATCTATAGGCTGCCATTTTGTCCTATTGCTAGTGCCCTTAGTCTTACAGAAACTTTGCAGTTTCATGAGGTACCATTTACTAATTTTTGATCTTAGAGCCTGAGACATTGGTGTTCTGTTCAGGAAATAGCTGGTCCACCAATGCATTTTAGGGTATTTCCCACTTTCTGTTCTATGAGACTTAGTGTATCCAGTTTTATGATCAGGTCCTTGATCCACTTGGGCTTGAGTTTTGTGCAGGATTATAACTATGGGTATATTAGCACTCTTCTACATGTAGACACCCAGTTACTCCAGCACCATTGTTTAAAAATGCTTTAGTTCTCCCCCTCCCAACATGTCCTTCCTTTCCTGCTGGGGAAGGACCTTGCCAGCTCTTCTGCCGTGAATATTCCATCTTCTGATACTTCCTAGAGAACAAGCCACTCACCGGCAGTTGGTTAGAACCCTCCTCCCATCTCTAGAGACCCAGAGCTGCTGCCTGGGTTCCAGCAGGCCTCAATACCCAGCAATCAATGAAAGTCCTGATCTTCTGAAGAGCAGACCCTTCTGAGCATTCTCCCCCTCCCACAAAAGTGGAGTAGGTCAGTAAGTAACATTCCTCTATGGCCTCCTCATCAGCTTTTTCTTCATGTTCCTACCCCTTTTGACTTCCTGTCCTGATATTCTTAAATGATGAACAATGATATAGAAATGTAAGCCATAGTAACACTTTCCTCCCCAAGTTGTTTTTGTCATGGTGTTTCACCAAAGCAATGAAAGCCTAAGTCAGTATCTTCACCAAATGATCCTGGTCAAACTGGAAAGCTATATTTAGAAGAATAAAAGTGGATCCTTATCTCTGACAAAACTCAACTCCCAGTGGATCAAGATCTCAACCTAAGAACAAACACCCTGAAATGATAAAGAAGAAAATATGGACTATGCTTGAACTCATTGTCAAAGGAAAGGACTTTCTGAATGGTCCCATGGTAAAACAAACATTAAAATCAATAATTGATAAATAGGCTTACATATGAGTATAAAATGTCTGTACAACAAAGAACACAATTTGAGTAAAGACAGCCTTCAGAATGCCCAAAAATCTTTTCTGATTTTGCATCTGACAGAGGGTTAATATCTAGAATATATAAATTTTAAAATTACACAACAAGAAAACAAGCAACCCAACAAAATGAGGACTGGAACTAAACAGGATCTCCCTCTTTATATCCTACCAAGTAGACTCTTAGATGTCAACACAGGTTTACATGCTTGGCAGCAAGCATGTCTACCTGCTGAACCATCTCATTGATCATACACATTTTGTCTTGAGATGTGTTTTCTAATCTGCACGCAGGCTTTTAATGTCCACTGTGCTTTACTGAAAGAGGTCAAGCATAGTGAATTGGACAGGATTTAGCAGGACAGCTCTGATCTTGTCTCCACCGCTTTGCTGTTGAGTTGTTGTTCTATATCCATTTTCTAATTTATTTATTCATGTGCCCTTCTATTTCACTCATTTCGAAACGCACTGCAATTATTTATTCACTCTTCCTTAAATAGTTTCATGTAAATATTAGAGACAATAATTTGTTTACAGGTTTTTCTGGCCTGGAGATCTTAAGGAAAATAATTTAGACAGTGAAATGTGTGAGTCAGAGCACCATTTTTTGAGTTTTGGCAAATTCACACAGCTATGTAATGCAAGTTTCCACAGAGTGGACATGGTAGCCTTTAATGTAGGATGTTTTAGCCAGGGCTGCTCTGCTTTTCAGGCCTGAGGTCATCAGTGCCCTTTCTGGTAGTCATTGCTGTACTGATATTTCAGCTGCAGGTCAGTTTTGTGTTGTAGAACTCTGTACCCTTGGCATCATGCAGCACACATTCTGACATGTGGGCTCTTTCTTAGCACAGGTTCTTTTATTTTATTTTTTGTTTTGTTTATATGTATTCATGTTTTGACTGGATGTATGCATGTGTACTGCAAGCATGCCTGGTGGCCTTGGAGGTCAGGAGAGGTTATTGAATCTCCTAAAATGAAGTGACAGATGATTCTACAGCAACATGTGGGTGGGCAAAAAGAGCCTAGGTCATCTGTAAGAACAGTAAGTATTCTTAACTTATGAGCCATGTTTCCAGCCCTACAACAATATTTAAGATTCACTCTTGGCCTCTTGTATAACCAGTAATGTCTTCTTTTCTATTGTGGTCAGCATTAGTTTCTGTGGCTATAACACACTTTATTATCCAACTTCCATAAATAATCACACAAATCCTCTTTCATACTTTTCTTTCTCTGTACTAAGTGACAGTGAATGGCTTTGCTGTGTCTCAGGGTATGTGGAAGCTGAGTTTTGTAACAAAGTTTTCATCGGGGTTTTACACTACACACTCTCATAAACAGTGAATGGATTTCTACTGGCTTTTTCCACCACTTACAGTTATTGATAGAAAAAGGCTCAGAAGTGAAGCCTAATCATTTCTACTTCTTTTTCAGCTCCTGAGATGCTCCCTGCTGCTCCAGGAGTGCCAGTGACATTGGGGATGGACTGCACAGGTTTTCTTTACTGCAGAGGAGCATTCTTACAAATTTCCCAAGTATGGCTTCACACATTGGTCTGTCCCCATGCTCATCAACACCACAGTTGATAATTATTTGATGAGTAAGTTAGGAAAGTGTACTTAGTTTTTAAATTTATAAGTACTTTTAAAATAGGAAATTAGGACGGTTTAGATGGTCTATTTGATCCTGATTTAATTTTGGTACTTGGTATCTGTCAAGGAAATTGTCCATTTCCTCAAGATTTTCTAGTTGTGTTGAATACAGGTTTTTGTAGTAGGATCTGATGATTTTTTGAATTTCCTCAGTTTCTGTTGTTATCTCTCCCTTTTCGTTTCTGATTTTATTAATTTGGATACTATCTCTGTGCCCTCTGGTTAGTCTGGCTAAGGGCTTATCTATCTTGTTGATTTTCTCAAAGAACCAACTCCTCGTTTTGTTGATTCTTTGTATGGTTTTATTTGTTTCTACTTGATTGATTTCAGCCCTGAGTTTGATGATTTCCTGCCTTCTACTCCTCTTTGGTGTATTTGCTTCTTTTTGTTCCAGGGCTTTCAGGTGTGCCATTAAGCTGTTAGTGTATGCTGTCTCCCGTTTCTTTTTGGCGGCACTCAGGGCTATGAATTTTCCTCTTAGCACTGCTTTCATTGTGTCCCATAAGTTAGGGTATGTTGTGCCTTCATTTTCATTAACTTTCAAAAAGTCTTTGATTTCTTTCTTTATTTCCACCTTGACCAAGTTATCATTGAGTAGAGCATTGTTCAGCCTCCATGTGTACGTGGGTTTTCTTTTGTTTTTGTTGCCATTGAAGACCACCCTTATTCCATAGTGATCTGATAGGAGGCATGGGATTATTTCTATCTTCTTGTATCTGTTGAGGTCTGATTTGTGACCAATTATATGGTCAATTTTGGAGAAGGTACCATGAGGAGCTGAGAAGAAGGTGTATTCTTTAGCTCTAGGATGAAATGTTCTATATATATCAGTTAGTTCCATTTGGTCCAAGGCTTCAATTAGATTCACTGTGTCCCTGTTTAGTTTCTGCTTTCCTGAACGATCCATTTCAGAGAGCGGGGTGTTGAAGTCACCCACTATTATTGTGTGCGGTGCGATGTGTGCTTTGAGTTTTAGTAAAGTTTCTTTTACGAATGAGGGTGCCCTTGCATTTGGAGCATAGATATTCAGGATTGAGAGTTCTTGATGGTGGATTTTTCCCTTGATCAGTATGTAGTGTCCTTCTGTGTCTTTTTTGATGACTTTGGGTTGAAAATCAATTTTATCCGATATTAGGATGGCTACTCCACCTCGTTTCTTGGGGCCATTTGCTTGTAAAATTGTTTTCCAGCCTTTTACTCTGAGGTAGTGTTTGTCTTTGACACTGAGGTGCGTTTCCTGCATGCAGCAAAATGCTGGGTCCTGTTTACGTATCCAGTCTGCTAGTCTATGTCTTTTAATTGGGGAATTGAGACCATTGATATTAAGAGAGATTAAGGCATAGTGATTATTGCCATCTGCCATTCTTGACGCTATCTTTATGTTTGAGTGGTTATCTACTTTTGGGTTTGATTCAAGAAGGTTATTATCTCATTTTTTCCAGGGTGATGTTTCTCTCCCTGTATTGGAGGTTTCCACCTATTATCCGTTGCAGGGCTGGATTTGTGGAAAGATATTGTGAAAATTTGGTTTTATCATGGAATATCTTGGTCTCTCCATCTATGGTGATTGAGAGTTTTGCTGGGTATAGTAGTCTAGGCTGGCATTTGTGCTGTCTTAGTGTCTGCATGAGATCTGCCCAGGATCTTCTGGCTTTCATAGTCTCTGGTGAGAAGTCTGATGTGATTCGGATAGGTCTTCCTTTGTATGTTACTTGGCCCTTTTCTCTTACTGCATTTAGTATTCTTTCTTTGTTTAGAACATTCGGTGTTTTGATTATTATGTGACGGGAGGTATTTCTGTTCTGGTCCAGTCTGTTTGGAGTTCTGTAGGCTTCTTGTATGTTCATCGGCATCTCTCTCTTTAAGTTAGGGAAGTTTTCCTCCATAATTTTGTTGAAGATGTTTACTGGCCCTTTAAGTTGCAAATCTTCACTCTCATCTATACCTATAATCCTTAGGTTTGGTCTTCTCATTGTGTCCTGGATTTCCTGGATGTTTTGGGTTACGCGTTTTTTGCATTTTGCATTTTCTTTGACTGTTGAGTCGATGCTTTCTATGGAATCTTCAGCACCTGAGATTCTTTCTTCCATCTCTTGTATTCTATTGTTGATGTTTGCATCTATGACTCCTGATTTCTTCCCAAGGTTTTCTATCTCCAAAGTTGTCTCCCTTTGTGATTTCTTAGTTGTTTCTACTTCCTTTTTTAGTTCCTGGATGGATTTGCTGAGATCCTTCACTTGTTTGTTTGTATTTTCCTGTATTTCTTTAAGGTATTTTTGCATTACCTCTTTCAGGATTTCTTCCTGATGACCCACGTTCTCCTGCATTTCTCTGAGCGATTTTTGTGTTTCCTCCTCATGGGATTCCATCTGTTGATCCATCGTCTCCTGCATTTCTTTAAGCAGTTCTCGTGTTTCCTTTGTAAGGGCATCTAACCGTTGATTCATTTCTTTAAGCAATTTTTGTGTTGCCTCCTTATGGGCATCCGTCTGTTGACCCATATTCTTCTGCATTTCTTTATGCAAATTTTGTGATTCCTTTGTGAGTGCATCTACCCGTTGATTCATCTCCTTAAGCGATTTTTGTGTTGTCTCCTTGTGCGCCTCCATCTTTTGATCCATGTTCTCCCGCATTTCTCTAAGCGATTTTTGTGTTTCCTTTGTAAGGGCTTCTAACCGTTGATTCATGGTCTCCTGTAACTCTTTATGAGATTTATTTGTGTCCTTCTTGTGATCCTCTAATAGCATCATGAGAAGTGATTTTAAATCCAGATCTTGTCTTTCGGGTGTGGTGGGGTATCCAGGACTTGCTGCTGTTGGAGAGTTGGGTTCGGATGGTCCCACATTACTTTGATTACTGTTAGTAACATTCCTACGTTTGCCTTTTGCCATCTGGATACCTCTGGTGTTAGTTGGTCCTGCTGCCACTGGCTGTTGGTTGGACCTCCTGTGAGCCTGCAAAGCTATTTCTGCCCCCCCTGGATTACCAGGATTCCCCTGGCACCGATTTCTGGGGCCTGCCTGCTCCTGAGTGACTTTGGAGCCCTAATGTGCTTTGCCCCAAGTGATCTTATATTGGGGAGGCCTTGCACATCTAAAGGCTCAGCCTAGTGGATTCCTGGAGCAGAGGTCGCCAAAGGGAGGCTGGCAGGCTCCTGCCCTGTGCAGGGGTGTGTGATCTCTCCTGGGGGGGGGAGGGGGCGTCCCTCTGCCAGGCAGAAGTCCCACAGCAGATCTGGCGCGCTGGTCACTGCAGATCAGCCCAGCACCTGGGAGCAGGTTACACACAAGCTGCCTGAACCCGAAGCGATATTATGCCTGTCTGTCTCTGAGCCTGGCGGTCCCAACTACCTGGTCACTGGAGCAAAGATGGCGGGGGGCAGTCTCCGTGGCGCCGCTCACCCTGTGGTCACGATGGCCCGCCGATCTGGCACCCAGACGACCACAGCGCCAACCCGCCCTCGGGCACAGACGGAAGCCCCAACAGGCCGTGTCCCAAGTGATGTTATATCGGGGGGGAGAGCCTGGGTACCGGTCTCTCCAGCGCAGTCCGCGGGAACAGAGGTCGCGGAAGGGAAGCTGGCAGGCTCCCTCCCTGCGCGGGGTCCCTCCACCAGGCAGAAGGTCCCGCCGCGGAACTGGCGCGCTGGTTACTGCAGATCAGCCCAGCACCTGGGAGCAGGTTACACACAAGCTGCCTGAAACCGAAGCGATATTATGCCTGTCTGTCTCTGAGCCTGGCGGTCCCAACTACCTGGTCACTGGAGCAAAGATGGCGGAGGGCAGTCTCCGTGGCGCCGCTCACCCTGTGGTCACGATGGCCCGCCGATCTGGCACCCAGACGACCACAGCGCCAACCCGCCCTCGGGCACAGATGGAAGCCCCAACAGGCCGTGTCCCAAGTGATGTTATATCGGGGGGAGAGCCTGGGTACCGGTCTCTCCAGCGCAGTCCGCGGGAACAGAGGTCGCGGAAGGGAAGCTGGCAGGCTCCCTCCCTGCGCGGGGTCCCTCCACCAGGCAGAAGGTCCCGCCGCGGAACTGGCGCGCTGGTTACTGCAGATCAGCCCAGCACCTGGGAGCAGGTTACACACAAGCTGCCTGAAACCGAAGCGATATTATGCCTGTCTGTCTCTGAGCCTGGCGGTCCCAACTACCTGGTCACTGGAGCTGGATGTAGGGGAACGCCAGGACAGAGTAATGAGAGGGGGTTGAACGGAGAAAAGAGGGAGGGAAGGGGGCTTATGGGACCTTCGGGGAGGGAGGAAACGGGAAAGGGGAAGTGATTTGGAATGTAAATTAAAAAAATAAAATAAAATTAAATTAAAAAAAAAAAAAAAATAGGAAATTAGACATTTCCCAGCTGGTTTAGTAATTGATTGAGGGAATCATGTATTTGTCCTGGTCTGGCTTCCTTAGATTCTGTGACACCAGAGAACCCTGTGCCTTTCATTTCCTAAGATACTGAGGCATTCCCTGAGGAAGTGAAACATTCAGGCTCTGTGTTCCCTAGAAGTCAGCAAAGCATATAGAAGATCAACAAGACAATTACTCTGAGACATTAATATTGCACACTCTTTATACCATACTCTGTATGTATGAGTACACTTGTACTCATCCTGGGCAACTGCCATTATAGTTTGTTTCTGATAGGGGTATAGAAAGTCTGATTGAAGTGATCTTGTCACACCCTTAGTCTTGCTGAGACCCCTCCATTCTTGTTTGGTTTTAATTTCTTACTGACTGTAAGAAATCAGTGTATGCATACATATATGTATATGACGTGTACATATATATATTATGTATTTGTATGAATATACGTATATGTACGTATGTGTATATGTATATGATGTATATGTATATGTATGTGAATGTGTATATGATGTATATATATGTATATGATGTATATGTATATGCACATACACAGACACACACACACACATACACACACACAAACACATTTTCAAGAGTCCTCAAAAGGCCCTGTAGCCTGTCATCATTGTGTTACAGCTCATGAAGGATGGAGTCCTCGATTTCTGGAGGCATTCTTACTCTGCTCATTACTGAGAAGTCTGAGATACTCCATTGTAAAAAAAACCAGTTTACTTCGCCTTGTACTTCTATCAGTTTCTCTTCCTATGTCTAATAGTTCTGTTGCTAGGGGTAGAAGTGATTTTGCATTGTTCTGTCACACTGTTTCTAAATCTATGTTAACCCTTTTATCAACAAATAATTTCCTTTATTTGTGCTATTAACTTCTGCTCGCAATTATGACTGTATGATATTAAAACACTCAACTGCTCCACCTTTCATTCAAATACTGGTATGATATATTTTTTCATTATCTTACTTTCAGCCTAATTAAATTAATTTTTGATTTATATACATCCCAAATGTTTCCCCTCCAGTCCCCCACTCCAGAATCCTTCTCCTTATCTCTCTTCCTCTTCTCCTCTGAGAAGGAGCCACTCATATGCATCCCCCTTCCTTGGGGCATCAGGTCTCTACATGATTAAGCAAATCCTCTTTCACTCGGGCCCAACAAGGCAGTCAGTTCTCTCCTACATATGTGCCAGGGGCCTTGGATCAACCCATGTATATTCTTTGGGTGGCAACTTAGACTCTGGGAGCTCCTAGTTGATACCTATGGTCTTCCTATGGGGTTGTCATTCCCTTGAATTCTTTGAATCCTTCCTCCAATTCTTCCATAGTGTTTCTCAACTTCAGTCCAATATTTGGCTTTGCATCTGTCTCAGTCTGGTGCTCATTGAGCCTCTCAGAGGACATCCATACTAGGCTGCAACACAACATATGATCAGTAATAGTGTCAGCATTTGGTCCCCATCCATGGAATGGATCACAAGTTGGGCCAGACCCTGCTCAGCCAGACAGTGCTCGGATATTCCTTCAGTCTCTGCTCTATTTTTGTCCCTGCTTTTCTTTTAGACAGGACCAATTTGGATCAAAAATTTTGAAGGTGGTTGGTGAATCCTCCCCTCTACTGAGGCGCTTGTCTAACTGCTGAAGCTGGACACTTCACACCTCATCTCCCCAGAGATGGGCATTTTAGCTGAGGTCACCACATTGAGTCCTGGGTGCCTCTCATATCCCAGGTCTCTGGGATGTACTAGAGGTCCCCTCCCCCACAACAGCTGCATATTTCCATTCATTCTCCTGACCCTCTGGGCTTCTTTCCTATCTCATCTCATATCTGACCTTGCCCCATTTTGCTCACCCTCTTTCCTCTCCCATGCAGGTCCTTCCTTCCCTCTGCTTCGCATGATTATTTTGTTATTAAAATAAGGCTGCTATGAACATAGTAGAGTTTCTATACTCATAGAGACTGCAATCCTTTCTCCTATTCTTCCATAAGAGTTCCCAAGCTGCATCCACTGTTTGGATGTGGGTGTCTGCCTCAGTTTGAGTCAGTTGGTAGGTTGGGCCTCTCAGAGGACAGCCATGCTAGAAACCTGTCTTCAAGCATAAAAGAGTGTCATTAATAGTAACAGGGATTGGTGCTTGAACTTGGGATGGATTTCAAGTTCAGTTGGTTACTCTTTGCCCATTCACTCTGTCTCTTTTCCATCCCCAATCTATGCATTTCTTGGAAAAATTTTAAATTTTTGGTCAATAGTTTGTGGGTGGGTTGGCATAACTATTGCTCAACTGAAATTCCTGCCTGGCCACAGGAGGCAGCCTCCAGGCTCCATATACCCCATATTGTGAGTCACAGCTAAACACACCCCCACTGATACCTGGGTGTTTCCCCTATCTTTGTTTCTTCCTGGAGATGCATCCTACCTCCTACACTGTTGGTTGTGGATTTCCACTCATTTTCATGACCATCTTGCCATCCTGCCTGCTCCTCTGTATAACTGACCCTGAACCAAACTCTCTTTCTCTCAGTCCCCTCTCCCATCCAATTCTCTCCCTCCATCTGCCTTCTAGGACTGTCCCAGTTTTCATTCCAAGTAATGTTCAAACATCCTTGTTCATGCCCCCTTTGTCCAGCCTCCTTGGGTCTGTGGAGAACAGCACAGACAACCTGTATTTGATGACTAAGAGCCACTTATCTGTAAATACATACTGTGCATGACCTAATGGAAATGGGTTATGTTACTGAGGTTAATATTCTCAAGGTCCATCCATTTACCTTCAGATCTTTTGATGTCTTTTGTTTTTCTTTAGCTGAATAGTATTTCATTGTGTAGATTTATCACATTTTCCTTATCCATTCTTCAGTCTGAAAACATCTAAGTTGTTCACAGTTCCTTGCTATTATGAATAAAACTGCTATGAACATAGTTAAGCAAGTGTCTTGTGGGATGGTAAAGCATCTTTTGTGTTTATGCCCAGGAGTGGTATGGCTGGGTCATGAATTAGAACTACTCCCAATTTTCTGAGAAAACCCCAAATTGATTTCCAAATTGTTTGTATAAATTTGTACTTCCTCCATGTCCTAGTTGGGGTTTTACTGTTATGATAAATACCATGACCAAGGCAACTCTTACAAATGACATTCATTGGGGTGGTCTTACAGGTTCAGAGGTTTGGTTCTTAATGTTCAAGATAAGAAGCATGGCAGCATCCAGGCATGCACGGTACAGGAGGAGTTGAAAATTCTACATTATCATCTGAAGACTGCTAGCAGAATACTAACTTCAAGGCAGCTAGGATGAGAGTCTTTTAGCCCACACCCACAGTGACATACCTACTCCAACAGGGCCACACATTCTAATAGTGCCAATTCCTGGGTGGAGCACATGCAAACCATCACATACCATTAATGGAGGAGTGTGCTCTGTACTCCCTATCCTGGCCAGCATGTGCTAATTTCTTAATGAGTTTTCCTAACTGTTAGGAGCCAACAAGCTTATAACTGTCAGGTGATCTTGCTGAGATAGTCTGCCTCAGATTATAATAATCCACAACAGATTTACTCCTATTAGCAAGGCCCAGTACAAAGTCATTTTAGGAAACATTACTGCTATTAATATGCTTTTCCTGTTATTATAAAACATATATGACAACCACTAGGTATTATCCCACTCCTTTGGGTAGATCTCTGTAGATCTATGAACATATACTATCTTGCAGTGATACACTATGGACAAATAGATCCTTTTCAATTCTTTAAGATGATCCTATACGAATTCCTAAAATTATATCAGTATTTATTAAGATTTTTTATAGTGGGACTGCTATTAGGTCTTCTGATAGTCAAAACCACAATGACAACTCTGTCAGTCTCCTATACGTCACCAGTTAATTGCTTCTAGATAGTAACCAGACTTACATGTACTCAGAGCACAGTTCGAGAGGTTGTAAATTCATTAACCAAATGTCATAAAAATGGAACTAATGATTTATTACAGGTGCTAGGACAAAATATATAATGTTGGCTGATTGATCTTTACAAACCTCACTAATAACTTAGTTATGGTTTTTAACTCTCAATGAACTATGGGGCTGTGACACGTGATAAATGTTTAGCCAGATAAATACTGCTAATGGATATTTGCTGTTGTAACCTTCTTATTTGATTTATGATTTGAATTTATGTGTAAACTTGTGAGGAACTTTTTACCATGTGACATGTATTCTGAAAAAAATATATAAGTACTGAGGACAGAGAAAGGAGGGTGAAGAATTTTCCTGTATCCCTATTTTCATTCATTCTCTCCCCTCCCCCCCTTTCTTAGCTTTCATTGGCAACTTTTACAACTTAGAAATAAATGCTGAAAATCACTTTTCAAAATGTCCCTTTTTCTTCCTGTGACTTAGACTAGCATGCTGAAAGTTAAAGTTGCCCCATTCCTGCTGAGATAGAACAAAGGATACTTTACTTAATTTCTCCCCACCCTACTCCATGCCCTACTGCACACTCTTAGGCTATGAGTGTTAATCCCCTAAACCAGTGACTTTTAATTCTCAGAATTAACAAAGAACAGTCTTGGAGACCGTCATCAATCTTTAAGGCCACAGCACAGTCCCTCTGTGTCCCCTTTCAACTGGCTCCAAGACAGGAGGCTCCCAGAACTTAATCTTTTTGACCTGTGTAAGATAGAATTTCAGAGTTGTATTAATTTGCATTTCTCTAATCACTAAGGACTGAACATCTCTCTCTCTCTCTCTCTCTCTCTCTCTCTCTCTCTCTCTCTCTCTCTCTCTCTGTGTGTGTGTGTGTGTGTGTGTGTCTATCTGTATGTCTATCTCTATCTCTCTCTTTCTTTCTTTCTTTCTTTCTTTCTTTCTTTCTTTCTTTCTTTCTTTCTTGTAGTTCACACATTGTGGCACTAAAACAACTCAATGCCACCTTTATTTATACATCTATTTTTTCACAGCTAAAAATGTTTTATATTCATTTTCACATTTTCTCACAGTCTTTTTTAAGAAGTAACTTTTAACAATAATGTGAAGACTGTATTTTCTCCCCTTCTTCTCCCCTTCATTTCTGCATTTTTCTGCTAACCCATGTACTATATTAAGAAAAAGGAATCATAACTTCAGCATGTAGTTAATATCTAACCCAACAAATACATTGTTTCATAACTGAGTGACTTGGTAGCAGTTGTCGTTTCAGTGTAGAAAGGTAATAGACAGAAATACTGATTTGATTATTGGCACCTAGCATCTCCCCATATTCTAATAAAGACATCTAATTCTTTTAATGCCCAAGGCTCTCAGCAAATTAGTAACCTAAGTCCGTTGTTCATCCTTGCTTGGCTCATCTCTAAATGTTCCTATTATGTCTTGGAATGAATGATTCAACAAGACCTTCATAACTTGTTTTTTTAATTTAGTTCTTATGTTTTGAGAAATATAATTATTTATCTTTTTTACAGTCCAATTGTTAATACCATCCTGGTCTGCCCTCGAACAGTTCCTCATCCCATTTCTCCTCTCCCTGTTTCCAAGAGGATGTCCCCACCCTTCTAATCTCCCATCCCTTTCACCCCCCTCACCTCCACCATGCCAGGCCTCCCCACTTTCTGGGGCCTCAAGTCTCTCAAGGATGTCTTCTCTCCCTGAGGCCAGAGCAGGCAGTCCTTTCATATCTTCATAGGCATTCCTTTCTATAGGTCGGACAATTTTCTTCTATGATTTTGGTGGAAATTTATTCTGGGATTTGGAGCTGAACCTTTTCAAATTCTTCTTCTGTTGTTCTTAGATTAGATCTTTTCATAATATCCCAGATTTCCTGTATATTTTGTGTCAGGAATATGTTAGCTTTAACATTTTCTTTGACTGAATTTCTTCTATTGTATTTCTACAACTGATATTCTCTCTTCTATATCCTGTATTTGGTTAGTAATGATTTCATCTGTTCTTCCTGTTCTCTTCCCTAAATTTTCCATCTCTAGGATTCTTTAGTTTGTGTTTTCTTTATTGCTTTTATTTCTGTCTTCACATCTTGAACAGTTTTATTTATTTCCTTCAACTGTCTAATTGTACTTTCCTGAATGTCAATAGGGGATTTATTTGTTTCCTATTTAAAACCTCCTCCTGGGTCCTGGAGCCTCCACCATCTTTGCTCTGGTGATAGACAAACAGCGACAACCTGGTACAGAAATATTCCAAGTATAATGTCGCCTGGGACACAGCCAAATAGGATTCCACCTGTGCCCAAGAGCTGGGAGGATCTGCAGTTGTCCGTGCACCATCCCTGCCATGGGACGTTTGCACTGTAGGGGTGATCTACACATGGAGGTGTTCCCACAGTTTCTGCCATCTTTGCTTCTGTGATGTACCAGACAGTGACAACCAGGTACACAGAGATATCCCCAGTACAACATCTATAGGGGCAAGGCACACCAGGGTTCCAATGGCACTCCGGAGCAGGGCAGCCCCTCAGCATCTGTGCCAGGGGAAACCTAGTCATCCAGGGATGCAGAAATAGCTTTGCAGGCTCAAAGGAGTTTCAAGCACAAGTCATTGACAGCAGGACCAACTAACACCAGAGATAACTAGACAGCAAAAGGAAAATTTAGGAACGTTACTAACAGAAATCACAGCAATATGGGACCATCTGAACCCAACTCTCTGACAACAGCAAGTCCTTTATACCCCAACACACCAGAAAGGCAAGATTTGGATTTAAAATCACATCCCATGATACTATTAGAGGACTTCAAGAAGGACATAGATAAATCTCTTAAAGAAGTACAGGAGAACATATCTCAACAGGTAGAAGCCCTTACAAGGAAACACAAAAATTGCTTAAAGAAATTCAGTAGAATATTGGTCAACAGATAGAAGGCCATAAATAGGAAACAAAAAATCACTTAAAGTAATACAGGAGAACTTGGGTCAATAGGCAGAAGTCCTGAAAGAGAAGACACAAAAATCTCTTAAAGAATTATAGGAAAACAAAAACAAACAAGTGAAGGAACTGAGCAAAACCATCCACTATCTAAAAAAGGAAGTAGAAACAACTAAGAAATCACAAAGAGAGACAACTTCGGAGATAGAAAACCTTGGGAAGAAATCAGGGGTCATAGATGCAAACATTAACAATAGAATACAAGAGATGGAAGAAAGAATCTCAGATGCTGAAGATACCATAGAAAGCATTGAAAAAAGAGTCAAAGAAAATGAAAAATGCACAAACTTGTAACCCAAAACATCCAGGAAATCCAGGACGCAATGAGAAGACCAAACCTAAGGATTATAGGTATTGATGAGAGTTAAGATTTACAACTTATAGGGCCAGTAAATACCTTCAACAAAATTATGGAAGAAAACTTCCCTAAACCTAAAGAGAGAGATGCCCATGAACATTCAAGAAGCCTACAGAACTCCAAACAGACTGGACCAGAACAGAAATACCTCCCGTCACATAATAATCAAAACACCAAATGTACTAAAGAAAGAAAGAATATTAAAAGCAGTAAGAGAAAAATGCCAAGTAACATATAAAGGATGACCTATCAGAATTACACCAGACTTCTTACCCAAGACTATGAAAGCTAGAAGATCCTTGGAAGGTCTCATACAGAATTTAAGGGAACACAAATGCCAACCCAGACTACTATTCCCAGCAAAACTCTCAGTCACCATCGATTGAGAAACCAAGATATTTCATGTTAAAACCAAATTTATACAATAACTTTCCACAAACCCAGCCCTGCAAAGGATAATAGGAGGAAATTACCAATACAATGAGGGAAACTACACCCTAGAAAAAGTAATATAGAAGCCTTCTTTCATCAAACCCAAAAAAAGATAACTACTCAACCATAAAAATAACATAAAAAATAACAGGAAGCAATAATCACTATTCCTTAATATCTCTTAACATCAGTGGACTCAATTCCCCAATAAAAAGACATAGACTAATAGACTGGATATGTAAACAGGACCCAGCATTTTGCTTTGTACAGGAGACACACCTCAGTGTCAAAGACAAACACTACCCCAGAGTAAAAGGCTGGAAAAGTATTTTCCAAGCAAATGGTTTGAGAAAAAAAATCTGGAGTAGCCATTCAAATATGGGATAATATTGACTTTCAGCCTAAAGTCATCAAAAAAAGACATGGAAGGACACTTCAAACCGGTGAAAGGAAAAATTCAGCAAGAAGATCTCTCAGTTCTGAACATCTATGCTCCAAATGCAAGGGCACCCTCATTCATAAAAGAAACTTTACTAAAGCTCAAAGCACACATTGTACCTCACAAAATAATAGTGAGTGACTTCAACACTACACTCTATGCAATGAACCGATCAGGAAAATAGAAACTAAACAGGGACACAGTGAAACTAATTGAAGCTTTGGACCAAATGGATTTAACACACACACACACACACACACACACACACACACACACACACACATATATCCAACTGGCATCTCCAGTTCACAGGACTCTGAACATTACTGGCTCACGGAATGCAGGGCTACTTCATGGTCCTCCAACATCAGCTCTAGTGTTGCTTTCCACTCAGAAAAAGAGCAACAGGTAATCTTATATCAGTGACCTGCTGGAGCTGGACTTGAAATTATGCAGCACAAATGCCCTGGGCAATGAGGACAAAAAGGGCAGCAGACAATATCTCCAAAACTGCATCTCACTCTGCTCCAAAAGCAATAAATATATGTGTGTGTGTGTGTGTGTGTGTTTGTGTGTGTGTGTGTGTGTGTGTGTGTGTATATATATATATATATATAAACATTTCATCCTAAAGCAAAAGAACATACCTTCTTCTCAGCACCTCAGGTACCTTCTCAAATATAGACAATATAATGGGTCACAAAACAGACCTCAACAGATATAAGAAGTTCAAACTTATCCCATGCCTTTTATCAGATCACTATGGAGTAAGGGTGGTCTTCAATAGCAGCAAAAACAGCAGAAGGTCCATATACACATGGAAGCTGAACAATGCTCTATGCAATGATACTTTGGTCAAGGAAGAAATAAAGAAAGAAATCAAAGACTTTTTAAAATTTAATGAAAATGAAGGAACAACATATCCTAACTTATGGGACACAATGAAAGCAGTGCTAAGAGGAAAACTCATAGCCCTGAGTGCCTCCAAAAAGACACTGGAGAGAACATACAGTAGCAGCTTAACAGCACAACTGAAAGCCCTGGAATGAAAAGAAGCTAATACACCCCCCAGGAATAGAATGCAGGAAATCATCAAACTCAGGGCTGAAATCAATAAAGTAGAAACAAATAAAACCATACAAAGAATCAACAGAACCAGGAGCTGGTTCTTTGAGAAAACCAAGAAGATAGATATATCCTTAGACAGATTAACCATAGGGCACATAAAAGTATCCAAATTAGCAAAATCAGAAATGAAAAAGGGAGATAAAACAACAAAAACTGAGGAAATTAAAAAAATCAACAGATCCAACTAAAAAAGCCTATACTCAACACCACTGGAAAATCTGAAGGAAATGGACAATTTCCTAGACAGATACCAAATACCAAAATTAAATCAGGATCAAATAGACCATATAAACAGTCCCATAACCTCTTAAGAAATAGAAGTGGTCATTGAAATTCTTCCAACCAGTGAAATCACAGGACCAGATGATTTTATTGCAGAATTCTATCAGTCCTTCAAAGAAGACCTAATACCAGTACTCTTCAAAATATTCCACAAATTAGAAACAGAAGTCACACTACCCAACTCATTCTCTGAAGCTACAATTATGCTGATACCAAAACCACACAAAGATCCAACAAAGAAGAGAACTTTAGAACAATTTCCTTTATGAATAAAGATGCAAAAATACTCAATAAAATTCTTGCCAACAGAATCCAAGAACACACCAAAACGATCATTCACCACAATCATGTAGGCTTCGTCCTATTGATGCAAGGATGGTTCAATATATGGAAATCCATCAATGTAATCCACTACATAAATAATCTCAAAGAAAAAATCCACATGATCATTTCATTAGATGATGAAAAGGCATTTAACAAAATTCAGCCTTCTTTCATGCTAAAAGCTTTTGGAAAAATCAGGAATCCAAGTCCTATATCTAAGCATCATAAAAGCAATATACAGCCAACCGGTAGTCAATATCAAACTAAATGGAGAGAAACTTGAAGCAAACCCACTAAAATTAGGGGCTAGACAAGGCTTCCCTCTCTCTCCATATCTTTTCAATATAATATGTGACGTTCTACCTAGAGCAATTAGACAACACAGGGAGGTCAAAGCTTTATATATATACATATACATATATATATATATACATACATACATATATATATGTGTGTGTGTGTGTGTGTACATATTGCTTTCACTCACATGGTATCTCAAATATCTGCAATTGTGTTCTGAATCATACACTAAATAATGACCTAAAAATAATGACCTTTAGATCTCTATGGGCTAAGTGAGAATTTTATTCAAGAAGCAAAGTGTATTCTAGATAAATAAAATATTCAAGAAGACTATATGATGAGTTTTTGGGGTATTATTATTCAGGTTCTAAAATGTATGAAAGACTTCATGCTTCTGGGCATCCAGAAGTGGGCTCATTCTCTCCATTGACTAAATAATTAAAAGTAAGGGAAGACATTTACTGTAAATTGTAGGGAATTTGGTTATAGCCATTATATAATATCAAGAAAGTTGGGGTCTCTTCTTGGGTTTTAAGTGTTGTGAATGTGTTAATTAAAGAAATAACTCATGTGTAAGTGCAAGGAAATTATTAGAGATAAAAGGCTAAACCTGTGGGTTACTATGAGCTGTAAATATTACAGTTTCTTAGAGTAAAAGAATGGAGACAAGAAGGCAGGACAAGGGAACTTTCTGCCTGAAACCAAACAAGTAAGCAAGAAAGCAAATAAACAACTATGGATGTCAGCCACATGGCTGGGGGATTGCTTTAGCAAAACAGAAACAAGGACTAACATGTTACAGAATTAAAAAAAAATCAGGGTAAGCAAGTTGTACATCATGCAATTGCCTTGGAGGAAGGGATGAAAAAAAAGAAGAGGCAAACCATACTTTAAAATCACCCTGAAGGAGGGTCTGTCACATATAATAGATAGCCAAGGGGTGGGGAGCAGAATGTGGGAGAGAGTGAGGAAGCATTACAGTGTTAGGGAGCTGAAGGGCATACTTCCTTATGCTCTTTCCAGCATCTGAAAGAAAAAGACATGGTCCTGTCCTCTAGTTAGGACTCAGCACAGCTGACAGACCCACCCTAGCCTCATGGCAGCTCTCATAGACTGTTTAAGTTGGAGGGGGGACCTAGGAAGGAAAAGTCCTTTATCTTAATGCTAACCCACCTTTTCAAGGTTGAAACGTCCACCTGCTCCACTTCCCCCTCCCCCATCCCCACTCAGTCTGGACCTTGACCTCTTGCCCACTCTAGGGAGGCAGCAAGTGTATGGCTCTTCCTAGAGGTAGACTTCATTTTTTACTGTAATTGGCTTTGTTTGAACTGTGGATTTGTAAGCATGTCCAGTCATTCTAGGACAGTACATTCAGGGCACAGAGCTGAGGAGAAGAGGCAGGTTAATTTCTGATTCATCTCTTCACACTGATTAGGGCTAACTCTGAACACTTTGTCTCATTTCTTCTGTCTCATGAACACAGCCTTGTTATTAGCCAATGCATAAATGGTTTCCTCTAACCAGAATGGAGAGATTGTTCACCCCAGAGGCTTGTGCAGTGGGGCCTTAATACCAGCTTTTGTGAAGTGGTTAGATACTGAAAACATGTCCTTGTCTCTACATGTAATTATGTCATATTGGGAGTTGAAGACCTACTCTTTATCACAGATATAGGAGGAAGCAGAGCATTGGAAAGGGATGGCTAAAGCTCTTATACCACTAATGCAGCCACTACCAGACTTTGCTGGTCATGCCTCATGCCAGTTCGTACAGTAGAGAGATTTCTAATGAGGCAATCCCAGCAGTGTTCCCAGAGGTTGCTTTCGGACTTGGTTCATGGCTATGACCAACAAACTGTAATTAATCACATGGATGTCTGGACCAAAGGCTGAAATCATGTGCACTAGGTCACAGGATTCCATGTACACATGTCAGAGATTGTAGGTAATGTAGAGAATGTGCAGTAGACAGAAGCAGGGAAGGGCTGGAGGAAGATGGTGGACCAATACACTAGTCCTTATTCCTTTAAGCAGCTCAGTGAGATGTGATTGGGCCTATGAAACCAGGAAGACAATTAATGGATGAATCTGAATACTGGGGCAAGCGGAGTTGATCCAAGAGGCCAGGTGTCACTCAAGGCTTATAGTTTGCCATGGTCATAGAAGAGTAAGCTAGCCATGTTGCAACATAACATGGTTCATGCCCCTGAAGGCCACAGCAATCAAGTGAACTTTCTTGGGAGAGAGTAGCTTCTTGGATCCAAACCAGCACTAGTCTAGCACCATTTGCTAAGGGAAGGCCACTTCAGGTCTTGGCTGGGACGTTATAATTCTTAGGTGAAGTTTGTTCTTGCTCACTGGCTAAGGAAAGTGGACATGAATTTTGACAGCTGCAGAACCCAAGGATATTAACCCACTTAGAGGAGATGAAACTGCATGTTGACAATCTGTGCCAGAGGACAGCAGACATGGCTGGGGAAAGTGCTGTGACCTTGGCCTCACTAGAGTTTCTATCTGGAAAGAGGGACTCTTCAGGGATTGGAGATATTGTGGTTTGGGGAGTTAATTGGCCAATGCACAACCATTGTCCCCTGATCTGCCTGAGTGCTTCCTCTAATATCTGCTGTCACTAGTGATATAGGTAGACAGCAAGTCTTTGGGTAGCAAGACATAGAAAATGCTCTAGAGCCACTAGTCCTACAAGTGTGTTATGTTGCCTGAGAAGAGTTTTGGTCATCACCCCATCCAGTCCTGCTCAGGATGCCAGTGTGGTTTTCCGTAATTGGTCTCTCCGGGCTTGGCTTCTCCCTGTGAGTACTTGTCTTTTCTATAATAGATGATGCAGGGCCTCTGGTCATCACCCAGACATCCTCATGTACCCTCTGTACTTTGAAATAACACCATTTGCTCTTAGAATATTTTTGTTTAATCTAATTCTGTTTTCTAATGAATGCTGAGGGCTAACTCTCTCTGTTTGTGTGAAAATGTGTGCACAATTGTACACATGCACATGTGTGCACGTGTAATTTCTCTGTCTGTCTGTCTGTCTGTTTGTGTGGTGCTGAGAAACAAATTTCTGGAGAAGATACCTTGGAAGATTCTTGCAATAGTCTTACCATGTGAGTTTTTTATTGACTGTGAGTTTACATGTATCAATTATAATGAGAAAGTTTTTGTAGTAAGTTTGGATTATTGAATTTACTATGTGACCAGATATGATCACTTAAGCTGACAGTTTCAACAAAATTCTGTATGTATCTGAAACAATCGAACAACTTGAACAAATTATAACATAACCTCCTCTCTGAGCCTCCCTGTAGCCCCCTAATTTCTGTGTCTCTCTGCCCTTCTCTGTCTCTCAGCTTTTCCCTCTCTCTGTTGCTCTGTCATTCAGTATGTTTCTCTGACTCTGTGTTTTTTTTCTTTTGCCTTGCAGTCTTTGTTCAATTGTGTCTCCCCCAAACTCTCTGTGTCTTTCTTTGCTTCTATATCTGTCTATCACTGCCCAGTAGGTTTGGTGGAGTGGGCAGGGCTCATATCTACTTCTATTTCTCCTTACTTTTGCCTTGCCAGCCTTTCTGTTCCTGTACTTCTGTCTCTGTCCTCCTATCTCTGTGTCTTTCTATCCTCGCCTCTTTTACTTTCTTTCCTTGTACCTCATTCTCAGATCTCACATTGAAATATATAGCATCTCTGTGCAGGGAGCAACCTCCATGGTGGATGGGTCTACTACATTCTGGCCACCCCTAAAAGGACACGACCTTGAAATATTCATTCACCTCTCAGACATTTTCTGAAGCAAATAGGAGTGTTGAGGCCCAAGACAAATCAGTAAAGTATTTGTGTGATGCTGGCTTTATAAATGTGCATGAAAATCATCAAAATCTTTCATAAACAACTAGAATCTAGTAAACTGCTTTCAAATATAACCTTTGAGCTCCAGTTAAAATTTGGAAATTTAATCAATAATTTATAGTCTGTCCTTACCTGATCACTTGGAGGGTAGCTCTTTTGTATCATATCAAAGTTGGTTTAAGGCTTTCTAAATACACCTACAGAATTTTCATTCTGACACAAAAACTTGGCTGCATGTCTACAGGGGTGAGACAGGGCTCAGTTTTTCCTGGTGCCCTTACTTAAGTATCCTACTTTAAAGCTTTCAATCCCACAGCTTCAATAACACATAGATAAATGACTATAGTTTGTATAGGTGAGTGCACTAAACACCTGTGAAGCTGGTTGATGCTGTTGTATATGGTAAGGTAAGGGACATTTTGCCATCTTCTTCCTTTCTTCCCTATCCCCACCTACTGTCTGAGCTTCTGAATAGAAGGTATTCACAGCTATCTCTGTTACCAGGATACACAGTCTTTCACTCCATGGAATATTCCTGTTCCTGCTCAATACTCACTGAAGTCTGGGGAAAGAAACATCCCGGTGTAAAAAATCTTGCATCTCTAAGAGTTATGAGCAGCTACATCAGTCTCCTAGAAGTCCTGCAGCAAGAATGATGTCTACAGCATTGGCTGGCACAGAGTTCTATTCTTACCCCCCATGTAAACTGAGGTTTTGGCTCTAGGTGAGTTTCACCACATCTAGGTTGGGTTGTTAGCACAAACTGGAACTGGAGCAGGTCCTTCTTCTTCAGATCCTATCAGAGCTTCCACAGAAAACCCACTGCCTCTGTATCCTGAGGTCACCCCAACTCTGTGATGAATGGGACACTGGTCACTGAGTTCCTCATCCTGGGATTCTCAGAATTGCCTCACCTTTGGGTACTACTTCTCCTAAGCTTCCTCTGCCTATATTTGGCTGCAGTCTCAGGAAATCTGCTCATTATGGTGACAATCAGTGTGAGCCCTGCCCTACATACCCCCATGTACTTCTTCCTATTCAATTTAGCCATGGCAGACCTCCTCTGCACCTCCACCATCCTACCCAAGCTACTGGACATTATGATGGCAGGGAGGACCATCTCTTATGGGGGCTGCATGTCCCAGCTCTTCTTCATCACATGGGCCCTTGGGGCAGAGCTTCTGCTCTTCTCAGCTATGGGCTATGACCGTTTTGTGGCCATTTGCCGTCCCCTGCACTACAGTGCTTGGATGGGCCCCAGGGTGTGTGCATTCCTGGGTGCCATTGTATGGGCCATCAGCCTGTTTAACACCAGCATCAACACAGGCCTGATGTTGCGTCTACCATTCTGCAACTCGAATGTGATAGAGCACTTCTTCTGTGAGATTCCCTCACTGCTGAAGCTCTCCTGTTCTCCCACACAGTTGAATGAGGCGATGACCTTTGCTGCAGATTTGTTCTTTGGTGCAACGAATTTCTCTGTGACAATCCTCTCCTATGGCTTTATTGTGGCCAGTATCCTGAAGATCCGTTCAGCTGAGGGCAAGCGACGGGCCTTTTCTACCTGCTCTGCACACCTCATCGTGGTTACTATGTACTACTCCACAGTCATCTACACCTACACTAACACTGCCTCCAGCAACTCTCTGAATAAGAAAAAGATAGTGGCCATCATTTACACCTCAGTGGCACCCACCTTGAACCCCCTCATCTACACTCTGAGGAACAAGGATGTCAAAGCTGCACTCCAGAGACTTCTGTCCTACAGCTGAGCCTGTGCCAGCACCACTGCCTTCAGTCCGCTGGACTGAGGGATCACAGGTTAGATAGAGGTCTTTGTTCCTTTTTCGGAGGACACACCTAGTTGAACCATAAGAGACAAGTTTTGGACTGCTGCCCATCACTGGAAGTTCTGGGACCTTGTGGCTGTTAAGTAAATCCTCAAGAAGTGTCAAATGTGGGTGTGGCATATTCCTAGCCCTCTCTGCTTGCAGAAGTATGGGAGCCAATACATAGACACTGCTTTGTGCCCCTATTGTCATTTTATCCATACAGGTTACTCAGTCTTGCTTGTGGCTGGCACGTAGGTAGGAGACCTGCAGATATAAAGCAGTCTGGAGGTTTTAAGACAATTGCTCTCTCTTGTAAGTCAAATATCTTTTAAAAAGATTCGTTCCACTTATTAGTATCTTTGAAAGAGATTTCTGGTCCAGGCTCTTGCCATGCTGTGGGCATGTGTGATGAAACAGTCCAACTTTGCCTTCCATTCTGTCCATTCTGACTGAACAATGCTAATCAGTAGCTTCCATGGCATATGTGGCTCTCAACTTGGAGGGTGTCAGTAGAAGTTTGGTAGATCCGTGAGAGTTCTTGGTGCCAGGGCATTATAATTCCTACCATGAAGTAATGCAAAAGGGCTGCTTTTTGTTTAACCATGTTGTTTCAAAGGATGTGGGCAGAAAGGGACTGTCAGAAGGAATACAGCTGTTGTCCCTCAGGAACTGTTCACTTCTTCAGAAACTTGTGATGCCCCATCTTAATCCTAACTTCTAGCCTGAGATGTTTCAGGTCTATATGCTAAACTCTGGTGTCCTGTTGACCTCTGTTCCTCTTCCTGGTCGACCCCTGTTCCTTTCAATGCTGGTGTGTATTACTCTTTCAATAATAAGATAATTAAATATTTACTTTATGTATTTTTTGGAATTTAGTTTTAAATGTCATGTCTGTTTATATTTATATCAATCTGCCCTCATCCCTTTAGCCCTCTCTATGTCCTCTCAAACTTCATGGCTTTCTTTTCTTGTTTTTATCATCATAATATAGATGTGAATAAATGCATAAATACAACTTGTTGTTCTTTAATGTTTCTGATACTTAGATGCATTTGGAGCTCACCAGTTAGTATTATACTATCAATCAGAGAAACAGTCCATGGAGAAGTTGGATTCTCCCTCTCAGCAGTCACTAATTGTCAGTCACTCACTACTCAGATGTCCACCATCCATGCTAGTGTGTCAACTAGATTCGTCATTGTTTAGATCTTGTTTATATAACCTTATTATTGAGGTTTTGTAGGTACAGTATCCATGTCATATATAGAAGTCACAATATTACAGTAGACATCTTTGTCCTCTGGGTCATAATTTTTTCACTCCTCTTCCCTGATGTTCCTTGAGACTTAGCTGTTGGATTGGGTTATAGCAGCATCCATTTACAACTGAGTATCTGAAAGTCAATTGGTCTCTGCATTTTTTTCAATTATGGCTTTAGTAAATAATCTCTTTCTTCCACAACAAGCGTTTCTTTGATATGGATCAAGAGCTACACTTCTCAGTGGACATAAAAATAGTTATTATAAAAACCATTAGACTCTATATTAGTTTGGGAAAACAGTAGTAATAGGTCCTATCCTAGTGTCTGTGACATGTCTATCACAGGTGGTTGGCTAGGTTTACACTACCAAGCATCAATTATGCACTATTGAGGACGCCTTATGTTCAATTACACAGCTGTAGGATATGGCAAAGATAAAATTGCTACTATTATACCATTAAGATTAACTTGTCATGCTATTCCTTGTTTTGATTCACAGGTATCACAGTGGGAAAGATAGTGATTGCTTGTTTCTTTTGCAGCCTGTATATCACTTTCTGGTACTATGAAATGTAGGCCTCAGGAAGGAGGCTTCCGTATCAGATAAAATTGGATCCCTACAGATCTTGTGTCTGAACTGTATATTTCAGCAATATGAACTTGCTATCAAATTCTGAGAGGCAACCAGGGCAAGGGGAGTTGAAGCCAAGAGGCCAGGTGTCAGTCAAAGCCAATAGTTTGCAATGGTCATAGAAGAGTCAGCTAGCCATGTCACAACATAACATGGTTCAGGCACGTGAAGGCCACAGCAATCAAGTGAACTTTCTTGGGAGAGAGCAACTTCCTGGATCCAAACCAGTACTAGTCTAGCACCATTTGATAAGGGAAGGCCACTTCAGGTCTTGGCTGGGAAGTTATAATTCTTAGGTGAAGTTTGCTCTTGCTCACTGGCTAAAGAAAGTGGACATGAATTTTGACAGCTGCAGAGCCCAAGGATTTTAATCCACTTAGAGGATATTAAACTGCATGGTGACTGTTGACAATCTGTGCCAGATGACAGCAGACAGGGCTGGGGAAAGTACTCTGATCTTGGCCTCACAAGAGTTTCTATCTGCAATGAGAGGCTCTTCAGGGCTAGGAGATATTGTGGTTTGGGGAGTTAATTGGACAAGACACAAACATTGTCCCCTAATCTGCCTGAGTGCTCCCTCTAACCTCTGCTGTCACTGGTGATATAGGAAGACAGCAAGTCTTTGGGTAGGAAGACAGAGAAACTACTCTTGGGTCACTAGTCCCACAAGTGTGTTGTGTTGCCTGAAGACATTTGGTCATCTCCCCAGCCAGTCCTGCTGAGGATGCCAGTGTGGTCTTCCCTAATTGGTCTCTCAGTGCCTGGCTTCTCCCTGTGAGTACATGTCTTTTCTATAATAGATGATGCAGGGCCTCTGGTCCTCACACAGACATTTTAATGTAACCGCTGTACTTAGAAATGCCACCATATAGTCTTTCAAAGATTTTAGTTTATTGTGATTGTTTTCTAATGAATGCTACACATTAATTCTCTCTGTGTTTTTGTGAGAATGTGTGCATGCTTGCACATATGCATATGTGTGCACATGTGATATCTCTGTCTGTCTGTCTGTGTGGTGCTGAGAAAAAAGTTTCTGGAGAGGACACCTTGGAAGATTCTTGCCATCAGATTACCATGTGAGTTTTGTATTGACTCTGAATTTACATGTGTCAAGTATGATGACAAAATTTTTGTAATATGTTTGGGTTATTGAATTTACTGTGTGACCATGTGTATGGGATCACTTAAGCTGACATTTTCAAGAAAATTCTGTAAGCATCTGAAAATAACCAAACAATTTGAACATATCATAGCATAATCTCCTCACAGAGCCTCCCTGTAGCTCCCTATTTTCTGTGTCTCTCTGCCCTTCTCTGTCTCTCTGCCTTTCCCTGTCTCTGTCTCTCTGTCTTTCTGTATGTTTCTGACCCTGTCTCTGTTTTTTTCTTTTCTCTTGCTGTCTTTGTTCCACTGTGTCTTCCAGATATCTCTGTGTCTTTCTTTGCTTCTATATCTGTCTATCACTACCCTGTTGGTGGGGTGGGGTGGGGTGGGCTCCTATCTACTTCTGGTTTTCCTTACTTTTGCCTTGCCTGACTTTCTGTCCCTGTGCTTCTGTCTCTGTCCTCATATCTCTCTGTGTCTTTCTATCATTCTTTTTCTTTCTTCCCTTGTACCCCATTCTCAGATCTCACATATAAATATATAGCATCTCCTGTGCAGGGAGCACCCTCCATGGTGGATGGGGTCTACTACTTTCTGGCTACACCTACAGGGATACAACCTTGATATATTCATTTACCTCTCAGACATTTTCTGAGGGAGATAGGATTATTGTGACCCAAGCCCAAATCAGTAAAGTATTTGTATGATGCTAGCTTTATACAAGTGCATGAATATCATCAAAAACTTTCATAAACAAATAGAATCTAGTGAACTCTTTGAAAATATAACCTTTGACCTCCAATATTTGGAAACTTATTCAGTAGTTTATATAGTCTGTCCTTTATCACTTGGAGGGTAGCTCTTAAATATCTTAGCATGATTGGTTTAAGGTTTTCTAAATTCAGCTGCAGACTTTTAACTCTGATACAAATACTTGGCTGCATGGCTACAGGGTTGAGACAGGTTTTTGTATTGCCTGGTGCCCTTACTTAAGCATCCTACTTTAAAGCTTTCAATCCCACAGCTTCATTAACACATACATGAATGACTATAGTTTGTAACGGTGAGTCCACCAATCACCTGTGAAGCTGGTTGATGCTGTTATATATGGCCAGGTCAGGGACATTTTGCCATCTTCTTCCTTTCTTCCATATCCCCACTCACTGTCTGAGCTCGTGAATAGAAGGTAATCACAACTATTCCTGTTAGCACGACACACAGACTTTCACTCCATGGAATATTCCTATTCCTGCTCGATACTCACTGCAGTCTGGAAAAAGAAACCTCCCAGTGTAGTAAAGGCCTGCATCTCTAAGGTTTATGAGTGGCTACATTAGTCTCCTAGAAGTCCTGCAGTTAGAATGATGACTACAGCATTAGGTGGCACAGAGTTCTAGTCTTATTCCCATATAACACTGAGGTTTGGGCTTTAGGTGAGTCTCACCTCATTTGGGTTTGGTTGTTAACACAAACTGGAACTGGAGCATGTCTTTCATCTTCAGATCCTATCAGAACTGCCACAGAAATCCCCCAGCTCTGTGATGAATGGGACACTGGTCACTGAGTTCCTCATCCTGGGATTCTCAGAAATGCCTCAGCTTCGGGTACCACTTCTCCTCATCTTCCTCTGCCTATACATAGCTGCAGTCTCTGGAAATCTGCTGATTATAGTGACAATCAGTGCCAGCCCAACCCTGCATACCCCCATGTACTTCTTCCTAGTCAACTTGGCCGTGGCGGACCTCCTCTGCACCTCCACCATACTACCCAAGCTACTGGACATTATGATGGCAGGGAGGACCATCTCTTTTGGGGGTTGCATGGCACAGGTCTTCTTCTTCACATGGTCCCTGGGGGCAGAGCTTCTGCTCTTCTCGGCTATGGCCTATGACCGTTTTGTGGCCATCTGCCATCCCCTACACTACAGTGCTTGGATGGGCCCCAGGGTGTGTGCATTCCTGGCTGCCAATGTATGGGCCATTAGCATGCTTAACATCAGCATAAACACAGGCCTGATGCTGCATCTACCGTTCTGTAACTCGAATGTGATAGAGCACTTCTTCTGCGAGATTCCCCCACTGTTGAAGCTCTCCTGTGCTCCAACGCAATTGAACGAGGCCATGTACTTTGCTGCAGATGTGTTCTTTGCTGTAGTGAACTTCTCTGTGACAATCCTCTCCTATGGCTTTATTGTGGCCAGTATCCTTAGTATCCGTTCAGCTGAGGGCAAGCGACGGGCATTTTCCACTTGCTCTGCACACCTCATCGTGGTCACCATGTATTACTCCACTGTCATCTACACCTACATTCGCCCTGCGTCCAGCTACTCTCTTAACAAGAACAAGGTGGTGTCCATCATTTACACATCAGTAGCTCCCACTTTGAACCCTATCATCTATACTCTGAGAAACAAGGATGTCAAAGTTGCACTCCGGAGACTTCTGCCTGTGCCAGCAACACTGCCCACAGCCCGCTGAACTGAGGAATCACAGGTTAGGTAGAGTTCTTTGTTCCTTTTTCTGAGGACACACCTCGTTGAACCATAAGAGACTAGTGTTGGAGTGCTGCCCTTCACAGGGAAGCTCTGGGACCATTTGGCTGTTAACCAAATCTTTCTGAAACATCAAATGTGGTTGTGGCATATTCCTAGTCATCTCTGCTTACAGCAGTATATGGGCCACTGCATATACTCTGCTTTGTGCCCATATTGTCATTTTATCCATAAAGGTTACTAAGTCTTGGTTGTGGCTGGCATGTAGGTAGGAGATCTGGGGATGTAAAACAGTCTGGAGGTTTTAGGACAATTGCTCTGTCTTGTAAGTAGGATATCTTTTTTAAAAAGAATCCTTTCACTTATTAGTAACTTTGAAAGTGATTTCTGGTGAGGGCTCTTGCCATACTAGAGGCATGTGTGATGAAATATGGCCCACCTTTGCCTTCCATGCTGTCCATTCTGAATGAACAGTGTTATTCAGCAGCTTCCCTGGCATAAGTAGCTCTCACCCTGGAAGGTGCCAGCAGAAGTGTGCTGGATGCCTGAGAGTTCTTGGTGGCAGGGCCTTATAATTCCCACCATGAAGTAATGCAGCAGGGCTACTTTGTGCTTGAACCATGTTGTTTCAGAGGATGTGGCCAAAAAGGGTCTGTTAGAAGGAATACAGCTGTTGTCCCTCAGGAGCCACTCACTTCTTCAGAAACCTATGATGCCCCATCCTAATCCTCACTTCTAGGCTGGGATGTTTCAGGTCCCTATGCTAAACTCTTGTGTCCTGTTTACCTCTCTTCTTTTCCTGGTTGATCCCGGTTACTTTCAATGTTGGTTTTTATTCCTCTTTCAATAATAAGTCTATTAATTTGTTACTTGATGTAATATTTGGAATTTTGTTTTAAATGTCATGCACGTGTATATTTACATCAATCTGCCCTCATCCCTTCAGCCCTTTCTATGCCCTCTTCAACTTCATGACTTTGCTTTCCTTGTTTTTATCATCATTATATAGATGTGAATAAATGTATAAATACAACTTGTTGTGCATTAATGTTTCTGATATTTCGATGCATTTAGAGCTGACTAGTTAGTATTGGAGAACCAATTAGAAGGACAGTCCATGGGGAAGACTGATTCTCCCTCTCAACAGTCACTAATTGCCAGTCACTCACTCCTCAGATATCTACCATGCATGTTAGTTTGTCACCTGGAGTTGTCATTGTTTAGATCTTGTTATATAACCTTATTATTGAGGCTTTATAGGTACAGCATCCCTGTCATATATAGAAGTCACAATATTACAGTAGCATATTCATGCTCTGGGTCATGATTTTTTCACTCCTTCTTCCCTGATGTTCCTTGAGACTTAGCAGTTGGATTGGGTTATAGCAGCATCCATTACAACTGAGCACCTCAACTTCAACTGGTCTCTGTATTTTGATCAGTTGTGACTTTGGTAGTAGTCTCTCTCTTCTGCAACAAATGATTCTTTGATATGGGGCAAGAGCTACTCTTCTCTGTGAACAGAAAAATAGTTATTAAAAAACAGACTCTATATTAATTTGGGAAAACAATAGTAATAGGCAAGGTTCACACTACCAAACATGAATTATGCACTATTGAGTGTGCCTTATGTTCAATTACACAGCTGTTGTATATGGCTGAGATAATAATGCTATTATTATACCTTTAGGATTAACTTGTCATGCTGTTCCTTGTTTTGATTCACAGGTATCACAGTGGGAAAGATATTGATTGCTTTTCTTCTTCCGCAGCCTGTATATCACGTTCTGGTACTATGAAAAGTAGTCCTCAGGAAGGATGCTTCTGAGTCAGATACATTTGGATTCCTCCAGATCCTGTTTCTGAACTGTATTTTTCAGCAATATGAACTTTGCCCTCAAAATCCGGGAGGCAACCAGAGCAATAAGAATAGCCTCCACTATTTTGGGAAATGCCTGGATTATACTTGCCAACTACTCAAAAGTATCTTCTTACACATGGTACTGGAGTTTTTGTTAGATAATCATTTCCTTTTGGGAGGACAATATCATCCAAATTGTTCTGTGAAAGTGTTCTGTGTGTTATGGGAAAGGAATCCAAAGGTATATGACTGTCAGGGACAAACCCCCCTTCCACACTCAACTTGTTAGGGCACCCATATGAATAACAGACTGCACATATGGTACATCTCTGTAGAGGGCCTAGGTCCATCCCATGCATGTTCTTTGGTTGGTGGTTTGGTTTCAGTGAGCCCCCATTGGCTCATGTTAGTTTACTTTGTAGGTTTTCTTTAGGTGTTCTTGATCTCTCTGGCTCCCTTAATCCTTCCCTCTACTCTTCCACAAGATTTCCTGAGCTTTGCTGTTGTTTGGTTGCTTTTTTCAGCCTTCCCTAGTTCTACAACAGGGGCCAGCTGCTTCTGTTCATCTTTTGGGTGCAAATTTCTGCATGTGACACTTTCAGCTCCTTGTAGGGTCTCCTGAAATGCAGTCATGCTAGGTCCCTTTTTGTGAGTGCTCCATAGCCTCAGTAAAATAGTGTCATGCCTTGGAACCTCCCCTTGAGCTGGATCCCACTTTGGGCCTGTTTCTGGACCTTCTTTTCCTCAGGTTCTTCTCCATTTAATTCTTTCACAAAGGAACAGTTTCAGAACAGCATCCTGACTGTGGAGTGATTCCCCCTCTCCCTCATTTGGGGTCTTGTCTTCCTTCTGGATGTGAGCTCTCTAAGTTCCCTCTCCATACAGTCAGGCAATTCATCTAGGGTTCCTCCCTTTGAGTCCTGAGAGTCTCTCACCTCCCAGGTCTCTGGTTCATTCTGGAGGGTGCCCCTAAAGTCCTATGTCCCAAGGTTACCTGTTTTCATTCTTTCTACCAGCCCTCAGGGCTTCAATCCATTTCCTTCACCAATACCAGATCAGGTTCCACTCTCCCCCCTACTCTCCCATCCTGTGAACTTTCCCTCCCAGGTCCCTCCCTCACTGCACACTTTGATTGCTTTCTTCTCCCTCCTAAGTGGAGCTGAGGCATCATTACTTCTGCAGGTCAGCTTGTTGAATGTTTTGAGTTCTGTGGCTAATATCCACTTATTAGTGAATACATATCATGCATGTCCTTTTGAATCAGAGTTACCTCGATGAGCCTGATATTTTCTAGTTCCATCCCTTTGCCTGCAAAACACAGGATGTCCTCATTCTTAATAACTGAGGAGTATTCCATTGTGTAAATGAATCACATTTTCTGCATCCATTCTTCTGTTGTGGGACATCTAGGTTGTTTACAGTTTCTCACTATCACAAATGAGACCACTATGACCAAAGAGGAACATCTGTCCCTGTAGCATGGTGGGGCAATTTTGAGTATATTCCCAAGAGTGGTATTGCTGGGTTTTCAGGTAGATCTACTTTCAATTTTCTGAGGAACCTCCAGATTGATTTCCAGAATAGTTGTACCAGTTTGCAATCCCACCAGCAATGGAGGATTGTTCCTCTTTTCCACATCCTCTCCAACATGTGTTGTCACCTGAGGTTTTGATCTTAGCCATTCTGATTGGTGGAAGGTGGAATCTCAGAATCGTTTTGATTTGCATTTCTTTGATCACTAAGGACTTTGAACATTTCTTTAGTTGCTTCTTACCCATTTGAGATTCCTCAGTTGTGAAATCTTGGTTTAATTCTATACCCCTTTTTTTGATTAGGTTGTTTGGGTTTTTAGTGTTTAGCTTCTGACTTTTCTTTAATAGCCAAACCAAGGCACAAAGCTGTAAAGATACTGTAGGCTAGGCATGTGGGAAATGAGCTTACACTGTCAGAATGGCCTACATATTTTCACTTCATATTGAAAAGGTTACAAGGGTATCTTCAGAGCAGGCTTGACATTCTTCTTCCTCTATGTAAAGGTAAGAATGTTCAGGATGTGTCTCAGAACCAAGCACATCACTGCGGTCAATTAACCTCTCTCTGGACATAGATGAAAACAGGCACAGAACTTGGATGAGTAATACAGAGCCCAATAAGGCGGGTGTGTGTAAGTGAAGGACTTCTGCTTCCTCTCAGCTCAGAACATGTAATAAATGCTACTGCTTATGACACAGCCATAGGGTAGCAGAGAAGTAGAAAGCTGTTGCCTCTGCAACTGTCGTCCACATGAGATTCATGATGCTTTTCATATTTGAGGGGCTTCAGAAGACCATCAGTAAGAGAAGGATCTCAATTTCATATAAACAGTGGGTGATGACCTTTGTTCCACAGAATGAAAACTACTATATGATCATATGAGCACTGATGGTCAAATTAGTGCACAGAGGGATCATATACGCCTATAGTCAGATTTCCACATATATGTGGATTTATCCTAGAGCTATATACAGTACAAAGGAAATCAACTGGCTGTGTAGTGATCATAGACCTTAACCATGTGTGCCAGTTGTGTGAACTGGACACTGTCCATGGAGATCTGTGAGGCTCTGGACTGCCTGGAGCAGTCAAAGAGTTGTGCTCTCCAAAGGGGAGGGTGAGTCAGATCAAAATGAGCTACTGGGTCTCTTTGAGTAGCTTCCAGATACAAATTCTTCTAGAGAGAATTTCTCCTCCCCAAAGTGTTACAGCTCTCTATATATGATAGATTCTGTCAATACTTTGATGAAATAACTTGAAAATGTGTGTTTGTGTGTATGTGTGTGTGTATGTATGTGTGTCCTTGTGGACAGGATCTTTTATGCATTTTGGGGTTGATTGTATTCTAAGAGTAGATGCTTTCTTCTAGCTGGTCTGAGTTGTCAGGGATGCCTCATCTGCATGTGGAGGGGCCTCAGGTGCTACCCTTATATGACTGATTATCACAGTCCTCTCCATGATATGTTGTGGTCATATGTTCCAAAGTCCTACTATCCTCAGGTATGGAGGTACAGGGGTTTCTAAATTCACTTGGCCTTACCAAGGTTTTTGTGTGATGGTTCTCCTTGCCATAGACACGTCCCTCAGTAGTTCACAATATAAGATCTACACAAAAAAGAAGAGGCAGGTTATGCTCCCATTGAAAAACCTAGTACTTTCCTTAGAAATTAGACCAATCAGCACTTTAGGCAGCACAAAGTAAATGAAAATAATGATCATGATGGCCAAATTGCACAGAAAAAAGAACATGGAGTTATGAAATCCTGTACAGGAATTGACCAAAGGAATAATTCAAGAATTGCTATGAACATCAAGTTATACATGGATAAGAAGTCACTGATATGGAACAGGTATAGGCTAGGGTACTATGAGAAATTCTCAGGCGTGAAGTCAATTACCAATGTCTGGTTGGGACTCAACATCAATATGAAATGTACCCAACACACTGTAATATCTTCAGAAATCTGAAAACAGATCACAGATCATAATTTCAAAGTTTGGTTTTCATACTTGATCATTTGGAAACTTTGCCTGCTACTTGTATATTTCATATATGTTTGGAACAAAGTCTAAGTATGTAGGCTAAACTTACCTGAGACTTATGATTTTCCTGCCTCAGACTCACAACTCTTGTGATTATAAACCTGTATTAAGTAATTTAATTTAAAATAGATCAGGTAAGTATTCTTAGACCATTTTCTGGAGAAAACCCCATGAATGAGGGATTCATGTCTCCCTCAACATCTAGTCATTCCCAGGCTTCATGGTAACCCCCATAATATAGTCTTCAGACTGGGTATTTCCAAGTGGATATAGCATCCATGCACTCACTATTAGATGTTGTGCCCAGCTCCATGAACCCATGCTCCACACTGGTATATCTGATAATATTGGAAAAGGAAGAAGGCCAGTATACATAGGAATTCCAGTAGCAGGCCCTGAGACTTTCTGTAATTATATACCAGAAAGGAAAATTGCAGAGTGACAATAGAAAGGGAAATAAGTAGATTCACAGAAATGGTTTAGGAACTGGCCGAAAAACAATTAAAAGTAGTCAGCTTAATTGTGCTCTTTGAGCTAAATGATGATACACAAAGACTATGCAAATTCTCAAACCAATACATGAATAAAATATTTTTAAGGAGCCATCTAGCACAATAAGGAAAATTAAATCCTTTAAATAATGGAGTACAATGATTGAACCAAATATTACATAGACAACTTCAAAGTAGAACACATGAAGAAGAATCAGTGAATTCAAAGAAAAGCATTTGAGATAGACCTAATTTTGGATCCATAGCCTAGAATCTTCTGTGCATGAGCCACTTCTGTGTATAGGTAAGTAGCTCCTTTTCATTCCTCACCCTTCCCCCCTTGCACCATCTGCAAATACACAAACCTAGTTCTAGACCTTTTCCTCTATGAATCTTCTTCCTGGTCACTTGCTTTTCCATTTGCCATTCTTTCTCCTGAGGGCCACTATTTCCAACGCTACAAGCTGAATCACGTACTGTAGCCTGTGGACCCTCTTGGTTCCTGAGATCCCTTTGCTGGTAAGTTGCTTCCTTTATTTCCAATTCTTATTCCCTAATCTTCCTCTGACTATAGCTATCCCAAAAACCACAGGCCTTGCTCATGGTCAGTAGCCTTTGACTATGCTTCCTTCAAGAGATACCAGTGAATGATGAGTGTCTTAGTCAGTGTTCTAAGGCTGTGAAGCTACACCATGACAATAATAATTCATATAAAAGAAAGTATTTGAGTGAGGCTTGCTTGCTTACAGTTTAGTCCATTATCATAATGTTGGGAAGCACAGCAGGAAACAGTCAGAACTAATGCAAAAGATGTTGAGAGGTCTACATCTGAATCTGCAGGCAGCAGAAAAAAAGAGAGAGCTACTTGGCCTGCTATATACACTCATCAAGGAGTTCCTTGGAATCCAAAGTTTTAAAATTTTCTTTAAAATATAAAATATTATTTAAGTAATATGCACAGGGATACAATTTCCCTCTTTTTTGTTTTTTTTATAAGACATTGTTTTAAGGTTTCACAATATCTAGTCCTTGAGAATTATAAAGAATTAAATTGTTAAAAACATCTCAAATATTTGATGACTGTAATAAATATCCAGTCCCATTATTTGTTTTAATCTAAGTTGGAACACCAAGTATAGACAATAATGTAGGCAATTACTATGTAAGCATAGAAAATAAGTGTAACACCTTTAGTTGCTTTTTTTGTTAAAAAGTTAAAATTATTCTCAACCCATTACTATTTTGATGATGTAAAGAATATGATTATAAGGCCAATTGTTTCTATGGCTGAGCCATCTCTCTAGCACCTGGATAAGTTTTTAAATATCTACAGGAGAGTCATCTAAAGTAATCTATCTTTTCTTAACTTGACATGTATTTGCAGAAATAATTGCAAAATTTAAGATTTAGCAGTATCTAAAAAAGGGAAACAATTTCAAGCAATTGTAAGCCATGAGCTATAAATATATTTATTGGCTATCAGTATACAAATTAAAAGCTGATTTTTAACATTTTAAAAAGAGCAGCTATAGCACCCAAGTCAATTATCTGTGCTGAAAGGGGGGAAACTCCACCCAAGATAGTGTCCCTCAGTTGTAATCTCCATTTCCACCTTCGATGTTCGGGCACCAACTAAAACCGCCTGTGGCTCCATATGAATGGGTTGTCAGGTTCTCTGGATGGAGAGCTGGAGCTAGAAAAATGACAGGGTGACAAGAGATACATGGAACCTAGACGATATTTCCTGCTCAAAGCTCAAACTTTAATGGTCTTTTTCAAATATATTAGTTGGAGAAAAAGCCCTTTCCCCCAAAAGCTGGAACCAGGTCTGCAGATCTGTTCTGGCTGTTCACTAGGCATTGGCTTGGGCAGCTGGGCAGGTCATCTACTTAATTCAGGAATTTGTAGTCATGGAGGAGCAAAGAACTTCACCTTTACTCCACCCTATGTTTTTTTACTCTTGAGAATAGTTTTAGCTATCCTGGGTTTTCTGTTATTCCAGATGAATTTTTGAATTGCTCTTTCTAACTCTATGAAGAATTGAGTTGGGATTTGGATGGGGACTGCATTGAATCTGTATATTGCTTTTGGCAAGATGGTCATTTTTACTATATTAATCCTGCCAATCCATGAGCATGGCAGCATTTTCCACCTTCTGAGGTCTTCTTCAATTTCTTTCTTCAGAGACTTGAAGTTCTTGTCATACAGATCTTTCACTTGTTTGGTTAGAGTCACACCAAGATACTTTATATGGTTTGTGGCTATTGTGAAGGGTATCATTTCTCTTACTTCTTTCTCAGCCTGCTTATCTTTTGAGTATAGGAAGGCTACTGACTTGCTTGCATTTTATATCCAGCCAATTTGCTGAAGTTGTTTATTATAGAACTGTACGAGTTCTCTGGTGGAGTTCTTTGGGTCGCTTAAGTATACTATCATATCGTCTGCAAATAGTGATAGTTTGACTTCTTCCTTTCCAATTTGTATCCCTTTGACATCCTTTTGTTGTCTAATTGCTCTAGCTAGAACTTCAAGTAGTATATTGAAAAGATATGGAGAGAGAGGGCAGCCTTGTCTAGTCCCTGATTTTAGTGGGATTGCTTCAAGTTTCTCTCCATTTAGACTGATGTTGGCTACTGGTTTGCTGTAAATTGCTTTTACTATGTGTAGATATGGGCCTCGAATTCCTGATCTTTCCAAGACCTTTAGCATGAAAGGATGTTGAATTTTGTCAAATGCTTTCTCAGCATCTAATGAGATGACCATGTGGTTTTTTTCTTTGAGATTGTTTATGTAGTGGATTACATTGATGGATTTCCTTATATTGAACCATCCCTGCATCCCTGGGATGAAGCCTACTTGATCGTGGTGAATGATCGTTTTGATGTGTTCTTGGATTCGGTTGGCAAGAATTTTATTGAGTATTTTTGCATCGATATTCATAAGAGAGATTGGCCTGAGATTCTCTTTCTTTGTCGGATCTTTGTGTGCTTTTGGTATTAGTGTAATTGTGGTTTAATAGAACAAGTTGGGTAGTGTTCCTTCTGTTTCTATTTTGTGGAATAATCTGAAGAGTATTGGTGTTAGGTCTTCTTTGAATGTCTGATAGAATTCTGCACTAAAACTATCTGGACCTGTGCTTTTTTTGTTTGGAAGTCTTCCAATGATGACTTCTATTTCTTCAGGGGTTATAGGACGGTTTAGATGGTCTATTTGATCCTGATTTAATTTTGGTATTTGGTATCTGTCATGGACATTGTCCATTTCTTCGAGATTTTCTAATTGTGTTGAATACAGGCTTTTGTAGTAGGATCTGATAATTTTTTGAATTTCCTCAGTTTCTGTTGTTATCTCTCCCTTTTCGTTTCTGATTTTGTTAATTTGGATACTGTCTCTGTGCCCTCTGGCTAGTCTGGCTAAGGGCTTATCTATCTTGTTGATTTTCTCAAAGAACCAACTCCTAGTTTTGTTGATTCTTTGTATGGTTTTATTTGTTTCTACTTGATTGATTTCAGCCCTGAGTTTGATGATTCCCTTCCTTCTACTCCTCTTGGGTGTAGTTGCTTCTTTTTGTTCCAGGGCTTTCAGGTGTGCCATTAAGCTGCTAGTGTATGCTGTCTCCCGTTTCTTTTTGGCGGCACTCAGGGCTATGAATTTTGCTCTTAGCATTGCTTTCATTGTGTCTAATAAATTAGGGTATGTTGTGCCTTCATTTTCATTAAATTTTAAAAAGTCTTTGATTTCTTTCTTTATTTCCTCCTTGACCAAGTTATCATTGAGTAGAGCCTTGTTCAGCCTCAATGTGTATGTGGGTTTTCTGTTGTATTTGTTGCCATTGAAGACCACCCTTATTCCATAGTGATCTGATAGGAGGCATGGGATTAGTTTTATCTTCTTATATCTGTTGAGGTCTGATTTGTGACCAATTATATGGTTGATTTTGGAGAAGGTACCATGAGGTGCTGAGAAGAAGGTGTATTCTTTTGCTCTAGGATGAAATGTTTTATATATATATATATATATATCTGTTAGTTCTATTTGGTCCAAGGCTTCAATTAGATTCACTGTGTCCCTGTTTAGTTTCTGCTTTCCTGAATGATCCATTTCAGAGAGCGGGGTGTTGAAGTCACCCACTATTATTGTATGAGGTGCGATGTTTGCTTTGAGCTTTAGTAAAGTTTCTTTTACATATGATTGTGCCCTTGCATTTGGAGCATAGATATTCAGAATTAGGAGTTCTTCTTGGTGGATTTTTCCCTTGATCAGTATGTAGTGTCCTTCCGTGTCTTTTTTGATGACTTTAGGTTGAAAGTCAATTTTATCTGATTTTAGGATGGCTACTCTGGCTCGTTTTCTGGGACCATTTGCTTGTAAAACTGTTTTCTATCCTTTTACTCTGAGGTAGTGTTTGTCTTTGACACTGAGGTGCATTTCCTGCGCGCAGCAAAATGCTGGATCCTGTTTACATATCCAGTCTGTTAGTCTATGTCTTTTTATTGGGGAATTGAGAACATTGATATTAAGAGAGATTAAGGAATAGTGATAATTGCTACCTGCCATTCTTGACGCTATCTTTATGTTTGAGTGGTTATCTAATTTTCGGTTTTATGGAAGAGGTTACTATCTTATTTTTTCCAGGGTGTAGTTCTTCTCCTTGTATTGGTGATTTCCACCTATTATTTTTTGCAGGACTGGGTTTGTGGAAAGCTATTGTGTAAATTTGCTTTTATCATGGAATATCTTGGTCTCTCCATCTATGATGATTGAGAGTTTCGCTGGGTCTAGTAGTCTAGGCTGGCATTTGTGTTCTCTTAGAGTCTGTATGAGACGTGCCCAGGATCTTCTAGCTTTTGTAGTCTCTGGTGAGAAGTCTGATGTGATTCAGATAGGTCTTCTTTATATGTTAATTGGCCTTTATCTCTTACTGCTTTTAATATTCTTTCTTTGTTTAGTACATTTGGTGTTTTGATTATTATGTGACGGGAGGTATTTCTGTTCTGGTCCAGTCTGTTTGGAGTTCTGTAGGCTTCTTGGGAAATCGCTGTGTAACTGAAGACTCAATGTAGTCAATCCCTGGAGCAGAGGTGGCTAAGGGGAGGCAGGTGCACTCTCTCTCTCGGTGCGGGTCCCTCTGCAGGGCAGATGTCCCACAGCAGAGCTGGGGCTTCGATGACCACAGAGCTGTCTAGCTCTTGGGTGCAGGTTGCACACCAGCTTACTGTGTCCAGTGATGTTATGCTCAGTTTTCCCTGCACCTGGAGGTCTCAACTGCTCTGCTGCCAGGTCAAAGATCTATACATTATTTTCAATCCTATGCCTTATAAGTCTAATTTCAAGGATAATAATTACATAAATAGGATGCCAATTTAGAAGTATCTTTAGAGGCCTGTTTTTCTTGGATCAGGTCCTGCCACGTGTTGGTGTTAAAATGACTCCAACCCTGATTTACCAGTTTTAAACTAACTTTTTGTTACCACTGTTATAATATTTAATCATGCCCAATAACTTATAAGCCAATACTCTGTAGTCAAGACTTGAAAACATATTTATAGCTTTAAGACCAATCAGAAACAAAAATGAAGCGACTACAACATTCTTATAAATTTAAACCAAACAATATTTTTCCAGCTTTAATTTCAAGAGAAAATGCATTTTGGACCCAATAATCACAATTGCAGAGATTTTTGTAAGAGAAATATCCATTATCCTCCTTGCCTTAGAACTTGAGAAGCTGCTGGCCATTTTAAAGGCAGCTTTTTTTCCCCAGCCTTGCTTGACTCCTAGCTGAGTGGGGGGCAGCTTAAATCAATCTCCACTGTGTAAATTGAGACTGGATTAGGAGATGTTCCACCAGAGGATAAAGTTTTTACCACTTTTTCTTTTCAACATGAAAAATAAGACAACAGTCATTCAAACAACAAATCAAAGACAGACAGAAATTGACACGTGGACAAATTGGTGCACCAAAGACAATCAATACTTAGAGAGGGAAAAGCATTTGTTGTATAGAACTAAGAATAGCTCCACTAGGGTCAATAGAGGAAACAGGATGTCTCCATATTTCCTTTGTTCCTAGGAGAGTTTTAAACTCCATTTTCCTTCTCTCTTTCTCTGTCATTTTTCTAAAATTTTTTTTGTTGTTTTTTGTTTTTTACTCTTATTTTATTTTATTTTACTTCATTTTATTTTATGCCCTATTACGTCATGTGATGCAGTTCTAGACTGCAGACAATTTGTCGAATAAAATTTGCAGTCCCAGTTCGCTGTCACACCATAGCTGATCTCTGCATCAGGCCACACTGATCCAGTCTAGCCCATATCCCTTTTGCACTGTGCAACAATAGCCTTCAAAAAATGACATTTACAGCCCTAACATCAATACTCTATGTTGCTTACCATGTTGGATTCATAACTTTTTTTCATTCCTTTAGAGCTCTACCCAAGACAGTGTTCCTCAGTTGGTCTCTCCATTTCTAAGCCAGTTTTTGGAACAATCTGTAACTGCCCGAAGTTACATAGACCGGGTTACCTGGAAGGAAAGCTGCGGATGAAATGGAATGGATCTATGAGAGAGAATAAGGTGAATAAAAGACAAGTTTTCTGATCAAGGCTCGAAGTTTAATGGGGTCTCCAAATATAAAGGTGGATGGAAAACCCTTCCCCCAAATTCCAGGGTGTGTTCAGGAGAACTGGTCTGACTGTTCACTGGGCATTGGCTTCACTGCTCAGGCAGCTGGGCAGGTCACCTGCTTAATTCAGGAATTTGTAGATCTGGAAGAATGAGGAACTTCACATTGGTCAGGGCACTCCATCCTAGGTGGAGGAGATTATGGCTAACACAGGAATTCCTGATCAAAGGCTGGGAGAGAAACTTCACCTTGGTCAGTGTCAAGTTTCCCCTAGGTAGAATGGCACCCCAATAAGTCTCTCTACAGACTGCAATCAATACATACCTGTAAATAATAACTATGAATAGTAATGGGCTTAATGTTTAAATCAAAAGATATGGACTATATGAATTGATTAAGAAACAAAATTATCTATTTCTTATTTACAAGAAACTCAGCACAGCCTTAAACAAAAGTGCCATCTTAAAAGATGAAAAATAGCATTCCAAGCAAATAGATCATGAAGCAAGCCAGCATTGCCATAATAATATCTGACAAAATAGAATTCAAATAAAAACTGTTCACATGAGATGGAGAGAGACATTTAATCCTAATCAAGTAAACAGCTAACCAAGAAGACATTTCTATCATATATGTGGGCAAAATTCCGGGACAACCTATTTTTTTTTATTTTTTTAATTGAATATATTCTTCATTTGCATTTCAAATATTATACCCCTTCCCGGTCTCTCCCCTCCCCCAAGACCCCCAACCCATCCTCCCACCTCCTGCCTCCAAGAATATGCTCCTCCACCCAACCCACTCCCATAACCCCTCTAGATTTCCCCATACTGGGGCCTCTATTAAGACTTCACAGGACCAAATACCTCTCCTCCCACTGAAGCCAATGAGGCATTACTCTGCCAATCTTTTTGCTGGAACCACATCTACCCATTGTTTGATAGCTTATTCCCTGAGAGCCCCGGGTTGTCTGGTTGGCTGACATTGTTTTTTTTCCCCATGGGCCTGCAAAGTCCCCAAACCACAGCTCATCCAGTTTGCCCTCCTTCACCTATGTATCTGTAAGGAACTGGCAGGGACCCTCTAAAAGACAACCACAACAGGCTCCTTTCGATATGCACTTGTCATCCATAGTAGTTTCAGGATTTGTTGACTGTTTATAGGATGAATCGCTAGGTAGGACAGTCTCTGGGTGGCCTTTCCTTCAGTCTCTGCTCCATACTTCATGCCCATAGTTGTTCCTATGTTTATTTTGTTCCCTTTCTCAGAGGAACCAAATCACTCCCACTTTGGTCTACCTTCTTCTTGAGCTTCCTGTGGTCTATGAATTGTAACATGTTTATTTTGAGCTTTGGGATAATATCCACTTATCAGTGAGTGCAGACCATGTGTGTTCTATTGTGATTGAATTACTTCACTCAGGATGACACTTTCTAGTTCCATCCATTTGCCTAAGAAATTCATAAATTCATTGTCATTAATAGCTGAATACTAATCCATTGTGTATGTATACCACAATTTCTGTATCCATTCTTCTGTTGAAGGACATCTGGGTTCTTTCTAGCTTCTGGCTATTATAAATAAAGCTGCTATGATCATAGTAGAGCATATGTCCTTACTGCATGTTAGACATCTTCTGGGTATATGCCCAGGAGTGGTATAACTGGAACCTCAGGTTGTACTATATCCAACTTTTTGAGGAACCACCTTACTGATTTCCAGAGCAGTTTTCCTAGCTTGCAATCCCACCAGCAATGGAGAAGTGTTCTTCTTTCCCCATATCCTCTCCTGTCCATCTGCTGTCCCCTGAGTTTGTCATCTTAGCCATTCTGACTGGTGTGAGGTGGAATCTCAGTGTTGTTTTGATTTGCATTTTCTTAATAACCCAGGATGCTGAACATTTCTTTAGGTGCTTCAGAGCCATTCACATTTACTCAGTTGAAAATTCCCAGTTTAGCTCTGTACCCCATTTTGAAATAGGATTATTTGTCCTTCTGGTGTCTAACTTCTTAAGTTCTTTATTCATATTGACTATTAACCCACTATGGGATGGAGGATTGGTAAAGATCTTTTTCCAATCTGTTTGTTGCCATTTTGTCTTCCTGACAGTGTCCTTTGTCTTACTGAAGCTTTGCAGTTTTATGGAGTCCCATTTGTCAATTCTTGATCTTAGAGCATAAGCTATTGGAGTTCTGTTCAGGAAATTCTCCCCTGTGCCCATATGTTCAAGGATCTTCCCTAGTTTCCTATTAGTCTCAGTGTGTCTGGTTTTATGTGGAGGTCCTTGATCCACTTGAAATTGAGCTTAGTACAAGAATGGATCTATTTGCATTCTTCTGCATGTTGACCTCCAGTTGAACCAACACCATTTGTTGAAAAGTCTATCTTTTTTCACCTGGATGGTTTTAGCTCCTTTGTCAAAGATCAAGTGACCATACGAGTGTGGATTCATTTCAGGGTCTTCAATTCTGTTCCATTGATCTTCCTGCCTGTCTCAGTACCAATACCATACAGTTTTTTTTTAGGACTATTGCTATGTAGTAGAGTTTGAGGTCAGGGATGGTGTTTCCCCCAGTAGATCTTTTGTTTTGCTGAATACTTTTTGCTATCCTGCGTTTTTTTTTTAATTCCAAATGAATTGGCAGATTGTTCTTTCTAGCTCTATGAAGAATTGATTTGAAATTTTGATGGGGATTGCATTGAATCTGTAGATTGATTTTGGCAAGATGGCCATTTTTACTCTATTAATCTTGCCAATCCATGAGCATGGGAGATCCTTCCATGTTCTGAGATCTAAGACTTCTTTCTTCAGAGGCTTGTAGTTTGTGTCATAGATTTTTCACTTGCTTGTTTAGAGTAACACCAAGGTATGTAACATTATTTTTAACTATTATAAATGGTTTCATTTCCCTAATTTCTTTCTCAGCTTGTATATCCTTTGAGTAGAGGAAACCTACTGATTTGTTTGAGTTTATTTTATATCCAGCCACTTTGCTTAAGTTGTTTATCAGCTTTAGGAGTTCTCTGGTGGAAATTTTGGGGTCACTTAAGTATATTCTCATATCATCTGCGAATAGTGATACTTTGACTTCTTCCTTTCCAATTTGTATACCTTTGACATCTTTTTGTTGTCTTATTGCTCTGGTTAGGAGTTCGAGTACTGTATTGAATAGATAGGGAGAGAGTGGGCAGCTTTGTCTGTTCCCCGATTTTAGTGGGAATGCTTCAAGTTTCTCTCCATTTAGATGGATGTTAGCCAGTAGTTTACAATATATTGCTCTCACTATGTTTAAGTATGGGCCCGGAATTCCTGATCTCTCCAAGACTTTTTCATGAAGGGATGCTTAATTTTGTCAAATGCTTTTTCAGCATCTAATGAAATGACCGTGTAGTTTTTTTCTTTGAGTTTGTTAATATAGTGGATCACATTGATTGATTTCCATATATTGAACCATTCCTTCATCCCTGGGATGAAACCTACTTGATCGTGGTGTATTAATATTTGGATGAATTCTTGGATTCGGTTGGCCAGAATTTTGTTAAGAATTTTGCATCAATATTCATAAGGGAAATTGGTCTGAAGTTCTCTTTCCTTGATTGATCTTTGTTTGGTTTAGTTATAAGCATTATTGTGACTTCATAGAATCAATTGGGTAGTGTTCCTTCATTTTCTATTTTGTGGAATAATTTGAAGTGTATTGGTATTAACTCTTCTCTGAAGATCTGATAGAGTAACGCACTAAATCCATTTGGTCCTGGCTTTTTTTTTATTGGGAGACTATTAACAATTGCTTCTAATTACTCAGGACTTATGGGATTATTTAGATGGTTTATCTGATCCTGTTTTAACATTGGCACCTGGTACATATCTAGAAAATTGCCATATCGCCCAGATTTTCCAATTTAGTTGAGTATAAGCTCTTGTAATAGGATCTGATTATTTTTTGAATTTCCAGAGTTTTGGTCGTTATGTCTCCCTTTTCATTTTTGATTTTATTAATTTGGGTAGTTACTCTGTGCCCTCTGGTTACTCTGGCTAAGGGTTTATCTATCTTGTTGATTTTCTCAAAGAACCAGCTCCTGGTTTTGTTGATTCTTTGTATAGTTCTTTTTGTTTCTATTTGGTTGATTTTGGCCCTGAGTTTAATTATTTCCTGCCATCTTCTCCTCGTGGGTGCATTTGCTTCTTTGCATTCTAGAGCTTTCAGGCGTGTTGTCAAGCTGCTAGTGTAAGCTCTCTCTAATTTCTTTTTGGATGCAGTTAGAGCTATGAGTTTTCCTCTTAGCATTGCTTTCATGGTGTCCCACAAGTTTTGGAATGATGTGTCCTCATTTTCATTAAATTACAAAAAGTCTTTAATTTCTTTATTTCTCCCTTGACCAGCTATCATTGAGTAGAGCATTGTTCAACATCCATTTGTATGTGTTTTTTCTGTTCTTTTTCTTTTAAATCAACACCAGCCTTAGGCCATGGTGATCTGATAGGGTGCATGGAAATATTTCAATATTCCTGTATCTGTTGAGGCCTGTTTTGCGACCAATTATATGGTCAGTTTTGGAAATGGTACCATGAGGTGCTGAGAAGGCGTATTCTTTCATTTGAGGATAGAATGTTCTAAAAATATCTTTTAGATCCATTTGGTCTATAACTTTAGTCAGTTTCACTGTGTCTCACTTAGTTTCTGTTTCCATGATTTGTCCATTGATGAGAGTGTGGTGTTGAAGTCTCCCACTATAATTGCGTTGGGTGCAATGTGTGCTTTGAGCTTTAGTAAAGTATATTTTATGAATGAGGACGCCCTTGCATTTGGAGCACAGATGTTCAGGATTAAGAATTCATCTTCGTAGATTTTTCCTTTGATAAGTATGAAGTGTCCCCTCTTATCTGTTTTGACAACTTTTGGTTGAAAGTTGATTTTATCCAATATGAGCATGGCCACTCCAGCTTGTTTCTTGGGACCATTTCCTTGGAAAATTGTTTTCCAACCTTTGACTCTGAGGTATTGTGTTTATTTGTCACTGAGTTGGGTTTCTTGTATGCAGCAAAATGTTGGGTCCTGTTTATGTATCTAGTCTGTTAGTCTATGTCTTTTTATTGGAGAGTTGAGACCATTGATGTTAAGAGATATTAAGGAAAGGTGATTGTTGTTTCCTGTTATTTTCATTGTTACAGGTAGAGTTCCATTTGTGTGGCTATCTTCTTTTGGGTTTGTTAAAAGAAGATTACTTTATTGCTTTTTCTAGGGTGTATTTTCCTGCCTTATATTGGTATTTTCCACCCATTATCCTTCCAAGTGCTGGATTTGTTGAAAAATATTGTGTGAGTTTGGTTCTGTCATAGAATATTTTGTTTTCTCCATCTATGGCAATTGAGAGTTTTGCTGGGTATAGTAGCCTGGGATGACATTTATGTTCTCTTAGGGTCTGTATGACATCTGCCCAGGATCTTCTAGCCTTCATAGCTTCCAGTGAGAAGTCTTGGTGTAATTCTGATAGTTCTGCCTTTATATGTTACTTGGTCTTTTTCCCTTACTGCTTTTAATATTCTTTCTTTGCTTAGTGCATTTGGTGTTTTGATTATTATGTGGTAGGAGGAGTTTCTGTTCTGGTCCAGTCTGTTTGGAGTTCTTTAGTTTTCTTGTATGTTCATGGGCATCTCTTTCTTTAGGCTAGGGATGTTTTCTTCTATAATGTTGGTGAAGATATTGGCTGGCCTTTAAGTTGTAAATGTTCGCTCTGTTCTATACTTATAATCCTTAGGTTTGGTCTTTTCATTGTGTTCTGGATTTCCTGGATATTTTGGGTTACAAGCATTTTGCATTTTCTTTGACTGTTGAGTCAATGTTTCAATGGTATCTTCACCACCTGAGATTCTTTCTTCTATCTCTTGTATTCTGTTGTTGATGTTGCATCTATGATTCCTGAATTCTTTCCAAGGCTTTCTATCTCTAGAGATGTGTCACTTTGTGATTTCTTTATTGTTTCTACTTCCATTTTTTTGACCCTGGATAATTTTATTCAGTTTGTTCACATGTTTGTTTGTGTTTTTGTGACATTTTAAAGGGATTTTTTTTGTTTCTCTTTTAGGGTTTCTACCTGTTGACCCATGCTCTCCTGTAATTCCCTAATGGATTTTTGTGTTTCCTCTTTAAGGGCTTCTACCTGTTGACCCATGTTCTCTTGTATTTCTTTAAGGTAGTTATTTATGTCCTTCTTCAAGTCCTCTATCAGCATCATGAGATGTGATTTTAGATCCAGCTCTTGCTTTTCCAGTGTGTTAGGGTATCTAGGATTTGCTCTTGTGAGAGGACGTGGTTCTGATGGTGTCATGTTGCCTTGGTTTCTGTAGGTAATGACCTTGCATTTGCCTTTTGCCATTTAGTTTTCTCTGGTGTTAGCTGGTCTTGCTGTCTCTGATTTTGGCTTATCTGTCCTGAAAGCCTGTGTATCTATACTCCTGGGATTACTGTTCTCTCTGTGGACACAGTTATGTAGGCTCTCCTGAGAGACCAGCTCTCCTTTGCTCCCAGGCTTCTGTGCACTCCAAATGACCTAATTGTGGCTAGCTCTAAAGGACATATCAGGAGATGGTGTCTTCCTTGTGACAGACCTGGCAAAATTCTGTCTCAGCAGAAAGAACAAATGCCCTGAGTGAAACAGGTTCTCTAGAAAGTATCAGGAGAGGTGTCTTCACTATGGCAGACCTGTCAAGATTCTGCCACAAAAGAAAGGGCAAATTCCCTTGGTGTCTGCTTCTCTAGGATGTACTGGGAGATGGAATCTTCACTGCAGCAGACCTGGCATGGTTCAACTGCCCTGAGTGGCTGATTCTCAATGGCCCTGAGTGGCTGGTTCTCTTGGAAATATCAGGAGATGGAATCTTCACTGCAGGAGAGCTGGCAATGTTTTGCTCTAACAGGAAGGGCAGGCAGTGTTGGGAGTGGGAGAAAGCTCAGAAGGGGTTTGTATTCAGAAGGGCAGGGCTTTTGGTGGTTGCTGGTAGGGAGTCCTGCCTGACCCCAGGCAGCAGCTCCTTGCCTCCAGGTGTGCGAGGGTGGTTCTTACCAACTGCCCTTAGTGACTGGCTCTCTAGGAAGTATCAGAAGATGGAATCATCACTGACACAGAACTGGCAAGGTTTCTGCCCCAGTCACCCAATTTTATAAAAAAAAGTACTACTGAATTTTAAGACACAGATTAACATCAATCCACTAACAGTAGGTTATTCTAATATCCCACTTTCTTCTAAAGACAGGACATCTCAATCATTATTAAACACCAAATAATACACATTCTACTCAGCAGCAGACAGAAGCTTTTCTAAAATATACCACATCCTTAGGCAAAGTATAAATCTTTATAAAATAAAAAGATAAAAATAACTCAATATATCCTATCTGACCAAATACAACAAAATTTAAAATTGACATTAAAAAATCTCTACTATAGAAAATATTAAAAAGAAATAGAGATTATGTTCACATTAAATTATTATATACAACTAAAAAATCTCTACTGAAAATAAATTTATGGAAGGAACATAAAAAACAAAGTTCAAAATGCCTTCTTGATAAAAGTCATAGAGAATGTAGGGAGAGAGGTAACATACATCAACATAATAAAGGTGATGTACAAGGAACCGGCAGCCAACATCATTCTTACTAGAGAAAAGCAAGCATAAAGCAATTCCACTTAGGTCACAAATGATACAGAGATGTCAGCTTTCCCACTTCTTTTGAATATTATGCCAGACATACTATCTGAAGCAATAAGGCAAGAGAAGGAAATTAAAGGAAAAAAGTCATTATCCTTACTTGCAGATGACATATTATATACTAAAAATTCCAAAATTTCTACCAGAAAACTTTTAGAAATGATAAACCAATTCAGAAATGTGGCAGGGTACAGAATCAACTTGCAGAAATCAATAGTTATTCTGTATATGAAGAACAAACATGAGGCAAAGGGGCTCATGAACATACCCCAAGTCACAGTAGCCTGAAAAAAAAAAAGAATAATTACAGGAAACCTAACAAAACATGTAGGGGCTCTGCAATGAAATGTACAAATATGTGAAGAAAGGGACACAACAATGCTTGAAAATGAAAAGGCATTCCATGACTACGGATTGGTATGAATAATATTGTATAAAGAACCACTTCACCAAAAGCTATTTTCAGAGTCTATGCAATTCCAATTAAAATTGCCATCTCAATCTTCACATAGATAGAAAAAAACTGCACTAGAATTCTTATGGAACAACAAAAGACCTGGGATAAACAAAACTTTTCTGAGCAAAAAGAAAAATGCTGGAGGGATTGCCATTCTAGATGTTAAAATACATTGCAGTTCTGTAGTAATAAAAAGAATGGAGTCTGGGCACAAAAAGAGAAAAGTAAATGAATGGAGCAAAGTCCAATATCCTGACATGAGCACCTGTAACTTTAGCCATCTGATATTTGACAAAAATGCCAAAAACATAAGCTGTAGAAAAGAGAATGTTTCAATAAATGATTCTTGGTAAACCATGTTAACACAGGAGAGTAAAATTACCCGTGCACATAAATTTAACTCTAAATGGATCAAAGACCTAAACCTATACCTGAAAGCTAAAACTGCTAGAAGAAAACATAGATAACATTGCATATAATATATTTGTATGGGGGGAGTTTCTAAAGAGGATTGCATTTGCTCAAGAATTTAGGAAAACAAATGACAAGAGAGATTTTATAAAACTAAAATGTTTCTGCACAGCCAAAGGAAGAATCAACCAGTTAAAGAAGATTAGTGTCCAGAACATACATGGAACAAGAAAAATGGGGTGACCTATACCAACCATGTCAGGGTTCCTCACAGGTTCCCAAGGGAGAGGAAAACAGAAGAAAGTTAAATAAAGAGATAAGAAATGAAAGAGTCAAAGTCTGGAGTCAGGATGGCTCAGAGGCTAATGACTTAGGCCAGAAAGCTTATTAGCAGCACCCAGCCCCTTATAGCTTTTGGGTGGGTGAAGGGTCAGAAAACAAGTCAGAGAAAAGTATCAGACAGCAGAATTACAGGGAGCTAAGAGACCTCAGGTTCCCCTTAGCCAGGTATATTATGGAATGGCAAGCAAAGCATTTTATATCTCCAAGTCAGGAATATTTAACCACATTCACAAGTGGATGGTGGCAAGGGCTAGTTCACAGATTACAGTCCCAAAGGTCCTATCACCAGTTCATAGCTGGCCTTGCCTGACATGACCCTGGATAGGTGAGGGGTAAAATGCCCACATGCCATTATCAGATCCCAGGAGGCACCAGGAAAAGTGCCTACCTCTGGACACAAAAATGGCAGGCATTTCTGAATGTCAATGACCTCTACACAAAGGAAAACAGAGCATCAGAGAAACAATAAGACTTCCTTCTTGCAGGAAAGGAAAGTCTGTAATCAACAGTGAGTATTTTCCTGGACACCATCTGTCACCTGAATTCACTGTGAATTGGAAAGGTGAGTGAAAGCTAGTCTTCCACTATGTGACTTTTCTGGATAATGGGAGCTCTGAAGCACAAGAGTCACTATAAAAGTGACATTTGTCCCAGTGTTTGGATGTCACCAAAGAGACAGAAAAAGTACAGTTATGCTCTCAACAAGGCCTGAGATTAAGGAAGAGCAGTGGGTCAGAGAACAGATTATGATAGAAAAATTTGGCTTCATGCTTCATTGTGTAAACAACAGAATGTCTACCTTCTGGATTTTTCCCTCTATGTTTAAAACTTGAATTCTCCATACATCACCCACAGTACTCACACTAATTTTGAAATGAAAACAGCAGATTTGGGTTAATTTACTACCTATATTTATGACTAGATAGGACTTGAATATTGTCTTGTTGGATCATGGAACCTACAGTAGATGGTGAGAAAATACGGCAGACAAAAATCTCCTCCCTGTTGTCCCACTCTCTAGGGGAAAATATGAATTTCACCTTCCATAGTGGGAGAAAACACCAGGAGAACATAGCCACCAAGATCAAGTGAGCAGGGCTCCTGGGAGCTGACAGAGACTAAAGTGTCAATGACAGCACTTGCAAGGCTCTCTGCACTATGTCCTCTGCATATGTATTAGGGTTGTGTAAGTTTAGTGTCCTTGTGGAACTCCAAACAAAGGGTGTATTAGTCAGGGTTTTCTAGAGTCACAGAATGTATGGATAGTCTCTATACACTTAGGGAATTTGTTGATGACTTGCAGTCTGGTTAAATTTCCCAAACAATGGTCAGCAGCTGCTGTGCATCAAAGTCTAAGGATCTAGCAATTGCTCTGTCCCACGAGGTGAGCAGGCAAGGAAGAGTGAGAGCAAGTCTTCCTTCTTCCAAAGTCCTTATACAGGTCTCCAGCAGAGGGTGTGGCTCAGATTAAAGGCATGTGCCATCATGCCTTTAATCCCAGATAACCTTGAACTTGGATATCTGCTTGTCTTAATCTTCTGGAATTCATAGCTACTATGCTTCAAGATCTCCATGCCAAGATCCAGGTCATAAACTTGTATCTCTTAGCCTCCAGATTAAGATCATAGATGAACCTTCCAATTCTTGATTAGTTCATTCCAGATATAATCAAGTTGACAACCAGGAATGGCCACTACAAAGGGAGTGAGGTTGTCTGACTCTTTTGGCTGTTGTTTGGGATGATTTTCTTCCTGCAGGGTTGCCATGCTCATCCTTATTATGAGAGGTTGTGCCTGGTCTTATTGTATCTTGTTATATCATGTTCAGTTGATACCATTGGGAGGTCTGACCTTTTCTGAAGCAAAATAGAGGAGCAGTGTATCTGGCAGAGAAGAGAAGTCAGGAGTCTGTTTTTATAAATGTTCTCGCTGGACACTAGTACAATGTGTTAGTTTTCAATATGGTTCTTTAGCTTGGATCAGAAAACTCAGCATACATGCTATGGAATCATTGGTGTTTTCTTGTTTTCAACATGGACCTGTCACCTCTGGTGTGTAAATGCATGAGTGTAGATATAGACATGAGATTGCTTCAGTTGCAAAGACATTCAGTTAGACTGGTCAAAAGATATGTCTCCAGCAGACCTCTCCAGTAATATCCTACTGTGCTTGTGGGGATCCTGGCTACCCTTATTATCATTCCCATTTGATCTAATGCACATTTGGAGAGCTTTTTTTAAAGTAAAGTTAATACATGAAAGGGATCTTCCTTTATAGTTTTCAAGGTACAGCTTGCGGAAGAGAATTACAGTTTTTAAAACATTTTATGGTTTTGCAGAATGCTTTATTTTAGGTAGCCCCATTCCACGAAGATGCAGGACATTTTCATGTTCCCTGAAGTCTTCTCATGCTGTCTTGTTTAGATCTCAGTAATTAAGAGTTAGATGAGTATTTTCTGCTGCAGATCTGGGTTTGGGTACATTTTCTTCCATGTAAAAATATAGAATTCAATGTGAAATAATTTTGCACATCTTTTCCCCCTAACATAATTATTTTCTTTAATTATTTGAAAACTTTATACAATGTGCCCAATCATTTGCTTCCCCATTCCTCCAGGACCACCCTCCCAACCTTGTCCCTTCCCCAAAAGCATAGTTCTTCACAGTTGATGGATTCTGACTAGAGGGTTAGGGGGATGGAACAGGAATACATTTTCTTTAAAGGGCTGGTCACTGACAGTTTGGCCTGCTTCAGTGAGTATGGGCACCACAAATTAGACTTGGTTGGTGTTTGAATGTTTTGGCATTATTTTCTTTTTATCTTCTGTTCTCTTTTCTTTCCTATTCTACACATCTAAAATTGTCTATTTACATTTGTTATTTCTGAAGACAAATATATTCTTTTTAACTGGTATATACATTTGCCATGAATGTTATAAATCCATGTTGTTATTTGTAACAGAAGGTCATTGTATATGTTGACGGGACATAAGCTTATATTTCAATGTTTTTACACATATTCAAAGTAAATATTCTTGTTTCTGTGATTTTGTCATCTCAGTCTTTTCAATCTTTGAGCCCTCTCTTCTTGTTATTAGGTAATACATAAGATGATTGTTGAGTGTGGTGACTCCACTCTTCAGAGCCCTAGAACTTATTTTTCTTTTTAATGTACTTAGTTCTCATTGTCCTGTCTTCCTTAACACTCCCTGATCTTTGCAATTACCATGTCTATTAATCAGTCTATTTAGTCTTCTAATAAAATAGAGTTTTTGATCTTAGCCATCCTGACTGGTGTGAGATGGAATCTCAGGGTTGTTTTGATTTGCATTTCCCTAATGACTAAGGATGATGAACATCTCTTTAGGTGCTTCTCAGCCATTAGATATTCTTCAGGTGAGAACTCTTTGTGTAGCTCTGTATCCCATTTTTTAATAGGGTTATTTGCCTCTCTGGAGTTTAACTTCTTGAGTTCTTTGTATATATTGGATATTAGCCCTCTGTCGGATGTAAGGTTGGTAAAGATCATTTCCCAGTTAGTTGGTTGCCGCTTTGTCTTTTTGACAGTGTCTTTTGCCTTGCAAAAACTTTGTAATTTAATGAGGTCCCATTTGTCTATTCTTGATTCAGGATGGCTAAGATCAAAAACACAGGAGACAGCAGTTGTTGGTGAGGATGTGGAGAAAGAGGAACACTCCTCCACTGCTGGTGGAATTGCAAGCTGGTACAACCACTCTGGAAAGCAGTCTGGAGGTTCCTCAGAAAACTGGGCATGACACTCCCGGAGGATCCGGCTATACCACTCCTGGGCATATACCCAGAGACTTTACCTGCATGCAATAAGGACACATGCTCCACTATGTTCATAGCAGCCTTATTTATAATAGCCAGAAGCTGGAAAGAACCCAGATGTCCTTCAACGGAGGAATGGATTCAGAAGATGTGGTATATCTACACAATGGAATACTACTCTGCAATTAAAAACAATGAATTCCCGAAATTCCTAGGCAAATGGTCAGATCTTGAAAATATCATCCTTAGTGAGGTAACCCAATCACAAAAGAACACACATGGTATGCAGTCACTGATAAGGGGATATTGACCCAGAATCTCGGAATACCCTAGACACAATCCGCATATCAATAGATTTCTAAAAAGATGGTAGGAGAGACCCCTGGTCCTGGAAAGACTGGATGTAGGGGAACGCCAGGACAGAGTAACGAGAGGGGGTTGAATGGAGAAAAGAGGGAGGGAAGGGGGCTTATGGGACTTTCGGGGAGGGAGGAAACGGGAAAGGGGAAGTGATTTGGAATGTAAATTAAAAAAATAAAATAAAATAAATAATAAAAAAATAGAGTTTTTGAGGTTCCACATATGAGTTATAAATGTGTATATCTTTCAGTGTCTGGCTTATTTATCTCATCATGTTATTCTCTACTTCTATCCATTTTGCTGTTCATGCACAGGGGACCATGATTTTATGCTTGAATAATGTTCTACTGCATGTGTATACTACATTTTCTTTATCCCTCATCACCAGATGGATACTGATGCTAATTATTTTTTATTCTGACCACTTCCCCACAAAGGAGTGTAGGTGTCTGTCGGCTGTGCTGATTTCATTTCCTTCAGTTATATACCCAGCAGTGAAGTTCTGATCTGAATGCAGGCTTCAACTCTAGCTCATTGAGGGACATTCATGCAGTTTCCACAATGGCTATGCTAATTTATATTGCTGTAAGTTTGATTTTTGAAACTAATATTTGTTGCCTTTGTTTTCCTAATGGCCATTGTGCCAGGTGAGATGACATCTCCTTGTTATCTGACTGCCATTCCACCGATGGTTAATGAAGCTATTTTCATATATTCTGTAACAGATTGCAATTTTTAGAAATCCAAAATCAGATTATGTGTTCACTTATTAAACTAGATTATTGGATATTTTTTACTTTGAAGTTTTTATTCTATATATTAATCACCTATCAGATGATTACTTTGAAAATATTTGTCAGTTTTCATTTGCTCTGTTGGCATTTCCCAGGCTGATATAATCTCACTTGTCTATTTTTGCTTCTATGTGCTTTGGGACTCTTATCTGAAAGAACATTATTTACTAGGCTAATATAAGCTCACTTGTCTATTTTTGCTTCTTTTGTGCTTTGGGAGTCTTATCTGAAAGAATGTTGCCTATTCACATGATTTGAAATGTTTCTTCTTTTCTTTTAAGCATTAGCTTTGATCTTTGATCCATTTTGGAATTGTTCTTGAAGAGCACAAAAGAAAGATCTGGTTTCATTCTTTGTCATGTCAACATCCAGTTTTACCAATATACATATTGAAGAGATTTTTTTCTTTCTCTCCTGTATGTTAGTGGTACGTATGTGAAAAATGGCTGGTGGCAGGTCCCTGTCCTCATTCCTTAGTTCTCTTATTTTCCTCATGGTCTACTCTCTCTTTCATGCTGAGATGAAGTTCTCCTGATCAGGACAACATGGCCAGTGTCTTGAAACCATGTATAGCATGGCTCATACATTGTTCTTTTTCTCAAAACTGTTACATTAAGCCCTGACTTTAGGTCTATGATGTTTTCATATGACTTTTGAGTTTGCAGTTTTCTAGTGTTATAATGAATATTATTGCATTAATGTTAAAAATAATTTGGATAATACATATCATCCTTAGTGAGGTAATCCAATCACAAAAGAACACACATGTTATGCAGTCACTGACAATGGGATATTAACTCAGAAGCTCAGAATATCCAAGTCACAATTCACATATCATTTGACTTCCACGAAGATGGAAGGAGAGACCCCTGTTCCTTGAAAGACTGGATGTAGGGGAATACCAGGACAGAGAAGCGAGAGAGGGTTGAATGGGGAACAGGGGGAGGGAAGAGGGCTTATAGGACTTTTGGGGAGGGAGGAAATGGGAAAGGGGAAATCATTGGGAATATAAATAAAAAATAGAGAAAATAAAAAAAAACAGTATTATTTCTTGTTGGATTGGTAAGCAGGGGAAGGGAGATGGGATAGGGGACTTTCTGAGGGGTAATGATGAAAGGGATTAACATTTGAAATGTAAATAAGGCAAATATCTGATAAAACTAAAATGAATATGCAAGTCAAAATAAATAAATATCTCTTTCAAAAAAATTCTTCCCACCTATTTATTTACTTTATTTCCTTTTCTTTTTTGATTTAATCATTTTATTTGTTTACATTTCAAATGTTGTCCCCCTTCCCAGTCCCCCCTCCACAAACTCCCCACCCTATCCCTCTTCCCCTTCTAAACTAAGAGGGTGCTCCACCTCCCATCCACCCACTCCCAACTTGCCCCTCTAGCATCCCCATTTAATGGGTCATCAATACTCCACAGGACCATGCACATCCCCTCCCACTGAGGTTCGGAAAGGTAGCTGTCTGCTACATATCCAGCAGGGGCCACAGACCAGCCCATGTATGCTCTTTGGTTGGTGGCTTATTCCCTGGGAGCTCTGAGGTGTCTGGTTAGTTGATACTGACGTTCTTCCTATGGGGTTGCAATCCCTTTCAGCTCCTTCAGTCCTTCCCCTAACTCATCCATTGGAGATCCCTGAGACAGGGTCTCTCTACATTGCTCTGGCTGTCCTCGAATTGACTCTGTAGACCAGGTTGATCTCAGACTCAGAAATTCAACTTCATGTCTCTGCCATTGAGTGCTTAGAATACAGACGTACACCACCACTGCCTGGCTTGCTTTGTAATTTTAATTAAAGGGGTAACTCACACCCTTAGCTAAAAATTTTTCTTTGTAATTTTGTTACTAGCTATAACATCTATCAGTATGTGAAAATGTGACTCATTTCTTGTGCGATCTTGTATTCTTAACCTACTTTCTGCTTGTTTTGTGGTGTGGTTTGTTGTCATTTTGTTTTGTTTTTTGTTGTTGTTTTTTGGGGTTCCATCTATTCCGTTTACTCTGTTTATGGTCAAAGTTGTCATTAACAGTGTCTTCTATGCTGTTTCATTTTTCTCTGTTGGTTTTGAATATCTCTTATTTTTTTTTCCACTCTGCCATTCACCTCTGTGACTCGATGGTTTACTGTATTGACTGGTAAGGTTTTATTCTTTTTAATTCCCCTTGTATATCTGTCCTTTACTGTATTTTACACCTTTTTCATAGATGTTGTTTTTCTTCATCTCATGATTTGAGTCTATCTTAAATATATTTTGTAGACTTCTCTGGTGGTTGTGAGTTCTTCAGTCTTGCTTGTCTTGGGAAGTCTATATATCTATTTCTTACTGACATTTTTGGAACATATTCTTCATTGGATGTTTTACTTTTCATCTAGTTGGATTCCCTTAAATCTAATTAGGCTTTTTTTTCCTGATGATTTTAGTGTTTTAGGATCTACACAGCTAATGTCTGAGGGGCACAGTGAGGCCACTTTCTCATGATGTCTACTTGCAGTCCAGCCAAATTGAGATGTCTTTCTCTTCCAATATTAAGACTTTGTAAGTGTTATTTTATGTAGTATGTTTTCTGTGACTTGGCTCTTATTTTATAGTTTTACCATTTGAATATAGCTGACAGTGATAGAGGGTAAAACATTAGCCTGTCCTATAATGCAAAAGTCTCCACCTGATGCTTGGACAAGACTAGAAGTTGTGTGTAGGATCTGTGGCCTAGGTATGAAGACTTTGGTTTCTCCTTGATGTTAGGCCTCAACTCAGAAGACCTGGCATTGAGTTCCAAGGTGTGCTGGCTAGTTTTCTGTCAACTTGACACAAAGCAGAGTCATTTTGGAAGAACTCTCAACTGAGAAAATGCTTCTATAATGCCTGTAGGCAAATTTTGAGTGCATTTTTCCTAATAAAGGATTGATGATGAAGGGCTCAGCTCACCATGTGCAGTGCCACAACAGGGTTAGTGGCACTACTATATTCACAGATCAGTGTCTTGCTCTGTCATTTCCAGAAAAGCTTTTCTGGAGAAAATTCATCCCCAGAAAACATCATGCTGCATCTTAAAATTAATATAGCAAGCCATAACCAGACATCATGCAGAGTGTGAGAGAACTTGGAATATTCAGTCTTAAATGAAATGTCTCTATCAAATAAACACTTCCCCTCAGGACTCAAAGAACCTCATAAAAGAGAAGAAAGAAAGAGTATAAGAGTTGGAGATGATTGGGAACACCAGGAAATAAGGATCTCTATATCAACCTGATCAAAGCTCATGTGAACTCACAGAGACTAAGTTAGCTTCCATAGGGCCTGCACAGGTCTTCACCATGTCCTGCACAGGTCTTCACCATGTATTATGATTTCAACTTTGTGTTTTCATTTCATTCCTGAAGGTGGGAATGAGTAGGCGGGTCTCTGACTTTATATACTATTCTTTATTCTGTTTGTTTGTCTTGTCCAAATTCAATGTGTAAATTTTATATTATTTTATTATAATGCCTTAGAAATCTGTTTTCTTTTTTTTTTTAATTTAATTTAATTTTATTTTTTTAATTTACATTCCAAATCACTTCCCCTTTCCCGTTTCCTCCCTCCCCGAAAGTCCCATAAGCCCCCTTCCCTCCCTCTTTTCTCCGTTCAACCCCCTCTCATTACTCTGTCCTGGCGTTCCCCTACATCCAGTCTTTCCAGGACCAGGGGTCTCTCCTTCCATCTTTTTAGAAATCTATTGATATGCTGATTGTGTCTAGGGTATTCTGAGATTCTGGGTCAATATCCCCTTATCAGTGACTTCATACCATGTGTGATCTTTTGTGATTGGGTTACCTCACTAAGGATGATATTTTCAAGTTCTGACCATTTGCCTAGGAATTTCGTGAATTCATTGTTTTTAATTGCAGAGTAGTATTCCATTGTGTAAATATACCACATCTTCTGAATCCATTCCTCCGTTGAGGGACATCTGGGTTCTTTCCAGCTTCTGGCTATTATAAATAAGGCTGCTATGAATATAGTGGAGCATGTGTCCTTATTGCATGCAGGTAAAGTCTCTGGGTATATGCCCAGGAGTGGTATAGCCGGATCCTCCGGAAGTGTCATGCCCAGTTTTCTGAGGAGCCGCCAGACTGCTTTCCAGAGTGGTTGTACCAGCCTGCAATTCCACCAGCAGTGGAGGAGTGTTCCTCTTTCTCCACATCCTCGCCAACAACTGCTGTCTCCTGTGTTTTTGATCTTAGCCATCCTGACTGGTGTGAGATGGAATCTCAGGGTTGTTTTGATTTGCATTTCCCTAATGACTAAGGATGATGAACATCTCTTTAGGTGCTTCTCAGCCATTAGAAATTGAAGAAGACCTCGGAAGATGGAAAAATCTGCCATGCTCATGGATTGGCAGGATTAATATAGTAAAAATGAGCATCTTACCAAAAGTAATACACAGATTCAATGCAATCCCCATCAAAATCCCAACTCAATTCTTCATAGAGTTAGAAAGAGCAATTCAAAAATTCATCTGGAATAACAGAAAACCCAGAATAGCTAAAACTATTCTCAAGAGTAAAAGAACCTCTGGGGGAATCAGTATCCCGGACCTCAAGCTGTACTACAGAGCAATAGTGTTAAAAACTGCATGGTATTGGTACAGTAACAGACATGTAGATCAATGGAACAGAATTGAAGACCCAGAAATGAATCCACACTCCTATGGTCACTTGATCTTTGACAAAGGAGCTAAAACCATCCAGTGGAAAAAAGATAGCCTTTTCAACAAATGGTGCTGGCTCAGCTGGAGGTCAACATGCAGAAGAATGCAAATTGACCCATCCTTATCTCCTTGCACTAAGCTCAATTCTAAGTGGATCAAAGATCTCCACATAAAACCAGACACACTGAAACTAATAGAAGGGAAACTAGGGAAGAACCTTGAACATATGGGCACAGGGGAGAATTTCCTGAACAGAACTCCAATAGCTTATACTCTAAGATCAAGAATAGACAAATGGGACCTCATTAAATTACAAAGTTTTTGCAAGGCAAAAGACACCGTCAAAAAGACAAAGCGGCAACCAACTAACTGGGAAATGATCTTTACCAACCTTACATCCGACAGAGGGCTAATATCCAAGATATACAAAGAACTCAAGAAGTTAAACTCCAGAGAGGCAAGTAACCCTATTAAAAATGGGGTACAGAGCTCCACAAAGAGTTCTCACCTGAAGAATATCTAATGGCTGAGAAATCTGTTTTCTAATGAGAGACAGAAAGGGAGTGGATCCAGATGGTAGAGAAAGTGGAAAGAAACTGGTAGGATTAGTAAGAGGAGCAACTCTAATCAGGTTATTTAATATTGGAAAAATCTGCATTTAAATAAATGGAATTTTTTATAAAGGCTGAGCAAGCCAGTGGGAAGAGTTTTTCCACATTTCCTTCTTCAGTCCCTTCATTCAGGTTCCTTCCTTGGGCTCCTGTCCTGACTTCCTTTGATGATGGACAGGAGTCCGGGAAGGGTGTGTGCATCAAATAAACCCTTTGTTCCCAGGTTTCTTTTGGTCTTGATGTTTTATCACACTGGAAACCCTAACTAAGACGCAAAGCAAAGATCTGTGCGTGCTTCCCTGTCTTACTCCCTCATCATTGCAATTTTCTTGTACATTATGTTGCCCCATGTTTAAGAAGATATAATGTCATTGGTTCCTTCGTTCCCTAGCTAGTGGTCGAGTTGTTTAGATTTTAGGTACTGACTGAGGAATGGAATTGTATGGCTCTGATCTGTAATATATTTCAATGGTGCAATCTGAAACTGAGCTCAAGCCTAAGGGCTTGATTTCTTTCTGTCTCTCAAACATAAATCCTTTTACCAGTAATGGGGAGCTCTTTCCTCTATGTCAACTGCAGTCTATAATGTGTTATATTGTGCTAATATCTATGGCATCTCTCCAGATTCCTTATTTCTAGTAAAGTAAGGTTAGTGAACAAAGAGTTTTTATAATTTGTACATCTGTTGTAAATTATAATTGGTGAACTTTAGCCATCACCTTGTTAAATGTGATTTGAACTCCAGGGATAAAATGCTTTGTAATCAGAAAGACTTATTATTTCACATAGTTTGCTGTTTTGGTCTATCTTCAGTATTTATATTTTGCTTTTTGTTACATGTTTTTGTAACTTGTGCTGGTCTCATAAAATGAATGTGAAGATGGATTTCTACTGTTTAAATCTCAATGAAACTCAGAGCTGAGCAGAACTATATTGTCCTGGCTTTGTTCATTACCACATAATTCTGCATTAAGTCTCTCCATTATAAGCATTGGGTACATTTCTAAAATAACAACTAATTTCTTACAGATACAGATAGTTTTGATTTGTTTGTAGTTGTTTTCAATTAATCTGTACCATTTTTGTATCTTCAGGTATGATTGACATATTTCTCAAAACCATTACTTTTAATCTCTTGAAGCCCTAGTCTATATTTAATCTCTTTCCTCTAATCTTATTTATGATAATTTTTCTTATTTTATTGTTGATTAATTTTCCAGATTACTATCGCTGTTGCAAACTTTTTAAAGGACCAGTGTTAAGTGTGATTTTTCTTCACTGGTTGCTTTTTTTTATTAAATATATTCTTCATTTACATTTCAAATGTTGTCTCCTTTCTTGGTCCCTCCCCCACCTAAAGTCTCATAACCCATCTCCCCTCCTCCTGTTATTGAATCAACCCTCTCTCACTTCCCTGTTCTTACATTCCCCCACACTGAGGCATTGAGCCTTTCCTGGACCAAGGGCCTCTCCTTCCTTTGGTGTTCAACAAGGCCATATTCTGTTGCCTATGCCTCTGGAACCATGGGTAACACCATGTGCACTCTCTGGTTGATGATTTTGTATGTGCGAGCTCTGGGAATAATGGGTGACTCATATTGTTGTTCCTCCTATGGCGCTATAAACTCCTTCAGCTCCTTGTATCCTTTCTCAAACTCCTGCATTGGGGACCCTGTGCTCCGTTCAATTGTTGGCTGAGAGTGTCCCCCTCTGTATTGGTCATGCACTAGCAGATCCTCCCAGGTGACAGCTATATCTGGCTCCAGTCAGCTAGTACTTGTGGGCATGGATAATAGTGTCAGGGTTTTGTAACTGAATACGGGATGGGTCACTAAGTGTGGTAGTCCCTGGCTAGTCTTTCCCTCAGACTCTACTCAACACTTTGTCTTTGTTTCTCCTTCTGTGGGAATTTTGTTTCCCCTTCTAGGAAGGACCAGAGTATCCATACTTTGTTTTTCCTTCTTCTTGAGCGATATTTGATATGTGAGTTGTGTCTTGGGTATTCCAAGATTCTGGTCTAATATCCGTTCATCACTGAGTGCATACCATGTGTGCTCTTTTGTGATTGGGTTACCTCACTCAGGATGATATTTTCTAGTTCCACCCATTTGCCCAATAATTTCATGCATTCATTCTTTTTAATAGCTGAGTCATATTCCATTGTGTTAATATAACACATTTTCTGTATCCATTCCTCAGTTGAGGGACCTCTGGGTTCTTTACAGTTTCTGGCTATTATAAATAGTGCTGCTATGAATATAGTGGGGCTTGTGTCCTTATTATATGTTGGAGAAACCTTTGGGTATATGCCCAGGAGTATATAACAAGGTCCTTCATTAGTAATATGCCCAGTTTTCTGAGGAAATGCTAAACTGATTTCCAGTGTGGTTGTACCAGCTTTCAATCCCACCAGGAGCAGAATAGTATTCCTCTTTCTCCACTTCCTCTCCAGCACCTGCTCTCTCCTGAATTTTTGAACTTAGCCATTCTGACTAGTATGTGGTAAAATCTCAGGGTTGTTTTGATTTTCATTTCCCTGATGACTAAAGATGTTGAACATTTCTTTAAGTGTTTATCTACCATTCATTGTTCCTCAGTTGAAAATTCTTTGTTTATCTCTGTACACCATTTTTAATAGGGTTATTTTATTCTCAGGAATAAATAAAAAAGAACCTTCTTGAGTTCTTTGTTTATCTTGGATATTAGCCCTCTGTCAGATGTAGGGTTGGTAATGATCTTTTCCCAATTCGTTGTTTGCCATTTTGTCCTACTGACACTGCCCTTTGCCTTAGAGAAACTTTATAATTTTATGAGGTCCCATTTGTCAATTCTTGATCTTAGAGCATAAGCTATTGGTGTTCTGTTCAGAAAATTTTTCCCTGTACCCACATGCTGAAGGCTCTTGCAGTTTCTTTTCTATCAATTCCAGTGTGTCCGGTTTTATGTGGAGGTCTTTGATTCACTTGGAGTTGATCTTTGTACAAGGAGATAAGAATGGATCTATTTGCATTCTTCTTCATGCTAACCTCCAGTTGAACCAGCACCATTTGTTGAAAAGGCTATCTTTTTTTCCACTGGATAATTTTAGCTCCTTTTTCAAAGATCAAGTGACCATAGGTGTGTGGGTTCATTTCTGTGTCTTCAATTATATTCCATTGATCTATCTTCCTGTCACTGTACCAACACCATGCAGTTTTCAACACTATTGCTCTGTAGTACTCCTTGATGTCCTGGATACTGAATCACCCAGAAATGCTTTTAGTGTTGAAAATAGGATAATTTTTAATCTTTTGAAGTCCTACTGGATATTTAAACAAATTCCTTTAATCTTATTTATGATAATTTTTCTTATATTATTTTTGATTACTATTCCAGATAACTCTCAGAGTTGCAAATCTTTTAAAGGAATAGTGTTAAGGGTGGTTTTTCTTCACTGTTTCTTTTCAGGTTCATCATTTTCTTCTCTTACCTCCCCACTTCTTTATACCATTTTGGCTTTGTTTGTTATTGTTCTTTAATATGTAAACAACAATAATTGATCTTTAACCTTTCTCAACTTCTTGGATAAATTTGTTTTTCATAGTCATCATATGCATAAACATCTATCTAAGCTTCTTTTTTTTCTTTTTTCTAAGTTTTATTTACATTCCAAAACATTTCCCCTTTCCCATGTCCTCCCTCCCTGAAAGTCCCATAAGCCCCCTTCCCTCCCTCTTTTTCCCATTCAACCTCCTCTTGCTTCTCTGTCCTGGCATTCCCCTACATCCAGTCTTTCCAGGACCAGAGTCTCTCCTTCCATCTTCTTGGAAATCTATTGATATGCGAATTGTGTCTAGGGTATTCTGAGATTCTGGGTTAATATCCCCTTATCAGTGACTGTATACCATGTGTGTTCTTTTGTGATTGGGTTACCTCACTAAGGATGATATTTTCAAGTTCTGACCATTTGCCTAGGAATTTCGTGAATTCATTGTTTTTAATTGCAGAGTAGTATTCCATTGTGTAGATATCCCACATCTTCTGAATCCATTCCTCCGTTGAGGGACATCTGGGTTCTTTCCAGCTTCTGGCTATTATAAATAAGGCTGCTATGAACATAGCGGAGCATGTGTCCTTATTGCATGCAGGTAAAGCCTCTGGGTATATGCCCAAGAGTGATATAGCCGGATCCTCCGGGAGTGTCATGCCCAGTTTTCTGAGGAACCGCCAGACTGCTTTCCAGAGTGGTTGTATCAGCTTGCAATCCCATGAGAAGTGGAGTTGTGTTCCTCTTTCTCCACATCCTCTCCAACAACTTCTGTCTCCTGTGTTTTTGATCTTAGCCATTCTGACTGTAAAGAGGTGGAATCTCAGGGTTGTTTTGATTTGCATTTCCCTAATGACTAAGGATGATGAACATCTTTTTAGGTGCTTCTCAGCCATTAGATATTCTTCAGGTGAGAACTTTGTTTAGCTCTGTACCCCATATTTAATAGGATTACTTGGTTCTCTGGAGTTTTTTGCATTGATATTCATAAGAGAGATTGAACAGAGATTCTCTTTCCTTGTTGGATCTTTGTGTGATTTTGGTATTAGCATAATTGTGGCTTTATAGAACGAGTTGGGTAGTGATCCTTTTGTTTCTATTTTGTGGAATACTTTGAAGAGTATTGGTGTTAGGTCTTCTTTGAAGGTTTGATAGAATTCTGCACTAAAACCATCTGGACCTGTGCTTTTTTTTTTTTGGTTAGAAGACTTCCAATGACCACTTTTATTTCTTCAGGGATTATAGGACGGTTTAGATGGTCTATTTGATCCTGATTTAATTTCGGTATTTTGTATCTGTCTAGAAAAT
>BTHU01000001.1:115868771-116018771 GCA_036184795.1 Tokudaia tokunoshimensis | reverse complement strand
ACCTGGCTAATTGGTAGAACACTTGCCAAACATCCAGGAGCCTTGAGTCCCGTCCCGAGGACCTCATAAGTGGGTATGTGTGCACCTGTAATCCCAGCACTCAGGCTGGAGTCAAGAGGGCCGAGGACTCATTGCTGGTCTAGGCTTCACAGAGAATTCAAGGCCAATGCTGTCACAGGAGCAAGGAAAAAGAGAAGGGGAAGAGGAACAGAAGAAAAGAGGAAGAGGAGGAGGAGGAGAAAAAGAAGGAGGAGGAAGAAGTAAAGATGAGATTTTTGAGTAGGCTCTAATCCAGTATGATCCGTGTCCTTTAAGAATAGATTAGGACACTGACAGACACTCTCTACAGAAGTGAAGGAGCAGGTTATCAGCAGGACCTCCACCAGCATCTTGATCTCAGAGCTTTGGTTTCCAGAATAGTAAGACTAATTGTCTGTGGCAGACTGGCAGGCTGATGCCAGTGTTGATAATGAGACAATAACAAAGGTTGATGGATATGGAGAACCAATAATGGGAATGTAAAATAGTACCACCACTTTGGGTAAAACAGTTTAGCATTTTCTTTAAAAGTTAAATGTAGGCCGGGCAGTGGTGACACATGCCTTTAATCCCAGCACTTGGGAGGCAGAGGCAGGAGGATTTCTGAGTTTGAAGCCAGCCTAGTCTACAGAGTGAGTTCCAGGACAGCCAGGACTATACAGAGAAACCCTGTCTCAACACCCCCCCCCAATAAATAAAAATAAAAAATAAAGTGAAATGTTGGGCCTGGAGAAGTGGCATCATTATTAAGAATACTTGATACTCTTGGATTGGTCCAGAGTGCGGTTCCAAGCACCCATGTTGACAGCTCACCACAGTTGCCCTTTCCAGCATCTACCCAAGAGCAATAAAAGCACGTGTCTAACAAAGACTTGGTCAGGAATGTTGTTACATTTCAAGCAACCAACACAAAGGAGGATAATCCAGACACCTGTTGGTGGACAAGCCATGATTCAGGACAGCAAGACATGATTCCGGTCAACAGCAAGACACAGGAGCTGTGGATACAGAGTACTGCCTGCCGCCCGTTCATCAGCATTCATGAGTGTAAGGCCGGGAGAAGCATGTCCACTAGAGATGCCCTGTGTGAAGTTAGGCATACTCTCAACCAAACATCTGTCCAGTGCCTTCTGCATATTGCCATTACACAGACAGCAGTGACCAAGCAAGACAAGGCCAGTCCTAGGAAAGCTTCCAGCCTAGAAATTCAGACACTGACGTCTAGAGGGGAACCCTCTAGGTAAGAGGCCAATGACAGCTGTCCTGACCCTAGCATCTACTACGAGATGTCAGGGGAAGGATCAGACTCTCCCTTAACCCCAGGAATCCCAGCTGGAGGAGCAGCCAAGGCTCCTCTGGTCTCCTGTTTGCTCCCCTGCAGTGACGGGAGATGCGAGAACTGGTGTGATGTATGACTTTGCATGCTGTGTGTGTCAGGGGTGCAAACTGTGTGTGAGGTGTGTCTTAGCAGTATGTGAGATGGGGAGGGTGAAGTGTGTATCCAGTATGTGAAATGTATGTCCCCGTTGTGTGAAGTGCGTCAGGTGTGTGACTGTGATCAGAGGCAGTGCAGAGGTCTGCCGTGGGAGGGGGTGTGAGGCCACCTGAGCCACAGTGGTCCCTCCTCCAGCCTGCATCTCCATGGCAACCACAGCCTCGCTCTCAGGCTTCAGCCCCTAGCCCGCCCCGCCTGGTGGTGAAGCGTCTGGAACAGTATCCTCCGCATCCTCCGCATCCACACCGCATCCCTGTCCTCCTGCGACTGCGTCCTGCAGCAACTGCCTGTGAGCCATTTCCACATTTCTCCTTTTGGAATGGGGACGAGGGGGCCAGCATGTGTGCGTGGGTGTGCAAGGGTGCAGGGATGTGAGAGGTGCGAGGAAGGGGGCGGGTGCAAGAGTGTGTGACTGTGCGCCTATGGGATGTACGTGCAAAGATATGGGTGTAAGGGTTGAGAGTCTATGTGGGAGTGATTTGGCTGATCCAAGGTCTGCCAGAGCGGTGGAGCACAGCCATCTCCTTCCTGTGGTCTCCACTAGAACTCAGGCTGGCCTTGCTGGCTCCGGCGGAGGGTGGTCATTAGACCTCTCAGGACAGTTGGGGGCAGCAGCTCTGCTGACTTGAGGTGGATGGAATGGTCCCTAGACCTCAAGGTATGTCAAGAAACCCCTACAGGCCAGTGGCAGCCTGGACATTAGGGAGAATTATGACTACCCAGCCTGCACATATGAAGCTGGAATCCCTATCCTGGGCATAGTAGGGTAGCAGGGGCGGCGGGGAAGCCGGACCTCAGCTCGCCCAGTTCATGGTGACTGCAGACCCCTCCCTGTGGGCTGACTCCACCTCTGCAGGTCTCGGAGAGCCAGTGGGAGCTGTGCATCTCCAAGGTGGCCCAGGGACATAAATGCCAGCTCCTGTTCGGGTCTGACTGCTTGGGGAGGGGGGTGTTAAAAACGGAAACAGCTAGATGTAGAGAAAGGGGTCAGCAGAAGGGGTGTTGCCCAGAACATTGAGTGTTTTTAGCTGTCTGTGCATGGAGGGCATGATGGGGGTCTTTGAGTGATGGTTCAAGGATGGTAGGAGGTATGATAGCCACTTGTCTCAAACCACCTGCCGTGGGCTCGACTTTAGATGCTGGGCCACAGGTGGCTGGTGAGTGTGGGGAGCCACAAGCAGCTGTGCCCCTCATCTCTGTCCCTCTTTGCTTGGGCCCCACAGAATAGCCGTTCAAACTGGAAGCAAACCACCACTACCTAAAGGGCCTGGGTGCAAGCAGAACAGGGTGGGCACTGCGGCAGTGCCGTGAGAGGAGAACACGAGCCCCCACCAATGTGCACTTCTGTGTGACGCAGCATGAAAGGGTTCGTGTGAAAGTGAGGCTGTGACCTCTAGCCCAGCTTTTATGGGCTTTCAAACAAAAATCCGCATCCTCCATCACCTGCCCGTCAGCATCTTGTTTGTGCACAACCCCAAGAACGTGACCAGAGATACCCCGCCCCGCCCCTCGGAGAGCGCTGAGAATGAAGAACAAACCCTTTTTGGGAGTCATCTTCCCAGCGGAAACCCCAAAATCCAGGATGGAATCTTCTGGTGTGCTGAGAGGAGGGGAGAGTTATACATTCTTGGTTTGCGATGTTCTGCCTGGCGACAGAGGGCTAGAAATTTGACAGCGAGCTAGGAACCTGCCTCTGTTGCCATGGGAACATGAGATGATGACGCAAACTAGCCCTCTCCGCGACGGCGTCACCCAGGCAACCGTAGGCGGAGATCTTGGGGAGGCAGGGGTCTCTTGCCGAGCACTTGTAAAGGCTTGAATGCTTGGGACGCCATCTTCTATCGGTTCCGCTTTCTTTCTTGGTTCTTTTGCCTCCGTGTATTACCCGGTCGGGCCGTTTATATTCCTTATAATTTCTGGTCCATCTCTATCACAATGCCCAGCGGGTTGGCCCTAGACCTTCCGGCTCCCCTTAGGCTCAGGGCCAACCTTGAGCCAGCTCCCTCCCTAGGACCGGATCCGCCCCATAAGGAAGTTCTGGTATGAAGTCACTGATAAGGGGATATTGACCCAGAATCTCAGAATACCCTAGACACAATCAGCATATCAATAGATTTCTAAAAAGATGGAAGGAGAGACCCCTGGTCCTGGAAAGACTGGATGTAGGGGAACGCCAGGACAGAGTAATGAGAGGGGGTTGAACGGAGAAAAGAGGGAGGGAAGGGGGCTTATGGGACTTTCGGGGAGGGAGGAAACGGGAAAGGGGAATGTAAATTAAAAAAATAAAATAAAATAAAATTAAAAAAAAAAAAAGGAAGTTCTTTGTAGACATTGCTTGATCTCCATAAAGGCTGGGCCAGGCACAAGGTCACCTGTGTAACACGCATCTCAGGGACCTGAGTTCTAAAGAGCCTGCCTGAGATAGGGAGGGTGTGTATGAAGATGCTGCTTCCTTCCCTCCTCTTATAGTCATCCCTCCCTCGTCCTCTACCCAGCCTGCCTTCTCTACTTTCTTGTCCTGGGAAGTTCTGCACCCAGGTGTCTCTGACACAGGACAGTTTTGAAACACCATCTCCTCTGTGTTCCTCGGGCCCTGTCATGTCTATGTGGCTGGCCAGTAGAGAAGGAGAAGCAATGGTCACTTGTAGATCTGGAGGGCCACTGACTTTCTGAGGGTGGCTGTCCAAAATAACCACAACTTTTATCACCCTGGAGGCAAGAAGTCCAAAACCAGATTTCACCAGAGTTGTGCTTCTGTGGAAACTGTTTTGCTCCTTCCAGACTCAGCTGTCCTGAGCAGTCCTGGATAACACTGCATCGCCCCAGCCTGCCACCATCTGCAGAAAGCATTCCTCTTATGTCCAAATCCTCTTGTAAGCATGCCCACTGTGGAATAACCCTCACCTCCCTACCCATTCTAGTATGACCTCATCTTAATTCCATTACAACTGGAAGGACTGTTTAAACGTCTCTTTCTCTGGCACTAAGAGTTAAAAACTGTGCTCTTCTTTGTGGGGACATCATTCAACCCACAACAACCTTGTCATCACTTGTGGGTTGCAAATATCTCCCAGTTTTGGCTTCTGTTTCCCCTCTTTGAAGGTCTTGGTCATTATAGGCAAGGATTTTTAATTTTAACATGGAAAGTAATTTTATTGAGATTTTCTTCTATGAGTACTGCTGGGGAAATCTTTCTCTTCCTGAGATTGTAAATATTCTCCTTCACTCTCTCTGGAGTGCTCTGTTGTCTCCATTTTCCCTGTTCATGCACCTAGAACAAATTCCTGCATTCATTTGTGTATTGTGAGTGCACACGTGTGTGCTCATTATCTGCCTTCAAATATGCATGCAGTGACACAAGATCAGCTTCACCGTTCCGAGCAGACTTTAACTATTAAGATGCAAGCAGCCTCTCTGCTGTTCATTGAGATCTGAATGTGTAGGCTGTGTCAAATGGGCTTCTCTCTGCAAAAGCATCAGCACCACCATTGCATACTGCCGTGTTCAGGGCAGACACCCAGCAGAGAACCTCTTTTGTCAAAACATCATGTGCCTTTCTGCCTTCAACACAAAAATTTGATGTTTCAAGTTCATAAACAAATTCGTTGGAATTTTGATCGAGAGTTGCTGATTCTACAAATACTGTCAGAGGTGTTGGAGCATAAAGACCTCCAAAATCTGCACGATAGCCTTCTTTACCTGATGGAGGATTCAGATGTGCCTTGCTCCCCATCAATATTTCATGGCCTGCCCATCATCTGTGTCCTGGAATTTGAAATTATTTAAATGAAATCTTAGCTGGTTCACATCTGGGGAGGCTGAAGCAAGATAATATTGAGTTTAAGGCCAGCCTTGAATTGTATAGGGCTATACAGTGAGACCCAACATTATTTAAAGCACACACACGCACACACACACACACACACACACACACACACACACACATACACACACACAAAACCCAAACTAACAAACGAGCTAGGGAGTTGACTCAGTGGTTGAGAACAGAGAATACCTAAGTTATATTCCAAGCACCCACATCAGGCAGCTCCCAATTCCTTATAGCTTCAGCTGCAGAGGATGTGACGCCCCTGGCTTCTCAGGGCAACTCCACATACAGACCCACATGAAACTCCAGTTCACGTGGCAGCAGCGCCCTCTTCTGACCTGTGCAAGTGGACACAGACATGCATGCATGGAAAACACAATAAATCAATCACACACAGAGACACACATAGTTAAAAGTAATAAAATAAAAATCTGCCACTGATACAGAAACACATCTGCTTTCTAGAAACTCAAATTTAACTAGAATTTTTTCATTTTTAAATTTTTTGTATGTATTAGTGTTTTACATATATTTATGTGTGTACATTCCATGTGTTTCTGGTACCCCTGAGGAAGAGGCCAGTGGACTCCCCAGAACTGGAGCTCCAGATCTGTGAGTGGCTGTGTGGGTGCTAGATATCGATGTGGAAGAACAAGTCAGTTCTCAGATCATAACCACTGAATTATTTCTCCTGTCCCTTAAATATCTTATTGCTCTTATTTATTATGTGTGAGTGAGTACTCATGTCATGTTGCACATGTGGAGATCAGAGCACAATTTGCAGGAGACGGTTTTCCCATTCTGTCATGGGCGTCCTGGGGATTGAACTCAGGTCATCAGGCTTGGCAGCCAGTGCGTTCACCCACTGAGCACTCTCACAGATCCTGGAGTCTTTCAGTGTTTATATTTTACATATGGAGGATTTGTTTTTTGCATTTAAATACAATATTTCATCCATGAATAATCAGTACTAGGTTCCAACCCCCTGGCCTGGTTTCCTTGCCCCTGTGCAACTATGCTGACTTAGCACTCAGGACTGTAGTTTCTGGAACTTCACTGACTGTCTTAGTCACTCTTCTATTACTGTGAAGAGACACCATAACCAAGGAAAATCTTATATTTAAAAAAAAAGCATTCAATTGAAGGCTTGCTTACAGATTCAGAGGCTTGCTTACAGATTCCGAGGTTTAGTCCATCATTGTGGAGTGGAGCATGACTGCAGGCATAGCATGCATGCTGCTGGAGAAGTAGCTGGGGGCTACATCCTGACCCATAGGTAGAGAAACATTGAGCCAGGCTTGGGCTTTTGAAACCTCAAAGTCCAGCCCCCAGTGACACACTTCCTCCAACAAGGCCACACCTCTTAATTCTTCTAATCATTTTTTTTTTTTAAGTAGTGACACTCCCTGGTGACCAAGCATTCAAATACAGGAGCCTTTGGGGACCATTCTTACTAAAACCACCAGACCAGCAAAGGCCATCTATATTCCTGTGGTCTCAAAGACAGAAGAACCAAATTGGAGTTTGTATGGTGATACACACCAGGAGTCTGAGGCAGGAAGATCAGGAGCTCAAGACCAGACTGAGTTATAATGAAACCGTCTCAAAAAAACAAATTAAACAAACAACCAAAACAACAAAACTTACATTCAATAAATTTGTTGGAATTTAAGAAATTCCTTCTTCCTCTGCCCTCAGTGTGTAAGCAGATTTTTTAAATTGTAAGTGAACTTCAAGTCTTCCCAAATATATTTTTGACTCCTGCTAAAATTGACTAGATAATTTTCTTCTTTAGCTTTTCTTATTTTTATATTTAGTTAATTGGTTTTTGTTTTGTTTTGTTTTTTGGGTTTTTTTTTTTTTGTCTTTGTTTTTGAAGACAGGATTTCTCCATGACAGCCCTGGCTGTCCAAAACTCACTTTATAGACCAGGCAGGCCTTAAATTCAGAGATCTGCCTACTTCTGCCTCCTGAGTGCTGGGATTAAAGGTGTTCCCCGGCTACCTTTTCTTATTTTTTAAATCTTTTATCATTATTTTTTAAAGGTTTATTTATTTATGTATTTGGATACTTTGCATGCATGTATATCTGCACACTAGAGGACAACATCAGATAGGTGTGGGCTGCCATGTGGGTGCTGGGAATTGAACTCAGGACCTTTTGGAAGAGCAGTGAGTGCTCTTAAACTCTGAGCCATCTCTCTAGCCCCTGTTTTTCTTATTTGTATAGGCCTGACTGTATGTCTGAGTACCACATGCATGCCTGATACTTGAGGAGGTCAGAAGAGGGAGACAGAGACCCTCCAACTGGGATTACAGATCATTGTAAGTCACTATGTGGATGTTAGGCACTGAACCAGGTCATCCATAAAATCAGCAAGTGCTTTTAACTGCTGAGGCATCTTGTCAATCCCTTATGATTCTGTTTAATTTAGATTTATTTTATTTTTTGTTTCAGAATGAATGTTTGGCCTGCATTGTGTTTTATAAAATGGTGGCATGAGGGGGTGCCTTGGTGGCCACTGCCAAGGTGTCCCCCCTGAACAATCAAGTCAAGTGATATAAAAAGGACCTGGAGGAAGGGGTAGAGGCAGAAGAAGGAGGGGGACAGAGAATGACAGAGAGAGAAAGAGGGGAAGGAGGGAAAGTGAGCCAGGCATGAACATGGCTGTTGCTAGGTAACTATTGGGCAGAGCCTAGAGGAAATACTAACCACCTACTGTTCTGTCTGTATGTAAAACACTTGTGTGTCTGGTATCTACAGAGGTCAAATGGGAGTGTCAGGTTCTCAGAACTGGCTTTATAGATCATTTTGAGCCACCATGTTGGTGCTGGGAACTGAACCCAAGTCCTCTACAAGAACAAGTGCTCTTAACTGCTGAACTATCTCTCCAGTGCCCGCCCCCCCAGGCACCTTTTGCGTGTGTGTATGTGTTTGTGTGTCTGTGTATGTGATGTGTGCCTGTGTGTTCAGGTACACTCACCTGTGTGTGCATAGGTCACTTTACATGTTTTCCTCTATGACTGTCCACCTTACTTTGAGACTGAGTCTCTTACTAAACTTTAAGCTCTGCATTTCAGCTATGCTGGCTAGCTGGCTACTGAGCCACCAAATTCCACATCTCTGCCACCTACTCCCAGCACTGGGATTATAGATGCAAGTCACTAGCCCAGCTTCTGTGTGGGTGCTGGGGATCTGGTCCCCGTGCTTGCATAGCAAGCACTTTACCAACCGAGCCACCTCCCCAGCCCCATGGAACTGCTTTCCAAATTCCATACCCACAATACACACGACCTCCGTGATCTTTTTATATTTTGCTGAACACAGCTTGCTCAAGTTTCACCAAGGGTCTCTACTGTTTGTGGGTGGGACTGACCTGTAAGTCCTCCTTCTGATGGGGTTTGGGAGCTGTGAGGGAGGAAGAAGGGGTTGACCTCAGGAGCTGGTGAGAGCTTCTTTGTTCTTTCTCTGGAATTTTCACAATACGTTTGCAGTATCTCCTTTGAAAAATGGTTATATTGGGCCCAATGGTGTCCAAAGGGAGCATCCCATGGGGGCAATGGGGAGAGGGATTTGTAAAAGGTGGGACTGGAAAGAGAGGAGGAAGCAGGCTGTGATCAGGATATAATGTGAATAAAAAATAAAAACACATGGTTATAATGGCATGATGTTGTCTGGGATTGGAGTTCTATATGAGGAGAGGTTGTTTTGTGGTATTTTATTTTCCTTTTTGAGACAGGGTCTCACTGTGTAACAGTAGTGGCCTGGAATTCACTATATAGAGCAGGCTTGCCTTGAACTCGGAGATCTGCCTGTCTCTGCTTCCCAAGTGCTAGGATTAAAAGCAAAACAACCTTGAGATTTCACCTCACACCAGTCAGAATGGCTAAGAACAAAAACTCAGGAGACAGCAGGTGTTGGCGAGGATGTGGAGAAAAAGGAACACTCCTCCACTGCTGGTGGGATTGCAAGCTGGTACAACCACTCTGGAAATCAGTTTGGCGGTTCCTCAGAAAACTGGGCATGACACTTCCGGAGGACCCTGTTATACCACTCCTGGGCATATACCCAGAGGACTCCCCAGCATGCAATAAGGACACATGCTCCACTATGTTCATAGCAGCCTTATTTATAATAGCCAGAAGCTGGAAAGAACCCAGATGTCCCTCAATGGAGGAATGGATGCAAAAAATCTGGTATATTTACACAATGGAATACTACTCAGCAACTAAAAACAATGAATTCATGAAATTCTTAGGCAAATGGTTGGAACTGGAAAATATCATCCTAAGTGAGGTAACCCAGTCACAAAAGAACACACATGGTATGCAGTCACTGATAAGTGGATATCAGCCCAGAAGCTTGGAATACCCAAGACACATTTCACATATCAACTGATTCCCAAGAAGGAAGGAAGGAGAGGCCCCTGGTCCTGGAAAGACTCGATGCAGCAGTGTAGGGGAATACCAGGACAGGGAAGCTGGAGGGGGTTGACTGGGGAACAGAGGGAGGGAAGAGGGCTTATGGGACTTTCAGGGAGGGGGGAACTGGGAAAGGGGGAAATAATTTGGAATGTAAATAAAGAATATAGAAAAAAAAGCAAGCGTCACCACAAAGAGCTTCAAGAGGGTCTTTCATCTGTCAGCTTAGAGGTCCTTTCCCTTCTGAGATCAACATCAAGATGAGAGTGTACAGACCTTTTAAAAGTATTTACTTATTATGTTTACATTTATATGTCTCTGTGTATCTGTGCACCACATGCATGCAGAAGCCTGTGGAGGCCAGAAGCGGCCGCAGATCCCCTGGTACTTGAGTTGCAGGAGATCATGAGGCCATCGTTTATGGATGTTGGAAACCCAACCTAAGTCCTCTGCAGGAGCAGCAAGCACTCTTAACTGCTGAGCCATCTCTCCAGCCTTGAAAGAGTTCACTTTTGACTTATCCAGAGTTAGTGGGACCTGCAGCCTCCTTCAGACTGCAATGACTGCCTGACTGGCTGGCTAGCTGGGATCTCAGCTCCCCAAAAGGCCTGGTCTTCCTGCACCAGCAGGACTGTGTGCTTTCGTCACCTTCATTTGAATTTCACATAGATAACCAATGGCAGTTAATATGAACACGTCCCTTATTGCATACATGTTTGATTGTTTGGTTGGGGTTTTGTTTTGATTTTGTTTTGTTTTGTTTTTGTGGGTCTTTTTTTTTTTTTCCTTTGTAACAACCAATTTGCTTTGATCTGGGACTCCTGCTTTTTCAGTCACTGAGCCTGGCAATCCAATTGATCCCTGGATCTTTGCCTCCCAGTAGAACATGTGCACTTAAAGCACATGCCAGAGCAGGCTGGCCAGAGGAAGATGTCCCAGCACTATTTTGAAATGGTCTCTGGCCAGAGACACCGTCTTGCACTGCCGAGAGGTCGGGACGGGATGAGAAGCCTTGAGCTGGACCTCCCACAGCCCATGCTTGGATTCTGTGTGAGGAGAATTGGGACCACTCTGGGTCCTTACTTCAGAGCCAGCTCTATAGCTGCACGCGGGATGACTTATAAGTGTTCTCTCTGTTCCTAGGCTGGGACAAGGACCACCATCCACCATGGTGAAGCTAGGCTGCAGCTTCTCAGGGAAGCCAGGCAAGGAAACCGGAGACCAGGATGGGGCTGCCCTGGACAGTGTCCCTCTGATCAGCCCCCTGGATGTCAGCCAGCTTCAGCCATCATTCTCTGACCAGGTGAGGAGCCTGAGCCAATGTGGGAGGCTTTCTCAGGCTTGTCTAGGAACAAAGAGGTGTGGGTGAGGTTGATGGCAGAAATCCAAACTAATCACAGGCAAGTGTAACCTCCTGGTTATACCTCCTGGTTAGTTCTCTCACATCCAGAGTCCCTACCCCTTCAGAAACAGGGTAAATCGACTACTGGATTCTTCAGAATTTAAACACTCAGACTATGACGTAATCTAGCAGGGGCCAGCAAGTGGTAGTTACCACTTGTGCCAGCTAATCGTATATCAACTTGACACCAGCTATAGTCATCTACGAGGAAAGAAGCTCAACTGAGCAAGTGCTTCCATAAGATTGGCCTATAGGCAAGCCAATAGAGCATTTTCTTCATTAGTGATTGTGGGCCAAGCCCATTGTGGTATCACCCAAGGGCTGGTGGTTCTGGGTTCTATAAGAAAGAAGGCTGAGCAAGCCATGAGGAGCAAACCAACAAGCATCATCCCTCCCTGGTCTTGGCATCAACCTCTGCCTCCAGGTTCCTTCCCTGTTTGAGTTCTTATCCCGGATCCCTTCAGTGATATACTGTGATGTGGAAGTGTATACCAAATAAGCCCTTCCTCCCATCTTGCTTTTGGTTGTAGTGCTTTTTTCATCACTACTATAGTGTATTTCTCTTTCTTTTCTGGGCAAGCTCTAGGTTAGGGCACAAAAGAGGGCTTCTCGGGCAGGTGACTAAGGGTCTTCAGAAGAAGTCAACGAGAGGCAAACAGGAGCTCAAGGCTGGCCTAGCCTGGTCCTTTAAGGAGCCCAAGGCAGCTCTGCAGGGTGGGTTTCAGCTGCATTTACTACAACAGCGAATTCTGTTGGCAGATCTATCCTTTGCCTCTCAAGAATACTAACAGCCTAGAATTGCTCATGTCTAAGCCCCCCCCCCCCCCGCTCCATGTAGTTGGAGGTTCAAGACTCTGTAAGCTGTCAGAGAAATCAGGACAGACCTCCTGGAGGAGGAGCCAGATTATGGAGCAGTACAAGGGGAAGTTCATGTAAGAGAGCTAGCACCCTGAATGGAAGGCAGCTGACAGAGTAAGAAACTCCACCCTTGACCTGTCTCTGTCGTGAGTATCTTTGCTTCCTATCAGACTCTCAGTGCCCACCTTCCTATGGCTTCAGCTTTGAGATGCTGCAGCTCTCCTGGCCATCAAACAGGACAGACAGATGGTCATCAGGGTTCCCAGGCCCCTCAGTGCAGGGCTCTCCTGGGTCCCTGCCAGCTGTCCAGCAATGCCATGGCCACGTCTTTCTTTAGGTGGTCATCAAAACACAGACAGAATATCAACTTACCTCTGCAGACCAGCCAAAGAAGTTCGCAGATTTGGAGGGTCAGAGGCTGGCTTGCAGTCACCCAGAGGAAGGACGCAGAGTAAGTATGTCACCCCTCCCTCACTGTGGGAAGTTAGAGCATGGGAGAGGGTAGATGAGCAACTCAGGCCTTGTTTGCTTGACTGGGCCCCACCTAGGTCTCCTACTCAGGTATCACCTCTAGTACTGGCTGGCCCTTAGCTGTCCACCTGTATCCAGTCTTCTGAACAGCCTGAGCTCCTGGGAGACACTTCCCATGGGGAAGCTCGTCTTTCCCAGCCCTTCACTGTCTATCTCTTTGCAGGCTTTCTGTGAAACAGATATGAGCTTTACCTTTTTGTCCGGAAAATATCTCCTCTTTGTCTTCCTTTAACTACATCAGTGATGGTTTTAATCATTTGATTTAATCATTAAATCATTTTTTGTTAGCATAGAATAGAGTTTATTTAGGGCATGGGGAAGGAAGTTAAGAGAGTAGTAGAGGCAGAGAAAGGCAGAGAGAAGGAGAGAGTAGAGAAGTAGAGGCCAGCCGTGACCACGTGGAGAGAGGGGGGAAGGGAATGGGGAGAGAGGGGGAGGTAGGGGGCAAGAGACAAGAGAACAAGAGTAAGAGAGAACAAGAGAGTAAACCCATTTAATCATTTTTAGCTAACGATTTCTAATGCTTTTCCATTTCCAGAAGCAACACCTGCCCCCTTTCCATAGTGCTTAGGCCTTGCTGCTTTTTTTGGGGGGGGGGGTGGGAATCTTCCCAGGGTAGTACTAATGCACCTGCCTCCCTAGAAGCCTCCCCATCCCATCTCTGGTGCACACACACATGCATACAATGTTCCCTGAATTCAGTACTCCTGCTGGGGTGACCACCAACTTTTGTAGGAGGCACATGGGTAGGGCAACCTGCTCCTATAGCACCTTCTGGGTCAACTGACTGCATGCAACTTCACTGGCCAAATGCAGTTTCCAGAATCCCAGCAAGGGTAGGCCTGAGAAAAACAGTTCCTAGACTGTTGGTCCTGGAGCTGACCTCAAGGAAGGAGACAAGATGTAAGGGCAGTGGTAATACACCTAGGCCCAGTCCTGAGGGGCCACCCCCTCGGGGAGTCTGTCCCCAACCTGTCTCACCTGCACTGTTTTGCTTCTTTTCCTCTGCCAGCTGCCCACTGCCAGGATGATCGCCTTTGCGATGGCACTTCTGGGCTGTGTGCTGATCATGTACAAGGCCATTTGGTATGACCAGTTCACCTGCCCAGATGGCTTCCTACTTCGGGTAAGCCTGAGGGACCAGAGACATGGGCAGGGACAGTAGAGACCACCATGGTCCTGCTATGATCATTAGGCAATGCCAGGATGTGGAGGGTTCTCTGGGGCAGCACTGAGGAAGGCTGTATCTCTATCTTTGCTTTTTCTTCTGAATGACAAGGCCGTCCCCGTGTGGTCTCATTTTCTTACTTCCCAGAACATAACAAGATCCTATCTTTTGAAATTTTGTGAGAAAATGTTGTTTTAGGGCTTAGAGAAGTGGCTGAGTAAGGGAAAGCTCACGCTGTATGTGCATAAGGACCTGGTTCAAGTTCCCAGAACCCATGTAAAAGGCCAGATATGGCTGCTGTAACTCCAGCATTGTAAGGCAGGACAGGGCCTAAGCTTGCTCCAGATTAAGTGAGAGACCTTGTCTCAAGGAGACCTCCTCTGGCCAACTCAAGCACAGTTATAGACAAAGTAAATATTTTAAATTATTTATTTATTTTATGTATCTGAGTACATGGTAGTTGTCTTCAGACACAAGCAGAAGAGGGCATCAGATCCCTTTATAGATGGTTGTGAGCCGCCAGGTGGTTGCTGGGAATTGAACTCAGGACCTCTTGAAGAGCAGTCAGTGCTCTTCTCTCCATCTCTCCAGCCCACACACAAAGTAAAACTTAAGAGAAGAGAGAGAGAGAGAGAGAGAGAGAGAGAGAGAGAGAGAGAGAGAGAGAGAGAGAAGGTGTTTTATCTAAACTGAAGGCAAGAAGTGCTCGTGGAGCTGAAGGACTCGTGGGTCCCTCCAGCTTCCTGGGAGGAGCCCTACCGCACCTGGCAGGACTCTTTACTGAGCCCCCTTACCTTTTCCTTAGACATTAAGAGCTTTGTTTCTTTGGTTTTTCTTGAGACAGGGCCTTAGTGTGTAGCCCCTGCTGGTGGGAACTCACAGAGATAGTGCCTCTGCCTCCCAAGGGCTGGGATTAAAGGTGTGTGTCACCACCACTGGCCTGCTTGAGAGGCTTTGAAATGTGTTATGGATACTAATGTTTTCTGCATATTTAGCAAATGTTTCCTTCTACTTTAAAAATCTCAACTCCAATAATGACAGAATATGTATGTATACACACACACACACACACACACACACACACACACACACAATGGTTTCCTCTGTGTAGCTCTGGCTGTCCAGGAACTCGTTCTGTAGACCAGGTTGACCTCCAACTCAGAGAGCCACCTACCTCTGCCTCCCAAGTGCTGAGATTAAAGGCATGGGTCACCACACTCAGCTGACAGTTGCAATTTTTAATGTTTTAAAAGAGTGTTTCATATTTTAGAAGTAATGTCTTCTCCTTTTTCTCTTAATCCTCTGGTCTCTGGGATGGAGTTCACAGAGGCACTGAAGTCTGGCTGCCCATCCTGGGGGTGGGGTGGGGGGGTGAGGGGGCCGTGGAGAATAGAGAGAAGACATTTTTAGTTTCGGCTGCTCTGCAATTCGGTATCTAGCTCATACTAGACTCCGACTCACATTGATCCTCCCGCCTTAGACTTCCCAGTGCTGGAATTACAAGCATGAGCCAACACACCAGTCTGTGTGCTTTCTGCCTTTCCCACACAGCATGGTTCTAAGAGATTCCTCACTGGCACCACCCCTCCCCCTTTCTCCAAGGAGCCTTAGGCTCTGATCCTCTGACCCGAAGCCAAAGCCTTTGTGGTTTTTTAATTGGGACCCTTCCTCCTCTTCTTCTTTCACTCTGATCCCCGGCCCCCCTCGCTGGTCCGGAATATGCCTCCACTGCAGCACAAGATCTGTACCCCACTGACCCTGGAGATGTACTACACCGAGATGGACCCCGAACGCCACCGCAGCATCCTGGCAGCCATCGGGGCCTACCCACTGAGCCGCAAACACGGCACTGAGATGCCTGCTGTCTGGGGAAACAGTTACCGGGCCTCCAAGGAGGAGCATAAGGGCACCACCCCAGCTGCGACGGCCGTGTCCACTGCAGCAGCAGCTGCCGCGGCAGAGGGCACTGAGCCGTCAGGGAAGCCTTTGGACATGAGAGAGAAAGAAGATCCGCCGAAGACGGAGAGCGTGCCATCCCAGTCCCCCAAGTGACTGTCTGTCCCGCCCCCGCTCCGCCAATGACTAGGGTAAGTGAGCCCGCCTAAACAGTGACTGGCTGACTCACTAGGTCACACAGGTTTGCTCTGCCCTGCCCTGCCCTGCCCTGCCCTTTTCTCTAGCCCTTTCCCGCCCCCACTAACGTCCCTCCTTCCCCACTTCCCTCACTTCCTGTTAAGTCCAGAAACCTACCCCAGATGTGTACCCTCTCTTGAGGCTACCTCCGGGTTTGTGCACGAACTTGCCTTCCTACCCAGGACACCAGTCTTCTATCCCTTTCACCTTGACTCTTCTTTCTTTACAGCATCCCCCCACCAGCTACTTCGATGTGTACACTGCCTGATGCTTCTCCACCCAGTGATTATGCTTCTGTCCCAAAGCACCCCGCTGAAGTTTCCCACTCTCGGTGGACCTCTGCCTCTGTTGCTTTTCTTTAAGTAAACATTCACGCCTATCTGGGTCTTGGTTTCTCTTTTGGTGGCAACCTTTTGTGAACACATTCATTAATGCCTCAACCTAGGAGGACACCTGAGGGTGCCTGCTTCTTAGAAAGAGGAATAGATCCCGCACCTCTCCACTTCAGCCAAGTCTAGGGGCCAATGGCCACAATAGAATAAACTCCTCAGGGGAATTGCGGTGGCCCCTGACTGTCCCAGGTCTATACTCTGCTGTATCCAGCTATTAGCTACCTGGTTCTGGATCCTCTCCATGTAATAGGATTGTTCTGTTCCTCTGGGAGGAGCTCCTGATTTTTAGCGGCACCCACCATGAGTTCTTTCCCTTGGTTAAGTCACTCACAAGTAGAATGACTTATGAATAAGGAAGTGAATACTGGTCCTGAGTGGGGTGAGACCCTGCAGAGACACTATGGCTGGCCTTGTGTAAGTTGGAGCGCCCCCTCCTCAGTTCCTTCCCTAGCTATTTGCCTTCAGGAGTTAGACAGGAAGTAAATTGTCTAAAGGTCCCAGGGGAGCTTTCTGGAGTCCCCTTTTTTCCCCACCGCAAGTAGACCTTGGTTCTGCCTGACTCCAGCTCACCCTGGTACCTCTTTTCTGATCACTTCTGTCTTGGCCCTTGACACTTCAGCTAATGAGAGGTAAGCTCAGACCTGGGGATCACAGGACGATGAGGATCATGGCAGAACTTGGGTTGCCCAGGGGCCTGAGAAGCTCTGAGCAGGAGGTCCTGTGCTATCTGCATGAGGCATAAAGGCTTCTTAGCATTAAGAGTGGTAGGCTCCTGCATCAGGGCCAGAGGTTGTGGAGGAGCCACTGTTCTGATGTGGAGCCCAAAGACTTGGGTAAGAGCTGGAGCTCCATCCATGACATTGGAATTGGAAAAGATTTGGATGCTGGAAGATCTGGGCATTGGGCCTGTTGTCTCCAGGTGCTCAGTGGAGAAATAGACCCTGCATCTCCTTGCTTCTGTGCATGCACAGGCACATGCACACATAAAAATCTCCATGGGGCCTTGGAGATAGCTCAGTTAAAGTGACTGCCACACAAGTGTGATTCCCCAACCCTCACTAAAAATAAAAAACAACTGGGCTCAGCAGCATTTGAGGCAGAGACAGGAGGATCCCAGGAGCTTGCTGGACAGCCTGTTTGGTCAAATTGATGAGCTCCAAGTTCAGTGAGAGAGCCTATCGTGAAAATTAGTGTATGTGTGTATGTGTGTTCATATGTATGTATATGAAGAGCATTTGAGGAAGATACTCAACTTCTACCTTTGGGCTCCACAGACACACACACACACACACACACACACACACACACACCCGTGTGCGCACACACACAAGCCTCCCCCAAATCTTCATGGGTTCATACTGACTCCTCAAGTTCAATACAGAACCTCTGAGTTATCCCAGCCTCCCTTCCCCTATTTGTAACTCCTTCCTCCATCAAGAAAAAAACCAGCTTTGTCATCCTTCATTCTAGAGCACATACTTTAAAGAGAGGCTTATGAGACAAAATTTAAAGTTACTTTGCTCAAGGCAAGTTGAGAAGCTATGTTCACTTAAAAGCTTCTTACGGTTCTCCCAACAGACGGCCTAGACCCTCATGTTTAACCTTGGCACAGACACCAAATCAAAATGGTAACCAAGATGGCCAGAGCAGGAAGGACCTCTGCCTGCAAGCAGCCCCCGCAGCTGACCGCCCCTTCCTGAGAGTCAGGCTCAGGACTCCACACTGGCTTCTAGCCACATATAACTTAGGGTTTCACACACCTGTAAACAGTACTCTCATACTTTGGATACCATATTATTGAGGAAGCATGGCAGCTTCCTCCAGATGGAATATTTTAGGAAGAATGTGACATGGGGGTGACCTCGAAGGTCACAACACAAGGCCTCATTGATCTTAGCAACCACACTGTGGACTTTCAATTGCCTTGTGGCGCTTGATTGGGATTCCCTGTGCGAGGTCCCCTGCAGGTATAAAGGCAAGCACTGATCTGTGAAGAGGTGAGAATGAAAACTTGGTTCAAATTGACTTTGTCAGCCTGGATCAAATCTCAGGAAATCTGATGCCAGACAGTTTATTGCCAACAAAATTAAACAGCATAATTTGGGGGGAAAAATTTCCTGGTAAAATATAATCCTGGTGTACAAAGAACTGTGATGACATTGAAATTCAACTCAGGGTATGTGTCATTTCTTCCAAGATGGGTTCTAGAGATAGGCTACTTGGATAGCTTAAGGGCCTAAGGGAAGGTTCTGGACTGTTGATCTGGGTCCTACAGATAGTGAGAAGTTCACTGGGCTATGGTCCTGGTTGTGACAGCTTGGGGGAGCCTCTGGCTATGTAGATAATGCTAGGGTCATTTGGGCTATTAGCCACCTCTGGTCCTGGTTGTGGAAGGTTGATATGGTTTGGTCCAACAGACAACACAGATCGCCAGACTATGAATCACCTCTAATTCCCAGATTTCTGGACATAAGAACTGGTTTTACATTTTTTCCTTGGAGAAATCAATCCTACATGCTTAACATTCCTGGTTTCCCTGGTGATTTAAGGGCAGAAGGAAGGACCTTCATGCTCTCAACACTTGGGATTCTAGAATGACCTCCACCCTATAACTACTTCTGTGATTGCATGGTGTCGAGCTTCATGGAGACATAAAAAGCTAAGGCTGCCGGCTGGAAAGAGGGCTTGGTAGTAAAGAGCACTAGCTGTTCTTCCATAGGATTCAGGTTCAATTCCCTGCACCCACATGCTGTCTCACAACCATTTGTAACTTCATTCCCAAAAGATCTGATGCCCTCTTCTGGCCTCCACAGGCATATGTAGTGCAGAGTGTAGGCAGAACATCTATACACATAAGCACTTTATAAGTACTTTATTTTGTTTTTAAGCTAAAGCTGGGACATTCTCTTCTTCCAGGGATTCTATGATCCAACATCCTGCCTCTTTCTCCTTCAGTTTTAAAGAGTCCATGTTCACCTGAGATAGGAACCCTTTGGAGAGGAGCAGAAAATGACAGCTGTCCCAGGACTTCCTGAATGGTGAGAGCTGGTCTGATGGCTTAACTCAAAGCATGCCACAGAACCATGGAGCTGGATCCAGGAGAATCTCCTAAACCAGCAGTGTGAGTCTCACTACTTGGCATCATTTGGGGAATCAGATAGACAGGGACAGACTTGTCCAGCTGTGCTATATATAGGAACTGTATAGGCCCTTAGAGCCTGACCTAGAAACTTTAATCCTTTGTCAGCTGGTAACTACAGAAGTGGACACCAGACTTGATACCTTCGTGTGAGTAAGGGGTCAATTGCTACAGAACAATTCTCTTGAGCTCCTGATGTCACTTGGGACCTGGCCACTAAGGATACACACTTTGCAGTCCCTGTGTTACCTGATGGCTAAGAAAAGGTATCTGTCAGCAGCCCTTCTAAAGCTATAGAGAGTGTCTTACAGAGTTCCAAAGGTCTTTCTAACTTAGTGAAGGGCTCTAACAGTTCTGCAACTTAGACCCATTGTCTGAACAAGTTTAGGATGGTGCCCTTCTGGCCTCAGGGAAGAGTGTGGTAAAGAAAGACCCTGGTCTATCCTTCTCATCCATGGGAAGAATCAATTAATCATAGGGGCTGAACAAGGTCCAGCCAGGTAGACGGGACAGAGCTTGGAGGTCCTATAGGTAAAGAGTGCTGGGACATTCAATAAGGCCCTGGATTCTGTCTGTTAGGCTCGGACCACTCTACCTGAGTCAAGCCTGTAGTCTAGTAACGAGAGTGTTGTCATGACACAGTAGCCTGAGCCTAGAGTACCTTCCTCTCTGTCTCATGAAAATCCCACTCACTGGACAAGTGAGGAACCACTGAGGAGGCCTTAGCACCTACCTGACCAGAATAGTGGAATGGTAGATCAACTGCCTTGACTGTGCAGGGGAACTTGGTGGCCAGTAGCATGGTGATGTATTTTCATCTGTCCCAGCACCCCAGAGTCCGAAAGCCCGGCAGCAAGAGATACTTTCCACAGACTTGGTGTGATGGGTCTTCTAGGGCTGGGGGTGGGTCTGAGAAGCCCATGACCCCTCCTCGGCATCCTTCCCACATGCTCCAGTATGGTGCACCCACAATCACATGGGGGTGGCCCAGGACTGTGCAGTGGGTCCTTGAATCCAATTGGGAGAAGCAGACCTGCAGTACACAGGCCTGGGAAAAAGTGTTAGTTGGAGTAGAGGAAAAGCTGAACAGGGCTTCTGGCTACAGAGACAGGGCACATGGCTGTCCTTGTCACCAACAAAAAGAGACAGTGTCTCCTGGAGCATCTCACAGCCCATATGGAAGATCAGCGACATCATAAAATGGCTTGTTTTACATATTTCCCCTTTATTGTGCATACAAATGTGTTATTTTATGACTTTAAAAAATCTTGGTCTTTTGAAGTGACAGACCTTTGTTGTGTTCTTTTTGTCTGTCCTGTCTCCTGGATACGAGGCTTTGGCTGCGGAGACAGGAATGTCATTGTAGTCCCTGACTGCCCAGAGGAGATGCAGAGGCATGTGTGTGCATGTTTGCATGTGAGTATATGGATGTATGTGCATGCAGGTATTCACCTCCCTGAGTGTGTACCTAGGCTAGAGTGCACCTGTGCTTATGTATGCAGCACAGAGGCCGTCAAGCCTCTTTCCTCCAGCCCCACATGTCCTGGTGCTGAGCCTGGGATCAGAGTTCTGGAAGGCCATGGAAATCCTGTACTCTGGCCTACCTGCGTTCTGGAGTGGAACTGTGGCCAGGGCAGGCACTTCCCACATAGTATGGCATCTACCCCTCAATGTCCTGGGTGCCCGTTATGCTGTCCCTGGCTCTGGCCCTGGTGTATATGAAAGGCTAGCTCTCTGGAGGAGCTAACACTCAAGTATGTGGTCTCTCTGATTCTTGCCAAAGCTATGATTGCTGGAAAGGGAGGCAGGTCTGAGGACCAGGTAGAGCCCAACGGAATCTAGTATGCTCTAAAAGACTGTGAAGTTGTTAGATACCTCATAGCCCCTTGGAGGTCACTGTAGGTAGGTTTTTGGACTGAGAATTTGCTTTGGACATCTCAGAGACCAGGGGCTGGAATCCCTGGAAAAATCTCAACATGACTAGGGGGAACATCAGTGCCCACCATCATCAGCTCCTGGCTAGGAGCCCCAGCCCTTAAGTTACAAGAGCTCAGCTTATTACCCACAAGAACAGGCCAGGCCAAAGCTGTCACCTAATGCATAGTCTTCCTCTCCTTTTGCCCTTTGTCTGATGCTGTCCCCTTAAGGGAGAGCCTCCCTGTGTAGTCTTAGCCCCAAGATGCTCATGACATTGAGCCCCCTTACTTGCTCCCAGCAGGTTCACAACACAAGTTGCAGCCTGATGTGTACTGAGAATATCTGCCCAGTATGGGACTTCAGATTTGACTGATCATTGGGCTAGGGGTCCATTCCAGTGGCAGAGGGCTTGCCTAGTGTCAATGTCACAAAACAACATTTGCTTATCTTTGTAACTCACCCTTCAACTGTTTTTGAAGATGTGTAAAAAATGGAGGCCCAGGAAAAAGACCTTTGTGTCTACCACTTACATCAAAGTTCCTTCCTTGAAGGGGCTGGAGAGAGAGAGAGAGCTCAGTAGTTAAGAACTCTGCCTGCTGTTCTTCCTGAGGAACAGAGTTCAATTCCCAGGACCCAACTGTCAGTTCACAACCATCTGTGGCTTCAGTCTCAGGGGATCTCATGCCCCCATCTGGCATCAGGCATATACATGCTGCACAGACATAGATGTAGACAAAACATCCATTCACATAAAATAAATAGGTCAAAAAAATTAACTCCGCCGGGCGGTGGTGGCGCACGCCTTTAATCCCAGCACTTGGGAGGCAGAGGCAGGAGGATTTCTGAGTTCGAGGCCAGCCTGGTCTACAAAGTGAGTTCCAGGACAGCCAGGGCTACACAGAGAAACCCTGTCTCGAAAAACCAAAAAAAAAAAAAAAAAAATTAAGTCCTACCTTGGTGGACATTAGGGGTCATAGTCAAGTGAATCTCTAATGACTCTAGCAGGAACAAGAGGAATACTCAACCCTCCTTCTTCCTCATCTTGTCCCACACCTCCTCTGCAGGCACCAGAAAATTAAGTTTGGCTTGAATATTATATTGTCTGCACCCTCAAAATGCTTGGATATTTATTGTCTGCACCCTCAAAATACATAATTCAAACTTGGGGCAAGCCTCTTGTATGAGACTTCAGGTTTAATTATAAACGGGGCGGGGGGGCAAAACAAGTGTGTTCAGGCACATCCCACCAACAGCACAGGCAGAAGCACCATGCTGACATGCAATTTAGTTTACCTCCAGAAGGTGGCGCTGCAACCAAACTTCCAGTAAGTGATGACGTTCAACTGAGGTCTCAATTGCAGGACTATGAGACTTGAGGGATCATGGGTAGTGAATGACAACACTGAAAAGGACACAGGCTTGTTTCTGTGTGAGGAAAACCTCACCTGTCTCACCCAGTGGGAGGACTCAGCTGAGAGCAAACTCAGGCCTCCACAAACAGTGTTTTTTTCAAAGGATGGAAAAGGATAGCTGTGGCCATCTCTGTGCAGACTTTCAATGTGTAGAGGTTCCAACACACAAAGCTAGAGCCTATGGCAGAGTCCAGGAGTCATCTCATGACAGGAACACAGGTTTATGCAGAATAAAGAGGTTGGTGCCATTCTGGTTTCACATGTATCTTTATCCAAAGGCTAGCCTTGGACACTTGGAAGGCAGAGCCAGAGCTGTCCTGTAACCCTTCCACTGCTATATGGCACAGTCCTTCAGCCACCTCTTCAGTTGCAAGGCTGAAAAGAAGCACAGGCCTCACTGGGCAGTTCTGAGGCAGTGTTTTGGGGCCCAGCAGATGGAGAACTTACCTGGCTACTCTCCTTCAAAAGCAGGTATGCATTGAAAGCTTGCTCATGGTCTCAGTGGGAGGATGCAGGACACACACACACACACACACACACACACACACACACACATGCACACGCACTGCTGGCAACACTCTTTTGAGGACCAGCTTCTGCAGTTTCTTCCTAGGACACCTTCAGAGCCAGCACTGAGTGACACTTCTCAAGACCATTGAAAAGAGCAGAGAAACAGCAGAGATCTGCCAAGCTGGGTGGTCCCCAAGCTCCCCAACTAAGGGAAGGAATATCACAGAGAAATAATAAGCATATGCCCAAGATTGGAGGCAGGGGACTCACTCTGAGTACGTGGAACTTCTGAACACTGGGGTACTAATACATCCTCTCAGAAGCCTGCATATCCAAGGTGCTATATATGCCACCCTCCACGAGACCAGGTGTCCCTGTTAATAAAGACAAGAAGGAAGAGGGTGTTGTGTTGTTGGAGACCTGTGCCATCTTGCATGGAAACAAGGTGGGACACCCTCAGGTGCTGATGTATAGGAGGCTTGCAGCGTGTTAGCTGGACCCGAGAGTGGTGGACTTCCTGTCCTCTCAGACTCAGAAGCTGCAGCGACTAGGACACCAGGACACTACTGAAGGAGAAGGCCCTACTCACAAAGCTAGTCTCAGCCCCCCTTGGTCAGCATCCAGGTCTGATGAGCTGGCAGATCCACTTGGGATCCACACTTCTGTAACTCATGAATGGGGCTTTTCTTGTCCTCCGAAGTGGTTGCCAGCTTGCAAGATGATGATAGGCTAGGCACGGTGGGATAGCCTCGTCTCCTGACTTCCTACATGTGCTTGGGAGGCAGACCCTCACTCACCCTCTCCCCACTCCTAGTTACACATATTAGCAGATCTTTAAGTACCCTGCTCTCCTCAGAGAATGTGGCACACCCACTTGAAGTGAGAAGTTGAGTGGGGCCCACTTCCCCATCTCGGTGAGATGTCATTTACATATTGCTGTGACCTTTACAACAACTTGCTATTATAAGGAATGTTTGCATGAGTGAATCAAGCATATTTGAAAGGCGAATCTCATGTGCCATCCTAATTACTGAGCGCATCACAACCCTTGGCTGCGCACTGTTACCTGGAGGTGGAGCTGGAGAGTTTATAGAGGAACTGGACCTCATGGGCCCAGGGACAAGTCCAATGGTCAGGACTTGGGGGTGTCCTGAGAAAGAAGCTGGGACACAAGGAAACTGCCAAGTATAGTGGACTCCTCAACGGGGAGAAGGAGTTGGCAGGATTGGCTGCCTACACGGGACAGACATCCCATACCTTCATGGTTCCTGCCCAGCCCCAGGTACATAGGCTTCTGGACACTGGCAATGATTAGTGTTGTGCCTTTATGGCCCTCTCTGTCCATTGTTTTCCTAAAAGCCTGAACAGGCAGCAAGTAGCCCAGGCTAGCATGCACTGAGCCTGCACTGACCACAGCAACTTTGACAATGTTTGTTGAACACTGTCTACCTGACATACTCTGTTCCACACCTAGGACCTCCTGGGATTTATGTAGTGGACATAAATTCATTTCTGCCCTCTTGAGAGGCACTCAAGTGGAGCAGAAGATAAAAAGGAAGTGGGTTATCCTCTAACCTGACTGCCCCAGGACCAGCTGGAGGAGAGTCTCTGACCCCACGGCTCCTTCTGGAGCCACCCCCTCCACTCTTAGGGCCGGACCTATGGGTTCCCGCCCCTAAGGACTCCCAAAACAACTCCCAACAACGCCTTAGATCCCATTAGGACTTTGCTCTTCTCGTTAGTACAACAAATGTTACATCCTAAAGACCCTCAAAAGAGGAGGGTAGCACATTCTCGGGTCACTGCCGGGCTAGAGAATTGTGCGGGGAGTCTTTCCCTAGCCTCGAGGGGGCCCCGCCCCTCCAGCCGTCGGCCGGGCACAGCTACTAACCCAGCTGAACTCAATTCGGTTGAACTCAACCAAGTTGAAAGGATTGGGAGAAAAGGAGGTGAAACAACTGTGGTGCTGAGCAGGGCGGGGCCCGGAGGGTGCCGCCTCCAAGGGGCAATTAGAGGGTAGAGGAGGGAGGGAGAAAAGAGAAGAGGCGGAGGAGGGAGGATGAATGGGAGGCCATCAAGGGAAATGAAGGGGTAAAGGGGAGGAGAAGGGAAGGGAGATGAGGTGGGGGAATAAGTAGAAGAGGCGGGGAGACTCGGCCGACCGGCGCGTTCCTCTCGAACTGGAGCTCGGCCCTCAAGCACGCGCGTGAGGGGCGGGGCGGTGGCCATTGAGTGGCGCTGCCATTGTGCCAGCGCTGCAAGTGGTGACACGCTCGAAGTCCGCTCCCTGGTGACGCCTGAAAGCTCCTTTGACCGGCAGCTCACCTGCAGAGCCGGCTCTATAGAGCCTCTGAACGCGCTGCAGCTGCCAGGGGCCGCGGGCCGGGCACCTAGGGGGACAAAGAATGGGGGCCGGGCCCTTTGAATGAGAGGCCACTTGGAAGCAGCAGGCATGTGCCAAGCTGAAGACTAGGGAAGAAAAGTGCCCTCCGTGTGTCTCAGCAGTGAAGGGGACCCTTTCTCAGCCGCTGAGCCCTCATGTGCATGACAAAAGCGCCCGTGCGAGAGCTAGGCAATCGGGAGCCCATAGGGCTCTACTGCAGGCGTCCGGTATCCTAGGCGCTCCCTTCCCTTCACCCCGGGCCTCCCATACCCTGGTAGAAGCAACCTGGAAGAACCCGATCCATCTTGCTGGGCAGCCCTGGGTCTGGCCCTCCAAGCAGGCCAGATCTAAAGGACCAGTGTTTTCAGTTGCAAAGATTCGAGGTAGTCTTTTGGGCCAGACCAGGGGCCATAAAGTTACTATAACCCAACTCCACTAGGCTTCTGCCATAGCCATCCAAAGCTTCATGCCTCCATCATCCACTTCAGGACAAATGCTTCCTTCACTGGCCATTGCTCTCCGCTCTCCGGCCTTATCTATCCCCAGGCACTTGTAGTGAGTACGCTGGAATCTCTCTACCCCAGGTAATCCTGGACCACACCAAACATCTTGCCCGCTTTTATTATTGTCGCCAAACAGCTTTTGAGGGAGGTCTTCACCCTGCTGTTTCTTCCTTCTGAAACTGCCCTCACTTTATACAGTCCCTGAAGTAAGGGAACTTGCCCTGAGGCCTCTGTACAGAGTAGACAGGCCTTACTTGGCCACACAATCCCCTTTCCCTTTAGCCTGGCTTCGTGGACTGGTCAGGATGGTACAGGCATCAGCAGGGTGACCTTTCATTTAGCTCTCATCCAAATGCCTTTAAGTTGACCATTCCTAGAAGTAAAAGCTATGACCTTAGTCACCATGTTTGTGTCTTATTTTTGTTTGTTTCCTCCTCTTCCTCCTCCTCCCCCTTTTCTTCCTCCTTCTCCTCTTCTTCCTCTTCCCCTTTCTCCTCTTCCTCCTCCTCCAAGGCAGAGAAAGGGTTTCTCTGTGTAGCCCTATAAGTCCTGGAACTCACTCTGCAAATGCTGGGACTAAAGGAGTATGTCACCATGCCCAGTGATGTCCTTGTCTTCAAGACTCCAGTTCAATTTGGTCTGACTGCTCAGCTAAGGATAGCAAGAGAAACTGCTGCTTTGTTATTTGGGTCCAGTCTCAGCCAAGCCAAGATAGTGTTGCCTTTTGTATTCAACTTTACTCCAGATAAAGTAAGCAAGGCCCCACATCTGCCTGTCAGCAGACACACTCTGCATTGAACCTGTGTGCTGGAGCCCCAGGGTCCCATGGGGCCTAGTGTCTGCAGGGATCAGAAGTCTGGTTCTGATCAGCTAAATCCACTGTGTGTGGCCTCCTAATGCCTGCAGAGATGGGGATGGACTGCTGACAGGATTAAGCCGGATTACATGTCCCCAGTGGGCTGAGGCTTCTCTGTATTGGTTGTGGGACTGACTGTGGTAAACCAGCAACCCTTGCTTTTCTACGCACTATAAATTTCTGCCCAGGCCCAAGAAAGGGAGAGTTGGGCAGGGCCTTAATGGTCACAATATACAAAACTGCTTGTATGTTTTCTTTATCCTTTCCACGTAGGGCCTACAACTCAAGATCCTCCATTGGCAAGGACTGCATTCAGCCTTCTTGGTAGCTCTCTACTTATAAAGTGCATTCCTGGTATGCCTGGTAGTGCATACCTGAAATGCTAGCATTTAGGAGACTGGGGCAGAAGGATAACCTCAAGGTCAAAGCCAGAGTGGGCTATAAAGCAATTATCAGACCAGCCAGATATATATATATATATATATATATATATATATATATATATATATATATATATCAAAACTCTCTCAGAACAGCAGACAAACAAACCAAGACATGTTCCTCTCCATTACATAGCCCAGTACCTCCACGAGTGCTATTCCTCATGACCTTCACCCTACTCCTTAAATCCTGCTATAACTGACATTCAAATTGGACTTCAGCTGGTGTTGGGTCTGGGCTTGCCTTGTGACCAAGTCAGTGCAGGGTTTGTGACACAGAGAGGCCCAGGGAAGCAGGGGTCTAAAGTAGATACTTCTTCCAACTCCAATTACAAACATAGCTGGTCTGAACCTGCCCTGACCTGAGGGAAGGGACTTATTTCCTGCCTGTCTTGCTTAGGTGGACAGGCCATTTTGTGCAGAGCTCCCAGACAGCCCCAATTACAGGTTTTGTTTCTTGGCATATAATATCCACTTGAGATGGCTGATAGGGAAGAATGTGATCTTTCCTCAGGATGGAGAAGGAAAGGAAGCCCACTCTTCAGAGAATGAAAATGGCCAGAGTGAGGGCTGCTTTTGTTTAAACTATGGGTCTGAAGCATCAGTGTAACAGTGTAAGAACCCAGCAAGAAGGAATAGCTCTGCACTCAGGCAACATTCTTTTCTTCCCTACTTTGAAGAGGCCAAGTTCTGGTCCTGAGGGAATATGTAGGACTCGCCAACAAGGACCAGATAAAAGGCTGCCCAGCTTTCCCAAGGCCAATAGCATCTCCCTCCTGAGGCTCTTCCCTGGGTTTGCAGAACTCTTCCTAAACTGATTCCAGTTTCTCTGGGCTTTGGGAAACTCCAGGAATGAGACTCTAGTGTTTTATCTCTGAATTCCAGGTCCTAGGAGAAAACAACCAGACACCCTGTTCTGCATGAAAACACCTTCACCCTTTTCCTCTGTACCAACGCCCTAAGGAGCTGCTGAGCACAGGTCACCAGTCTTCAGACTTGGGCAGGGATGGGGTAGGTGGGTTGGGAAAGTGGAGGTGAGGGAGAGAGGAGGCAGATGCCTTATGCACACGCTGCCCTCTGTACACTTCCTCGATGACTGTTTGGGGCTTGACGCTGACTGCTCTGGCCTCTTTATTAGCATCTGCAGTCCGATGGGTCAACCTGAAAAAAAAGTGAGAAAAATGGACACAAAAACGTTGGACACTTTTTCCCTAGCAATCTGTTAACCCGCCGAATTCTCTAACCCGGCCGTGGTTTGAAAACACATGCTGCATGGCAAAGCCACCTGCTTCTGGGTCTGAAAGCTGTAGGGTGCTTGTATTTGTGCAAGTAGAGTAGCCAGTGTCCTCCGGGGCTTTTGGTTAGGGTTGACCAAGCAGAAGCCACCTCTGGGTGTCTACACCCAGGAGTTAAAGTAAGACCACACCGAATGGGGACACACCGGAGAACTGCACCGCTGTCTAATTTGAGTTTCAAACTTGGAATCCTGGGTCCCCCGCATACTTAAGAGTCTGCTTGGGGGGTTTCTGCAAGAGGCAACGCCTGATCGTCGTCCCAGCAAGGATATGCTGGGGCCCTGGGGACAAAGGAGATCAATTCCGGGGTCTCCCAGCAGCCAAGTGACGCCGCGGTCCTTGAAACGATTTTCACAGCCGGGGAAGCCAATTGTATTTTCCAGCTCATTAAGCGGCGCACAAAGCGCCTGGCGGCCGGCGGCGCGGATTCCCCAGGTCCCGCCCCGCCGGAGACTGCCGTGCTTTGTCTGCGCAGTGTACCGCCTGTTTATCCAGGCCCTTTGAACAGTGCCCTGCGCGGCGGGGCCGCCTGGGAGAATCCTGCAGAACCCGGAACAAAGCGCCCGCAGCCGCCGGCCAGTGATTAAAGGAGCCCGAGGCTCACAACATCTGGACGCCGCTGGGGGCGCGGCCCTCAGCGCATCGCGACGAAAACTTGGTTACAGAGGCCAGAGAGGTGGCAGGGTGCGGCGGCAGCAGGGACTCTCTCAGCGTGGCTGGAAAGGGAGCCGAGGATCTTAGGGCGAGCTGGCTGATGGAGCTGCCCGTGGGAGGGACAAGCACTATCTACCCCCTCCCCCCTTACCGCTCCATAGTAGGGCGGGGACGGGCTGAGGAAGAGGCTCCTGAGTACCGATGAGCTGAGGAGCTCTCTTGACAGTGAAAAGGTTGAATCAAAAGGGTATCCTCTGACCCCTGTTCTGAGTTGACATATGGACATCTCTCACCCATACATTGGCGAGGGAAGGGAAGGACCTACAGTACCTAGAAAATCAGGAGTCTGGAATATCTCCAACTCAAGAGTCCTGCTTTCATTCCCACTTCTGACCACAAGCACCCTTACCCTTAACCCACAGAACTAACCAACCTCTTCCAGGATGCTACAGAAATTTCTATGAAGGGCGCTACCTCCCCTGGCCTACAGCCTGGGAGCTCTCATGCCCATCTGACTCCAGGTTTTGATGCCCGGCACACCTGGATACTCACTACTGTGTCTGTGCACTGGTGGACGGTTTGAGGTAGTCCGTTGTAGTCCCCATGACTATGCTCTTGAGATTCAAGGAATCAAGAGAAGGGCAGAGTTAAAACCAACCTGGGAACTATTGGTTTTGGGAACTTTGGGGGTCCAGGAATGGGAGGATCTGTGCTGTCCATCACACTAGGGATGCATGCTCCTCCTCCCCATCACTGGGAAAGCCAACACTGCTTCTCTCCAGGCGAGGGATCTCCTCTTGGGACCACTCTCCAGGGATATCCTAACCTGTTACCCTAGTCGTAGCCCCAAGGTATCAGAGGTTAGGGGTGGGACTGCTGTCATCTATTATGACCACAATGTGTCCTTGTTTTCATTTTCCAAACGCTGATCACAATGTATTTGTTTTGCAATGCCTCAAAAAACCAACTTCTCTTTGGGCTTACAGATCCTGATAATTTGCATCATCTGTGTGCAGGAACTGGCCCAGCAAGGGTTAAACAATCTGAAGATACCTTGAGTAGACGCTGGAGCCCAAGGGCCCAGCCTGACTGCAGAAGTTAGAGTCCAGGGACTAGATATCTGGGTAGATCAGCTCTCCCTTCCTAAAGTCTTTGGGGACTTGTCACACCTGCTGAACTGGCATTGTGTAATCCACTCCCACTCCAGCACCAGGGAGATGGGAACAAATGTCTATTCACACCAAAAGGGGCATGGGTGGGGGTGGCACAGACAGACCAAAGGAACTATTCCAATCTAGAGTTATTTACACGAGGAAGGGATTACTTCCAAGAGTGTGGATGACTCAAAGGAAGATGTACAGCTGAAAAGCCTACCCAGTATAGATGAGAACTCACCAGCTACATTTTTTGGAGCTCCCTGCACAACTTGCAGGCAGTTCTGACTCTTGAAGACTTTCCTCTCCCCAACAATTATTACTGTTAATCTGACATGAGGAATGTGACCACCCTGGATGAATCCCCTTTCTTTGCTTCTCAGTATTACTTGTCTCTCTGCATACTGGAGATGAATGGTCAAGTCTAGTTTGCTGGGGCTTCCAGAGCTTAGGTTTTGACTCTAAAACCTCCATAACACTAAGGGCCCATTTACCAAGCCTGTGGCACTATGGGGAGGTTGTACACTCTCTGTAGGGTATGGGTCAAGGTGGAGGTGTGCCTTTGAAGGAAGTGTCTTGGCTCTGCCCATTTCACCCCTCCCCCTCTCTGCTCACCACATGCTGCCCACCATAATGTTCTGGAAGGTCCAGAAACAACAGAGACAAGTGGCTATGGTTTGAAACTTTAGAAGCCCTAGCTTGGGTATTTGTCCTAGTGACAGAAAGCTGACCTAGACTGTAGGAAAGAGATCTTCCCACAATGCTTCCGAAATCTAGCTTGGGTCTAAGGGCTATGGGCAGAACATACAGAAAACCTGGCCTCGGTTGGAGGACAACTGGCTCTGGTCAAGCACCGCTGCAGCTCTGTAAGAGAAAATCTTAAAGTGAAGATCTGAAAGGACCAATGTGCTCCCAAATGATGTGACTGCCCCAGGACAGAACTCGAGATTATGAGCTGGCCGTGGTGGCACATGCATTTGATTGTAGCACACACAGAAGTGGGGGCCAGCCTGGTCTACATAGCAAGTTCCAGGCCAGCTAAAGTAGTTTGAATAAAAATATCCCCCCAAATAGACTTACATATTTGAATGCTTAGTTATCAGGAAGTGACACTATTTGAAAAGGATCAGGAGGTATGGCCTTGTTGGAAGAAATGTATCACTGTGGGTGGGCCTTGAGGTTTCCAAAGCCTAAGCCAGGGCCAGTCAGTCAGTCAGTCTCTCTCTCTCTCTCTCTCTCTCTCTCTCTCTCTGCCTACAGTTCAGGACGTAGCTGTCAACTATTTCTCCAGTACCATGCCTGCCTGCTGCCATGCTCCCTGCCATAATGATAATAGACTAAGCCCCTGACATTGTAAACAAGCCCAACTCAGTGTTTTCCTTTATGTTCAACCCAATGAGTTCCCTTGACCATGGAGTATCTTCACAGCAACAGAACGGTGACTAAGACACCAGCCAAGGCTCCACAGAGAGTGTTCTGTTACAAACAAAAAGAAAGGAGACCAGACCTGAGAATAGAATGTGAAGGCCCATGCTGCCAACTGTAAAATTACTGTGTATATATATATATATATATATACTTTCCCCCCATAGAATGTGTTTAAACCACAAAAAAGCAAAAGCTTTAAAAAATTTATAAAATAAACTGAAAAAATTTTTAAAAGAAAATGAATGGGGGTCGGGGGAAGTAATATGGCAAGAAAACTCAGTGGGTAAAGGCACTGACAACCAAAGGTTGATCCCTGGAATACATACAGAGATGTAGGAAAGAACTGATTCCACAAAACCCTCCTCTGACCTCCATCTCTATGCCCTGGAAAATGGTAATTCCCAATCATACATACAATAATAGTAAGCTAAGTTTTTAAAAGAGTAAATGAGGAACTGGCCATGGTAGTTCATGCCTTTAATCTAAGAACTCATAGGTAAAGGCAGGCTTAACACTATGAATTTAAGGTCATCATGGTCTATCTCTCAAAAAACCAAATATGTAATAGTGGCACAATTCCTATGGGAATAATGAAACACTTTGAATTTAAGGCCTATTCCATAAGATGAAACCCATATACGACACTGCTAATGTGACCAAGAACCTGAGGCTGGTTAGGACATCTACCTAGGGGGAGACCTACTATTAAGATTCTGCTAAAGGAACATAACAACAAAATGTCTCCTAATGACATATTGCTATACCTATAGAAAAGAACATCACTCAGCCCTCACTGGAGAAGCATCTTCTTCCAGTAGATGTTAATTAACAAGGAGATCTACAATTAGACACTGTACAGAGAGGGATTTTGGAACACTAGCCTTAATAGAATCCTTTTATCAAAACCTTCTCTTCAAGGCTCAGGGATATATGCAGAAAAGAAGACGGAAAGATTGTAAGAGTCAGAAGTAGCGGATGCCTCCAAGGAAACAGTGTCTTCCAGACACAACCAGACTGATGCATATATGAACTCACAGAGGATCTGACAGCATGCACAAGACTGGTACAGGTTCACACCAGACAAAAATCCCAGCACTGAAAGGGGAAGGGAGACTTAAAGTACCAGGCCTAACCAAGGAGCTATTTGCAATTCATACCTTTTGGGAATGGGAATTCTCCAAAGGAGTATCACTGGATATATCTACCGCACGCCAGGGCAGGCCACATGCCCAAGAGCAGTTGGCCGACACGAGTGTTTTTGTGCTGTTTTTATTTGGCTTCAGCATTTTTCTCTCTTACTGATTTTCTTTGTTTAAGTTTGTTTTGAGTTTTGGCTTTTGGTGCTTTGTTGGTTTTCCTGGTTTTGTTTTGTTTTTGAGAGAGGGAAAGAACATGAAGATGGCTGAGGAAGAAGGTTACGATCTGGGAGGAATTGACAGAGGGGAAAGAATATGATCAAATGCATTGTATGAACAAATTATATAATGAATAAATAAAAAACAAGTCAATATAAGCAGAAATGAATGTGATAGCATGTCCTGAGGAGCTGTTGAGGTACTTGCTGCTAACTGAAGTTCCTCAACTTGGAGTTTTGCGTGGAAGTACTGCTCATGTCTGATGCCTTTGCATACGTGTTGCCATAGATCATCCTAGAGAGTAAATATCTTCCAGAACTATTGACTTCAAAATATCCTCTGAGTTAATGCTTGAGATGTGCTACTTCGACTTTTATTTAGAATGCATAACTTCTCTGAGCTGCTACTCCCTATATGGAGTCAGGACAACAATGGATTTCTCACCTCTAAAAGAACACAAGCCTTAATAAGTGTGTTGAATTAAAACAACCACTTACGGATATACTAAAATGTCCAGTCCCCAACAATGTGATTCACTCACTCACCATATAACATTGAACAACAACAAAAATCACAAGTGCCAGGTGCTGAGGTCAAAGCCTTTAATTCCAGCCCTCAGGAGGCAGAAGCAGGGAAGTCTCCGAGTCTCAGGCCAGTCTGGTCTACATAGTGAGTTTCAGGACAGCCAGAGATATGTAAAGAGACTGTGTCTCAAAACAAAACAAAACCAAAAATTGCAAGTATGCAGAAGCAAGAAAACATATCCCTTAATAAAATTTGAACAAAACTGACCCAAAACTAATGGTGCATCCCCAGGTCCACTTCTTACCCTTCAGGATGCATCAAGCATCTACCCTGAAGACTCACAGCTACGATCAATCTTTGCCACAGTATAGTGACTGGAATGGATAGAGGCCCCAGTACCTCTGTCTTCATGCTGTGCCTCCCTCCTTCATGGCCCTCCTTTGGGTCAGGGAGGAAACCGTGGCCACCAGTGGCTCCATTTTGCTTTGCTTCTGTTTCCCTATCTCACTCCCAAGAGCTGTCTCCAGCTCTGTAATTTCGTTTGTTTTCTGACCTGATCACAGAAATCAATTCTTAACTACAAAATCAACTCAAAGCTGGACCATTCTGACTTCAAGAGAATGTCATACAAGGATTTGCTACCTTCAGTTAACACCAGGCTTAGGGTCTGGGGAAAGGTTTACTGATCTTTGTTACTCCTGATTCATAACTATCTTCACTTCCCCAAGATCTGAAACAGTGACTCAAGACATCTGTCTGCTCGTTCCCAGGTTGTTGGCATCTTCAATAAATTCTTCACTCACCAACACTTATTTCTTAGAAATCCATTTTTCATGCTATGATTTTACAAACTCAAGTTCATTATTGTCCTGTGGCTCATCTGTGCATTTCAGATCCTACTAATGTGCCTCATTTTCCAAAGAGTTCCTAATCACACCTGCTGGCTGCCAGAGCTCCTCTGTACTGATCTCTGTCTTTCCAGAGTTCTGGCTAAAATACCCCTTCGTGTTTGGAGAAAAATTTCAACAAGCTGTAAAGGAAATCTCCAACAAGTATGCCCTGAGGCACTGCATGGCCCTTGCTATGAAGTGGTACTGTCCAGGGTCACAACCAAGAGCAATGACTTATTGGGTATAGACAGCTGGCTTCCCACTTGGCTTTTCCATAGAGATTTGCAGGGTGTGGTAACCAAGGCTTTTGAAAGAAGTTGGAACAAATGACTCCACCCTGTAATGAGGCATGAGAGTCAGCTGCCTGAACAAGGGCTGCCCAGCAATGGTCCCATTGTCCACAAACTGACGACTATATACAACTGGCTGCAAGGTAGTAGGAAGAAAAAAACATGCAGGGTTGATCCCATCAAGGACTGGACACAAGTCACTGATGTCTGAAGGTGGCTGGGTCTTCAGTGGTGTGATGTCACATCCATCATACAGATTGGATCATCTGATGTGGACTAATGTGTGTGCTGAATCACAGCATCAAGCTGTTATTTCTGTCTGAGGCATGAGGAAAGAATACTTCTATAATCCTGTCAAGTGCTACTGTACAACCTTACAGCAAGCTCTTCCTCAGAAATCTCACCACAATAGAAAGCCCTTCTGATCCATGCTATCTGGATGGATCTTTCTTTCTTTCACATCCAGAGGAACCCCAAAACAGGAAGGACACTGCACCCTTGAAATGATGGGTGTTTACCAAGGAGAAGAGAGGGGAGCTTAGAAGGCTTGCCAACATTCCTGGGCACAGCTGGGATATGGCTGTGCTCAGGCACCCTATTATAAGTGATTATGTGTGCATACAAAACATACTTGCTGGGAAGTATGGTGCCTACAGGATCTCCATTCCTTTCACTGGCCAAAGATGCCTCCCTGTGTAAATGGGACTTCAGTTCCCACGTGAACTGAAATCCAACATCCAACATTCACTATACAGGCAGAAAAGATTCCTTCACATCCCACCACTCCTACCCTGTAGCCCAAGCTCTTTTCTAGTCAGGTCACTTATGTATGGGATTGGGGAGAGAGAGAGAGAACAGCAGATATCCTGTGGGGGACTCGTTTGTGCTGTGCTGAGGTCTAGGTCTCCTTATCCATGGAAGAGATCCCTCCTCACCTTCTCTCCTTCTTGCTTCTGTTCTTATTCTCTCTTTCTGCTTCTCTTCTGCCTCCATGGTGCTTTTACCAGTTGGGAGCCAATCTGGCTTGCACTGGGCAGAGCTACTCAGAACTGATATCAGCATCCCTCTAGGAAGTGGAGGATGGTGAGAACTTAAGATCAGACTATACACTGGTTGGCAGGAAGAACTCCACCCAATGGACCTGCTCCTGGCCCACAACCCTGTCCCTTTCCCTGGGCCAGACCTAAGTACAGACTCTTGCTTTCTCCTGTCAGAGGCCACCTTTGGGGACACAGCTCAGGCTCAGGCAAGTTGTCCTTTATTCCTTTTGTTTGTTTATATTCTTTGTGCATTCCTGGCAGTGTTTTGATGATGCAGTTATCAACAATCAACTCAGGACATCTTTGTTACATTAAAGAGCAACAGGCAAGTGTTGGTAGCATAATGGTGAGTATAGCTGCCTTCCAAGACAGTAGCAGTCTGGTCAGTCTGGGAATATAGGAAGAATTAAACAGACACTAGGCCTAGCCAGCCAGGAACCTTCTGCTAGCCCCTTTGAGCACTTTCAAAATTTACATGAAGAAGAACTTTTTAATTAATTTCTCTGGCTGAGCTCAACAATTAGACTGAGCCCCCAAACTGTACTCCATTTAAGTACTTTTGACTATCTAAACAAATTTATAGAGAGATTTAGATTGCTGATTTCGTGCTCTAGGATATTAATCAGACTTTACTTCCTAAATCAATCTCCCACGAAAAGCTCTGTTTTCTTCTTATGGCACCACGGTTTGTTTTGCAACATAAAAGAATGTTTTTGGTTGGTTGGTTGGTTGGGTGGGTGTGTGGTGGTGTGTGTGTGTGTGTGTGAGTGTGTGTGTGTGTGTGTGTGTGTGTGTGTGTGTGTGTGTGTTTTGCTTTGTTTTAAAATCAAAAGAACAGTGAGACTTGGGGGAAAGCATCACCAGGACCTAGGGCCTCTATCTGGCCTCAGATCCATCCTTTCGAACCGAGAGAATCCTTAGCTGGCAGGTTTTTTTGTTTGTTTTTTGTTTGTTTGTTTGTTTTTAAGCGCCTTCAAGAGGTTCCCACACTGCTTGCCTGGTCAGGGGAAGACTGCATCACCAGAGATACTCTGGCGGCTTTCGTGAATCTGCATCAGCGATTGCCCGAGCAAATACCAGGCACCATAAGATAACAATGCACCCAGCATCCAGTTGTTTGAGCAGCTAGAGGTACCTACATCATGGGCTAGTGTCCTAACTTCCTCTAAGGCTCGTAAGAGGTCTGCCTCCACCATCTTCCTTCGGCCTAAGAGACCCCACGACTCTTCTTTCTAGCCCAAGCAAGTTCAGCTCTCGATGCTGCTAATGGCCCAGAAAATGTTTGGACGTTCCAGGAGCCCAAAGAGAGACCAAAGTGAAACTAAAGACGCCACAACTCGACCTCAAGAGATCGATCAGTAGAGACGTATTGGTCCCATTCGAACCCCAGGATGCAGACTAAACCATGAGCGAGCCAGGAACCAGCAAGAACAGCCGATCAACCTAATTAAACATCAATGTAGTAACCTATAGTTTCACTCCGCCTAAGCGCTGAGGCTCACTGTGCCAGTATGATCAAGAACTGACGCCTGGACGTGGCTACACCACGAGCGCTCGGGTGCCATCCATTCCTCCACGCCGGAAGGCTGGAGCCATCCATCTCTTTACCCAAGACTGAGAGCACCCCTCAGCCTTTCCCTCTGGAGGAACTCGATAAGCGCTCCCATAGACGGCAGTCAGTCTCGAAAGCCTGACGTGGGCACGACGCTGCTACCCCAGGTCTCGGGGCACTCAGTTCCCAGGCAGAGGCCCCGCCCCCGAAAGCACTGAATCCAACCCGCACTGAGACCCGCATATCGGCTGAAACAACCATTGGGTAGCGGCTCATGAAAGCGGTGCCACCTTTTTATAGGGTGCGGAGGGGCCCGAGAGCCACGGAGCCCAGGGTCCTGGTAAAATAAATTGCCGCTGGGTTCCATACGTTCCAGCCGGGCGGCTAGCCCCGCACCCGTAATCCCATGCTTGGCCCGGGCGACATTCGACATGAACGCGGCGGGGCTCAATGCTCGCGGCGGGGGCCACTTAGAGCACGGACCACTCCCCTTCAGTGTTGAGTCACTGCTGGAGGCTGAGAGCGTTCGGGGCTCCGAGTCTGGGGAGCTGGGGGAGGAGAGGCCTCCCAGCGCCTCGAAGCCTGGAGCCTGGCCCCCACCGATCGCACACACGTGTCCCCCACGTAAGTGCTCAGTCTCCCGGTTCCAGGCCCTGAGAAGCGACCCCGCTGTCAAGGCTCGAAAGTCCAAGGAGGGTGGGGGGTATGCGCGCTGTTGCTCCGAACTTAATTACTAGCCACTAACCGGCTCAGTCCAAGAGCAAAGATAACTGGCGGTGGGCGCCCAACATTGTGCACAAGTCCAACCGCCAGATCCAGGTTTCTTCTTGAGCGAGGTCCGCGGTCCATAACAAACACCCTTAATGCTTTTCCGCTCCCGGTCGCTCACGCTCCTGCACCCCTTACTCACTTTGCGTATGCCCGCGACAACTAACCAGTCTGTTTAGAGCCCTAACCTCTACTCATCCTCAGTTATTGCATCCCCAGCTTAGCTCCTTTTCCAAATAGCCAGTCCCCAGTTTAGTTGGGGTGCAAGATCACGGGTTGGGAGAGCAGACCTAAGTCTAGGGCGCCTCCTCCACTTCCCTGCCTCCTTGGTTTGCTTATCCACGTGGCTTTGGGGACCTCGTTACTCTGAGCGGAGCGCTCGCGCAGCCACGGGGCACCAACCTTTCTTTGTAAGGGTGGAAGAATGCCGGTCGAAATAGGGATGTGCAGCCAGAGTCTGAGCGCTCGCCCTGTACTTCTCTTTCCTTTCAGGTGCCCCCAGCCCTCCACCCTGCACCCTGCGCAAACACAAAACCAATCGCAAACCACGGACGCCCTTCAGCACCGCGCAGCTGCTGGCGCTTGAGCGCAAGTTTCACCAGAAGCAATACTTGTCCATTGCGGAGCGCGCCGAGTTCTCCAGCAGCTTGAGCCTCACTGAGACTCAGGTCAAGATCTGGTTTCAGAACCGCCGAGCCAAGGCCAAGCGGCAGCAGGAGGCTGAGCTGGAGAAGCTGAAGCTGGCAGCCAAGCCGCTACTGCCGGCGGCGTTTGCCCTGCCCTTCCCGCTGGGCACCCAGTTGCACAGCTCCGGGTCCACTTTCGGCGGCAACGCGGTTCCCGGGATCCTCACCGGGCCGGTCGCGGCTTATGGCATGTACTACTTGTCTTAGACCGTGGAATCAAGTCCTAACCTCTTGGTTAGGCTCAGGGCTGCGCCACAATTCCGCCCGCCGCTGATGCTCCTGGTAACTTTTGACCTTTCATTTTAGTTTTTGTTTGTTTGCTTGTTTTTTGTTTTTCCTCCTGTTTATACGATGTTATACTTGACGACTGGAGCCTATTTATAGACATCTTACAAATATTTTAAACCTTCCTAAAACCATGTCCACACCAATCTGGTTTTCTGAAAGAAAACACAACTTCATACAGTCCTTGAAACGGACAAAAGCAGATCTTTCTATTTCAGACAAAGCAGTCGACAAAGTACTCCTGGGGTTCAAAATACCCCTGTATTCACTCTGCCCCTACACCGAGAACTTCAGAGAGGCTCGACTGAGCTGGTATAAGAAAACAAATTCCATAAGAAGAAGTTAAAATCAAAATGGACCCTAGGACGACACTTAGAAATTACTATCTCTCCAACAAAATGTATGTTGTGACCAAACGGAAACTTTTACACGTTTTAGGTTTTACCCCATTATTATTCTTTAGAGTATATGTCGTTCAAGGGACTAAAGGCAAATGCTGAATGGACACGGGAGTGGGGGAGGTGATGTTCGGTTGGCGCCTCCCCTCAGAGTAAGGGTGGCTGCTGAGCAGTATCTTCTGAGCTTCGCGGAACGAGCCTCGGAGACTAGAGGCCGAAGGAAGCAGGCAGGAGACCAAACTTTAGCTTCTCGCCAGCAGGTGTCCAATCAATAAAGAGAAGAAAGTGAGGGTTGAGTGTCTCAGATTTCCGTTGTGGATGCAGTAGGAGGTGAGGCCTGGGAAGGTCCCAAAAGAGTGACTCTGAGTGACAGCTGCCCCTGTAATCCTGACACGCCTTAGAAAACCGGTGGACTTGTTTAGGAATCTGGACTTGTACCTTTATTCTACCTTTATCTGAAGAAAGAAAACAGAACATCTGAGCTATTCCGTCCCATTGCCACTGACAGACTCTCAATCCTATCATGCAAGACTGAGGCCCTTCGGGTACCTGACAATGGGCACTGATAAAACCTGTGGCTGTTTCCACAGTAAGCTTTTGCTGCAATCTGGAGACTTTAGATGGAATGTGTTGAGGGTTCACAAAGGTCCCCTGGAGTCACAAACTGGGGAGGAAGAACCTGGCTGCAGAGGTCTGCTGGTTGTGTGTTCATGAGGACCAGGAATTTCACAGTGAAGGATGGCCCTGGGTTAGGATGTTCTGGTTGGGAGGAGGGGAAAGACTGGGCTATGCTCAGCAGTCCAAGACAGCTCCAGGAAAACGGCTGTCCCGTGACCTTCACTGGTCCATCTGCTCCAAATAAAACAGAAAAGTTAATATTGCATGGAATTGCCTATTGATACGTATTGCATTCTTCTGCCCTGTGTCTCTTGGAAAAAATGGAAACCAGATTGGTTTTGTTTCTTTTTGAGACAAAAATCTTCACGATGTAGCCCTAACTGACCTAGGGCTTGCTATTCTCTAAGGACAGCCTTAGACTCACAAAGGTTCACTTGCCTTGGCCTCCCAAGTGCTGGGATTAAAGACATACCACAATGCCCAGCTTTGTGATCTTTTTAAAAAGTTAAATGGCTCAATTTTAGGGGTGTCACACACAGAGAGTGAAGGACAGCTGCAAGACTGAGTAGCAGCTGTCTTTCTCAGGTGCTTGTACAGAATCCCTTGACCTAGGCTGTTTAAACTTTAGCCCATGCCTACTGCCACTCTCAAGAGGTCAGATCCCTCACTTGGTGTGCAAATCCTGAAATGCAGAGGACCTGGTACATGGGTCCTGAGATCTCACCCACCAAGTGTGCTTCTTGCAGGTCCTGGTTGACCTAGAACTACTTTTGTAGTCCAAGTTAGCTCCAGACTCAAAGCAATTCTCCTACCTCAGCCTGCTGAGTCCTGGGATTACAGACACGAGCCGCCACACCCAGCCAAGCTGCGGCCTCTTAAATCACGGCATTGTTTCAGTTCTGCTCTCAACTCTGAGGTACCCAATGGCGTTGGCCAAGCCAAAAGCATGTACAACAATGGCCAGTGCGTTGACAATCCTGAAACCACAGGAAAATGAAAATCGAATGCGCATTTCAGGAAAGCTGGGTGTGTACCAATCCTACTGCTTCATAGTGGATCTATATCTCTGTGGCAGGTCTATACCTGATGACCAAGAGCCTGCAATGGTATGGGCAACCAAAGTCTGCTCAGAAACTGCTGGTCAGGTTGCTAGTTTGTCTCTCTGACCCAAAATACCCAGACAGAAACATCCTTCCAACGAGCCAGTCCAATTGTGCAATTTGTTCCTAGAGTCCTGCCCCCAGGGTGGCCTTGGCTCTGGGAGTCTAGCATATAGGATGTATCCATACCTTCATATCACACCAACAGGTGCTCTTCCCACCAGCAGTATTTGCTTCTGGGACAAGGCTGAGGCATATCTGTCAAGACTAACACTTTTCTGAAGGGAGCTGCCTACAAACCTTATTGCAGGACTCAGGTCCCTGATGATCCCAGCTAGGACCTGAAGCTATGCATACTCACTGATTGAATCCTGAATTCAGATAGTGATGAGGGTCTTCAAAGGCCACAAATGGGCTAGAGCCAGTTGTGAAAGGATTTACTCATTGGCCAATGCAGACTCCCGGGTCTCTGCCATTCAGCATCTTACAGATGGTCCTCTGAATCCCAGAGTCCTGACTCCCAGTCTAAACCCTTTCAGCTGCCAATTCTGGACCATTGAGGGTGGACTTGGAAACCCTGCCCTGTGCTTGGAAATTTGTATCAGGGAGGCCACTAGGCTAAGTGGTTCAAAATCTATTCAGGGTAGACCACCCCTCTCTGGGCATGAAATAGGCAGGACAAGAAAGAGACAACTAGTGAGTTGGTGTAGACCACAGGTAACCTCTGGCAGAGTCTACGTACAGAGGAGTGGACTGCGACTTGCCCATCAGCATAAGTGTCTCATATGTCCCATCATGGAGGCCTGGTGGATACATTGGGAGGGTATGGGTGGCCAGAGTACTGCCTGAGTTCTGGGAAACAGCCTTGAGGTCCTTAAGACCATGACCACATTCAGGGAGGGAGCCAGGCTCACGTCCCCACTAACTTCCAAACAGAGCGGGGGCCGGCCGCCCCTATCGGCTTTGTTGCTCTGGGCATGAGTCTGGGGACTGGACTAAGACCTCCAGCATGGTGACCTGAGGGCGTGGGTACTGTGCTATGGACCACTCAGAAGGTGGAGTCTGGTCAGAGCTGTTGGTGTTTCTTGAAGGGACTCTTCAGATCCGACTAAGATCCTGGACGGTGTAGGAGATCTGGGGAGCAGCACCTCCTCCTAGGTATTTCTGCACAGTTGATACTCAATAGACAAAGGTCACTCAAGGACAATGCCATCTCTTCCTTATTTGAGAAAGGGTGAGCACACTTCAGACGAATAACGTAAGCCAGGTGCTGGGGAAGAGCAACGGTCTGCTGGCTTCTTTGTGCTCCCAGTCCCCTCCAGCTCTCAATCTGGAGGTGTTCTAGGGAAGTCTTGACTAAGTGGGCCACCATTTTCCTGAAATATTGTGAATGATATTATTCAGTTGGCTCTAGGATCTGATAATCTCATTTTCATTTTAAGGAAGTACTGTCTGCATATACACAAGTCCTGCTGTCACATTGCATTCTACATTGTATTTAATTGTGTTATTAAGAAAAAATCATGCGTTAAACAGAGATGGTTGATAATAGAAGAGTTTCAGAGATGGCCAAATGATGGGGAAGAAATGTCCTCACATTTATAATGTGTGTGCTTTTAGAAAGCTAAACCACACAGCCAAAACATCCCCCCTAAACACTCAAGGGGTGTAATCTCTGAAACTTTACGAGAAGAGCCATGGGCTCATCTCTAGTCTGAACATACCTGGTTTTGTACAATGATAGGGACACCTGCTCTGGCAGGTGACTCTGGGTTTTATCCCTTGTTTACCTTATTAGCATTTTTTGGGACAGATAGGTAGAATTGCACAACAGTTTCCTCCATCTCCTAGCTTGCTGGGCTGCTGGAGACTTAACTATGAACACCAAGTTGCCACTGGCCCATTTTTGGGTTTTGAAGGAGATGTTTCCAATCTAAGATGTACTGGCAGTAAGTTTTCAGCCACCTTTTCCAGATTATTAGGGATCCTTTCTGGAGGATCCCTTTCTGGTTACTAAGAACTTTTATGAATGAATGAATATTGTGCTTATCATATTCATAATAATCAAATGAGTAGAAAATTGTAAGATTTTTTCATTCATTGAACATGGTTGTACATGCTTTTAATCCTAGAGCTCCAGAGGTGGAGGTAGGTAGATCTCTGTGAGTTCATGTTCAGGCTGGTCTAGAAAGAGAGTTCTAGATCAGTCAAGGCTACATAGTGAGACCCTATTTCAAAACAAAAACTAAACAAGAATGAGGCTTTCCTTTGTTAAATCAATTGTGAATTTCTAGAATAAACCTGATTTTGGGAATGGAATGGTGATGGAGCATTGTTCATCACCTGAAAGACGAGCAATGGTTTTAAGCTTGGGGACGGCAAAAAACGGTGGCAGTAAATAAAGTCAGCAGCAATTGTTGGGAGTGTGACTTCTATTGGTAGAAGAGGGGGCCCAATCAGGAGCTGTGCAGCTGTGAACTCACCTCCCTCATGAAGTCCCCACGAGCTTGTTGTTAAGCTCCAAGTTTGCAGGAAGTGTCATAGTGAAGTAGGCTCTAAGGTCTGCTTAGGGTTCAGTAAGCATTGGCCTGTTTCCTGCTGCTATAGAAAACATCTGATGACTTTAGGTCTCCTGGGCCACTTCAAGGAGAGGGACAGTAATAGCCCCCTGCTGGATGTTGTAGGCTTGAGTCACAAGAAATACTGTGATGATAGAGTGGTGTGTCACCTGCCCCTTCTGTGCAGCCTGAAGACAAATTTTGGTTGAATGTGAGCTTCCTATCTGACCATCCATTCCTGTGTTCAAAGCAAGCCTGAGAATATGACGTCTTTCTTGTTCCTAGCTCCTGTTGCTGGTCCCAGCCATTACACTGGCATCCAACTAGCTTTTTTTGTCTACTATGGAAAAATGCAAGCTCATACAGAAAGAATCTCATGGGCATACATGCGTTCATACACACTTGATATATGATTGGGAATGGAGGGAGAGGAGAGAGAGGTAGAATGGGTTATGAACATCCACAGCCCCACCTCCCAGTCCCAGCAGTTACCAGTGCAAGGCCTTTGTCTTAGTTAGGGTTTTATTGCTATGTAGAGACATCATGACCACAGCAACTCATTAAAAAAGTCATTTAATTGGGCCTGGCTTACCATTTCAGAGGTTTAGTCCATTATCATCATGGCAGGAAACATAGTGACTTGCAGGCAGACATGGTGCTGGAGAAGGAGCTGAGAGTTCCACATCTTGATCTGCAGGCAGCAGGGTCACACTGGGCATAATTTAAGCATATAAAACCACAAAGCCCACCCCCACAGTGACATACTTCCTCCAACAAGGCCGCATCTCCTAAGAGTGTCACTCCCTATGGTCCAAGCATTCAAACATGTGAGTTTATGAGGGTCATACTTATTCAAACCACCACAGACCTCAAATCTCAGAAAGACCCTCCATAAGGCACAGATGGGAAAGAGAAGTGGAACGGTTTGAGCATGGTGAAGAGAGATGGAATTGGAGACAAAAGGATGGAGAGGAATAGCCAGCCCCACCAGCTGAGGCTATGGTGAAGTCCCAGCCTGTGCTGCCTCTGAGGGCCATTTCTGGGTCTGTGGCTATGCAGCAGCAGAGGTCAGTGTTGATGTCTGTAGCATTCCTGGGAGGTCCCTAGTCTGAGCATCTGTCAGAGACCATGTATATGTTCATGGACTGAACAGAACTGGCCCCATCTCTCATTGGCTGTGATGCTCTGGAGAGCCTGCCTTACCTCTCACAGGAGGTAACACTTGGGAGAGCTGGCCCTATACCTTTCCATGGACAGCACAGCAGACCTGGCCCTGGTGGTTGGGGTGCTGGTGAGCAGACCCAGAGGGCAAGAGCATTAGGGTGCTGGCCCTGTCACTCCTCTGCCGTGAGTGATGCACCCACTTTCCCCCTTGCCACATGTGGCTGTCTAGAGAATTGACCACAAATTCATGAGAGCAGGAGAGTTGTCCCTACCCATCGTTGACTGCAGCACCCTGGAGAGTGGGCCCTGTACCTCCCCTGAGCAGCACAGTAGAGCTGGCCCTAGTGGCTGTGTGCCGGTGAGTAGCCCTGAAGGTATATGCAGGGAAGAGCTGCCCTGGCCACTCATTTGCCACGAGGTAGAGAAGGCATGGGGATAATGTCTCCCATCTCCCATGACCCCCTCACTATCTGTGGTAGTTGGGAGAGCAGGCCCCCAAATCATGAGAACTGGAGAGCCTTGCCTCTCGCCAGCTGTAGCACTAGGGAGAATGAGCCCTGTGCCTTGCCTAGGCAACACAGTGGAGCTGGTCCTGATGGTTCTACAGAGATAAGGAAGAGCCAGGCTGACCAGCTCAGCTGCCACTCAGGCCCAGATCCAGGGTATTCAATTGGCTCACCCCAAAATCTAAATCATCTGTGAACTATTGGGGTGCATGAACCCAGTCCTGCTGATCCAAAGCTGCAGGATCTCCATGACACGGGGTAACATCAGGAAAACTGGGGCAAGTCCTGGTGAGGACACAATAGTGACAGTGTCATAGAAGCCAGAGACCTTGAACCAAACCAATGACTCACTACAATGAACATTTGCAAGTGAAAATGTGCAGAGGGGTGTACTGTGGGACACAGTACAGCTTCCATGACAAGATGTTTTATATTTTGGGTTTTGGGGTTTTTTGTTTGTTTGTTTTTGTTTTTGGTCTGTTTGTGTGTTTTTTATTTGATAGGGAGAGGTTGCAAGAGCAGAGGGCAGATATGAGGGGAGATGTGTGGGACTGGGGTGCATGATGTGAAATGCAAAGAATCAGTAAAAAATTATCATAAGGCCAAAATTAGCAGAAAGAAAGAAAGAGAAGGAAGGAGAGGGAGAGAGAGAGAGAGAGAGAGAGAGAGAGAGAGAGAGAGAGAGAGGAAGAAAAAAGAGAAAAGAAAAGAAGAGAAAAGAAAAGGAAAGGAAAGGAAAGAAAAGAAAAGAAACGACCCAGGTACAATTCTCCACTCTCATCCAGTATTCAAGGCCCATTCTTCCTGTTAAAGACAGCAGCGGCAGAGGGATTCCAGACGCTCATGATTTCAGTTTGTTTGTTCTACCAAAGAGCTATGCTGAGAAATGACTCACAAGCCTTCTGGTCCCCCATTCTGTCTGTTCTTCGCCATCACCACAGTCAATGTTAAAGCATGTTCATCACCTCCAATAGTAACTCACTCCTTTAGCCACCTTCCCAATTCCTCCCCACTGCCCAGCCCCACCCTAACACAAACCAACATTCTATCTGTGTTGCCTTTACTATTCAGGACTTTCACTAGAAATGGAATTGTTCTGTAAGGTGTGTGTCTGTGTTCTCATTTATTTAGTTTCCGGTGTTCATTCTTAGCATGTCGCTATCAGTTACTCATTCTTTTTCTGACTGATATTGCAGTTATATGCATATAACCCATTCGTCTACCCTTTTGGTAGTTGATGATTATATGAGTAGCTATGAACATTCATATACACGGTTTTTTAGGTGAATGTGTCTTCATTTCTCATGGCGTATGGACGTAAGAGTGGAGGAGTTGCTGGGTCAGACAGTGACTGTATATAAGATACTGCAACATTGTTTCCACAATCATCTGTCCCCCTCCTCACTCTGTGTGTGTCTGTGTCCTGAGGAGTGAGATGTAGCTTACTTTGTTAGTTTTTGAGTCACCACCATTTTGATTTCTGTAGTATACTTTACATCACACCAAAAGTTAAAAGTTCCTTTCCCCTATATCTTCTCCAGACTTTGCTTCCATTTAAAAATTTTGAAACTTTATTTTTTCACATGTAGGAGTATTTTGCCTGCATGTGTCTGTGTACTATGTAAGTATAGTATGGTCAGAAGAGGATGGTGGATCCCCTGGGGTGCTTGTAAGCCACCATGTGGACAATGGGAACTGAATGGAGGACCAGAAGGCCCTGTGGAAGAACAGCCAGTGCTCTGAGCTGTCTCTCTTGCCAATCATTTTTTTTTTTTTTGGTTTTTTCGAGGCAGGGTTTCTCTGTATAGCCCTGGCTATCCTGGAACTCACTCTGGAGACCAGGCTGGCCTCGAACTCAGAAATCCACCTGCCTCTGCCTCCCAAGCGCTGGGATTAAAGGCGTGCACCACCACCGCCCGGCCAATCATTTATTTTTATTTTTAAGTTACTTTATTTCCAGGTATGATAATGCATACCTTTAATTCCACAACTCAGGAGGTAGACCCTGGCAAATTTCTGTGAGCTCAAGGCCAGTTTGACCTCCATAGCAAGTTCTAGCCAGATTACATAGTTCAAAATATTATTTTTTAAAATTATGTGTATGTGCCTACATGCGATTATATGCATATGAGTGTAAGTGCTTATGGAGACCAGAAGAATGTACCAGATATTCTGGAGCTAGAGTTACAGGCAGTGTGAGCTGCCTGATATCTGCTGGGAACTAATTTCTGGTCCTCTCCAAGTGCAATACTTGATCTTGAGTACTAAGCCACCCCCTCAGCCTTTGCCCTCATTTTATTGGTGATTATAATCCTGACAGGTCAAGTGGAATCTCTCTTTTTCATATATTTATTGGCCACTTCTAATAACTTCAATTCAGTTGTGTACTTATTGGTAGTTGTCTTAGTTAAGGTTTATTGCTGTGAACAGACACCACAACCAAGGCAATCCTTATAAAAACATTTAGTTGGGGCCGGCTTACAGGTTCAGAGATTCAGTCCAGTATCATCAAAGCGGGAGCATGACAGCGTCTAGGGAGGCATGGTGCAGGCTGATCTGAGAGTTCTACATCTTCATCTGAAGGCTGTTAGCAGGAGACTGGCTTTCAGACTAGGGTATTAAAGCCCACACCCACTGTGACACACCCACTCCAACGAGGTCACCCACTCTAATAGTGCCACTCCCTGGGGCGAGCACAAACAAACCATCACAATAGTATTATTCTTTTGGTGTTTAATGTCTTGAGTTCTTTCTAGACTCTAGATCAGTGGCTCTCAACCTTCCTAACACTGCAACACTTTAATACAGTCCCTTATGTTGTGGTGACCTCTAACCATAAACTTACTTTTGTTGCTACTTCATGACTATATCTTTGCTACTGTTATGAGTTGAGATGTAAACATCTGTTATGTGACCCACAGGTTGAGAACCACTGCTCTAGCTAAGTAGCAATACCTTATTAGACAGCTGGCAAGGAGCTTCTCCCATTCTGCAAGCTGTTTTCTTCATGGTACAGCCCCTATTTCTTGTAAATCTTACATGTCAGTTCTTGGATTTCCTGAGATTCTTAATTGAAAGCTCTTGCCCATGCCTTTATCTTGACATGTTTTTTCTTAACAGTTTCAGAGTTCCAGGTCTTATATTAAGACCTTTGATTCAGCTTGAGTTTTGTACAGATAAAGGCAAGGACCTGGTTTCATTCTTCTGTATGTATGCCACTCACTCTTTCCCTGCACCATACATGAAAGAGTTTATGTATTAGACACCTTTTTCAGATTAGGTGTCTTTAGCTGCAGGAGCTTATTTCTGTTAACGTTATCCTCATTCCTCTCTCTAGCCACTCATTTTTTATCGTCATCATCATCATCATCATTTTATTTCTGGTTACTTTATCCCCATTAATCTACTTACCTCTTTTTGTGCCTTTACCATGCTGGCTTTCTTTTGTTTTGTGTTTAGATTTTTCAAGAAAAGGTTTCTGTGTAGCTACTGGGTTGTTTTCATGATAGCTCTGTATTCGAAATTGTAATCCGGTACGTTGATATCTCTAGCCTCCATATAAATTTTAAGATCATCTTTCCTATTTTTGCAAAAAGTTTTTTTCTCTCTATTCCTTGTCCCTCACCCAATCTGGGATTTACTCTGTTGCCCTGACTAGCCTTGAACTCTCAGCCTTCCCACTGTTGGAATTCCAGCTGACAGCCTTATAGCCTAGTCTTTTCCCTTTTCTCTGTTCCGTGACTTGCATTATCCAATCTCTCCCTGGGAGTCCTTCAGTGAATCTTTAAAGTTTCAAGAACTTCCACCTCCAGAATTCCCATTTGGCTCTTTTAGAAGCGATCTCTCTTAGACTGGAGTGATGGTTAAGTGGTTAAGAGTACACACCGCTCCTCCTCTAGACAATCCAAGTTTGATTTCCATCAACCACATCAGAAGTCTGTAACTCTAGCTCCAGGCCAGAGCCTCTGCAGGAACCTGCCATCACGTGTGCCTACACATAATGAAACTAAATCTCAAAACAACTACAAAAGAGAAATGAACAGCATCTCTCTTTGTGGAAGGTCTCTGTGAGATGCTGCGTCCCTGCCTTCCTTAGATTTGTGACCATGTGGCGGCAATGGAAGTCTCCCCTAGTAGTCCTGGCATTCTGCCACCTGAGAGGCAGTTTCTGTTGCCTTCACTTTCAGGAGGTGGGCTGTACATTGTGTTTCTTCTCAGACTTCTCATTGGTGTTGTTTAGATTTGACATTAATAACAACTAATTGATAGTAGAACAACCTCTGGTCTCGTGTATTTCTTGGTAGATGGATCATGTCCCTGTGAGCTCTCTCAACATCTGCGCTACAGCTGCCCCAATATTCCTGTAATGTGTGTCCAATGCCCTTCCCAAGGTTTCCTCCTGCACCCTTCCAGATACCACATACTAGCGGGGTTTAACTGGCTGGGCAGGGTACAGAGACAACAAAAATGTCTCTTAGAGAATGAGGATCCTGGACTAACCTGTGGCTGTGCTGGAATCTTCCCTCACAACTTCTATGGAATGCAGAGACTGTACATATCTCCCTAACACTTGGTATTCAAAGCAAAATACTCATGGTTCACAATCCTTCCCTTTTCTGTCTGGTCCAAGAACACATGCAGAAGAACTGAGGCCATCAGTGAAAAAGAATTTATTACATATGCTTAATAGTGACATTCTTAGAGTAGCCACTGCAGAGCAGGTGGGTGGCCTCTCCATCTCTCTCCTTCAGTGTGTCCTGGTTATTTCTGGAATCTGCAGATTCTGAGTTTCTATACACTGGTTGCTTCAAGTGACCAGAGATGGAAATAAGAAGGTGGCAAGGGTCCAGCTCAGGGCATTGATCCAGAAGCAAGAGAAAGGCCCTGGCACACCATTCCCCGAAAGTCTGTCGGGCTTTCCTAGCCAGGATCCATCAGTGGTGTTTGTTTTTTTTCTTGGTGCTTTTAAACCCTCTGGCTGCACCCTGGCCAAAACAGACAGTAGAAGGTATTCTGGAACAGAAAAGCGTTCATATTAAACAATGGCATTATTTTTGACAACATGCAGCCCAACTTATAACAGCAGCTTGTCTGTACTTCCTTCACATTTGTATTCTGGAATGTTCTCTTCTTGCTCTGTGGAACACTCAGGAAATAGAGTCTGCCCTCTTGGGTCCTAGGATCAGCTCCTGATCTCAGACCTGCTTCCTGTGGGATATCTTCCTGGTACCACAGTACATTTGCTTAGAAGAACTTAGCCAGCAAGGCCGGCTCCTGCTGAGGCTCCTGTGGCTTTGGTTTCCTGTTATCTGCATTGCTGAAACCTAATCACCACAGGCAGGCAGGATACTCACAGGCCTCGGTCCAAAAAAACTGGGAAGATGGATGCTGGAAGGAACTGAGGGACATACATGTCCATCTTCTTATCAGTTTGGATTCCTAGACCATCCCACCACTCCCATGGTTCAAAAATTTCCCCAAAATAATAGTTGACGTTAGCTCAATCTGAGAAAGCCTATCTGGCAGGCAAGTGTGGGAGAAGGTCCGTCCATTGCATCAGCAGAGAGATGACAGTGGTGTGTGTGTGTGTGTGTGTGTGTGTGTCTGCATGCTGGGCTCCAGGATCCAAAGCACAGGAAAGGAGGGAAACTAGAACATTCAGGGTGTCACCTGCAGTGAAGCCTATCTTCTTGCCCAGTGTCATCCACTTTCAAGCCTAGGGTCATACAGGAAGATGCACACACAGACCTGTGGCTGTAGGTTCGCCTGCAGGGAGGTGGGGCAGCAGGCTCAGAGCAGATCTCCATGGCATCACTGTCATCTCTCAGGGCTCTGGTTGCTGTGTCTGCTACAGCAGGCATGGCTGGGCTGTAGAGACAGAGCAGTGAGCAACACTTCTACCTGGCTCCCCGGTACAAAGCTTTCAAGGGAGACACTAGTTTTTTTCCCTGCAAAAATATTGTTTTTTTTTTTTTTTACTATTTTGTCTAACCGTCTACTGTTAAAATGAAGTATTCAGACTAGTGGAAGGAGATGGATGATTCATGAAAATGGTTGTGTTTATATAGCTAAGTCTGATAACTTATAAATGTAAGCATAATGATCCTTATTCCTCCTCTTTTTAAGACAGCTGGGGCCAGGTACAATAGTGCATGCCTTTAATCCCAACCATTAGGAAGGGAGAGACGGGTGATCTCTGTGAGTTCTACAAGCTAGCCAGGTCTACAAAGTGAGCTCCAGGTGAGTCAGGGCTACATAGTATTCACAGAGAGATACCTCCCCTACCCTCAACCCCCTCCCTTCCCCCCATCCCCCAGCCAAAAGGAGAGGAACTTGGTATGTAGACCAGGCTGGTCTCTAAACTGAGATCTGCCTGCTTCTGCTTTCCAAGTACTAGGACTAAAGGTGTGCGCCACCACACTTGGCCCCCAATTGGGATCCAATTGAAATTACAAGCAGTTATAACCCATCTGAGGTAGATATTGGGAACCAAGCTCTTTTACTGAGTTATATCCCAGCCCCCGAATGTCTTTCCACGAGGGAGAGATTTACTAAAATAAACTAGATAACATCGATTCCTGCCACTACTACCAATGAGCTATCCAGCTCTGCAGCAGTCTAGAAGTACTGAAGACTCAGACTCTCCCAAAGCATTCCACAATGCAATGGGCCCTGCAGTTTCTTATACAGAAAGGTACGCTGTTTGTTGAAAATAGACGCTAACTCATGCAAAGTTTATTTATTTATTTTTTGTGTGTGCTTAGGTGTATAATCTCATGTGTATGGTGTATGTTTATATGTAAAGGACAGAAGCCAACCTCAGGTGTCATTTCCTAGAGCCATCTACCTTGTTGAGACGAGGTCTCTCTCTGGGACCCAGAGCTCACAGATGAGACTACACTGGCTGGCCTAACTCCAGAAACCTCTGTCTTCACTTCCATGGTGCTAGCACTATATGTGCACACCATACTTGGCTTTTTTTTTCTTTTTTAAAGATTTATTTATTATTATATGTAAGTACACTGTTGCTGTCTTTAGACACACCCAGAAGAGGGCATTGGATCTCATTACGGATGGTTGTGAGTCACCATGTGGTTGATGGGATTTGAACTCAGGTCCTTCGGAAGAGCTTAGTGCTCTTAACCGCTGAGCCATCTCACCAGCCCCCATACTTGGCTTTTTAAGGTAGGTGCTAGGGATTGAACCTCAAACTTATGCACTTCACAGATGAGCTGTCACCCAATCCCAATCAATGAAATGTCTAATGATTATGGGAGTTCATGGAAAGGAATCATTTTTTAAAGGAAAGAAGTGGGCTGGATTGATGGCTCAGTGGTTAAGAGCACTGACTGCTCTTCCAGAGGTCCTGAGTTCAATTCTCAGTAACCACATGGTGGCTCACAACCATCTGCAATGGGATCCGATGCCCTCTTCTGGTGTGTCTGAAGAGAGTGACAGTGTACTCACATACATAAAATAAATAAATAAATAAATCTTTATTTGAAAAAAATTAAGAGAAGCAAAGAAGCATTACTCTAAAAGTTATTCCAGGAGTTATTTTCCTCTGGGAAGTCTGAACAGTCATGCTAGCAGACAGCTTTGTTGACAAGTTTACAAAAGTAAGCAGAGAGGAAAAAAAACCCTAGGGGGTTTCATGGGAGAAGTGTGAAGAGCACACACACTTGGGACAGTCCCCAGTGCCCTACTGGTAGTAGTATCAGAGGGGCATGAAAGACACCAGACTGGCACAAGCACCTGCTAGCACCTCACCCTCTGCTCTCAGTTAGTGTCCTCCTGACTCCACCAATGCATAACCCAAGCATACTAACTCACTGTCCTCAGAGTTTCAGCTATCTGTATATAAAAACTAAGGTTTGACTACAGTGTCTGTTGCCAGGCTTAAAACCGGGGACAGTCACAACTGGGTCCCTCACGTACCCTCTGTTTGTCTTGGGCTTATCAAATCGGAAATCCGCAGGGTACAGGTGTAGCCTCACCATGTGATCCTTCCGGTCTTGGCTGGTCTTGAACTTCTCTGGGCAGCTTTCAACCAAGCACTGGTACTACAAAGAATAAAGTGTCACCTCCACTCTCACCCTGCCCTAAGCCCTGATCCCAGTCACCACTGCAGATATGCCCACTGTAGTCAACACCCACCATGTCTTGCCTCTGGGCTAGGATCTGAAACAGAGAGTCATGCCATTCCAGGATGTGGACGTCCAGCAAATGCCCAGAGGGGAAGGCACGGTTGCAGAAGGAGCAGGTGTTTCCATGCATCATGTGGTAGTGGTGCTGGTAGTCTTCTAAGGCGGCAAACACTTGGCAACAGCCAGCCACCTGACAGGTGAACTCAGGCACCCTGGGAAAGGAGATGTGTCTCTTGGAAGAATGTCTCCCCCTCCCCCCAACTATTCCAAGGCAGGAATTCTGGCGGGACTTTCTACCCATAGTCCAGCTGAGCCTGAAACAAGTTACAGCGCTTCTTGTGCCACCCCAAACCTTACTAATAGACTAGGGGAGGGAAGACCCAGTCAAGCCATGCTCCTGTGCGGGCAGGGTGATGCTAAGCGGATGCTACTCGGGTGTCATCTGGGAGGGGTCGGAGTCCCAGGGTGTAAGCGGACAAGAGCGCTAGCAAGTCGAGTAAGGCCTCGAAGCCAAACTGCTTACATGGATTTTTCCGGCGTCTCGGACACTTGCGTGAGCATGTCCTGCAAGTACAGGTGCCGCTGCACATCCCCATCCTACAGAAGACACGCGCCAAGAGCCGTGGGTGGACACGGGCACCGAAGCCCCGCCCTGCAGGTTTGAGCCACGCCCCAACCCACAGAGCTGGGTTCAGCTCCTCGATCCCGTCCACAGGTCCCGCCCCCACAAGCCCCGCCCACAGCGACAGTTCTGCATCTAGGCCCCGCCCTGTGGGGGGGGTTAGGAGATCTTCCGCCCGGGTTCTAACGCACCTCGAAGAATTCGTGATCCCGCGGGAAGCGCACGGGACGCGGCGCGAATCGGAAGGGTGCTTTCCCAGCCGCAGGGTTCCGCTCCACGGGCAGTGGTTCGGCTACCCCTGGCTCCCCGGCCAGGCGGGAATATAGTGCAGGGGGAAGCAACATCACCACGGCCGCCGCAGCACTTCGGCCACCGTCGGAGGGGTGGTGACGGACGTGACGTCTACTAACTTCCTGTGGCGACCCCGCGGGGCGGAACGCGACGCGCGGAGGTGAGTCAGGGCTGGGTCTGTGTTGTGGCGGGAACCGGTCGGAGAAGGGCGGGGCTGGAGCCGGGCGCGGGCTCCCGTACGGGAACCTGGCAAGCCTGCAGCCGTGAAGAGCCTGATTCTCTTGGGCCTCTGCCGCCGGCGGTTCCGTCTGCCAGCCCGGGCTTGTCCCGCAGCTCCACGGTGCGACAGCCTCTCTGGCTGTTTCTGTCCTCTCCAGGAGTCCAGTTGGAGGCAGTGGCCTTGGGAAGTTCGTGGTTAGTATGACCGCGGTGACTGCGGTGCTGGCCTGCGGGTCTTCTGCATCTGCTGCAGGTGCTCAGGGTTCAGGGGTGAAGGGGTCAGGGCCCGCTGCAGGTATGAGACAGGTATGGGAAGAAACTCTAGCCTAAGTAAAAAGACGATTGAAACGTGCAGTTGACACTTTGAGGGGCTTTAACTTTGCTCCTCTCCCAAAATAGGTCACCATAGAGCAGGGCTACGCCAAGAAAAGAGGGACACTACTGTTTAACGGATACAAATGAAAACCTTTTGGGGCTCTTCTCCCTTCTCTCTCAACCCAGGCCTTGCTCAGTCTCTCTTTTTCTCTTTTCTGGACTCTTCCAGATGTCTCTGGATATTTTCTATCTTGTTTACAGAAAAACCTTCCTCTTAAGGAGAGGGGGCTGGGAAGGGGGGGAGAGTCACGGGGTGGGGGGAGGAGGGAGAAGAAGAGAAGGAGGAAGAAGAAGAAAAGGAAAGAGGGAGGAAAAAAGAAAGAAAGAAAACCCTTTGTATAATTAAGCCCTGGAAATGAAAGTTTCTATGTCTCTAGACAGCTGTAGCATTTGGATTCCTGACATTTTGCAAATTACAAAATGTTCTTGACAGACCTTGTCTTGGTTAGGTGTTTTGTTTTGGGGATTTTGTTTGTTTTTCTTTTTTTCAAAGATTTATTTATTAAATTTATATGAGTACACTGTAGCTGTTTTTAGACATACCAGAAGAAGGCATCAGATCCTATTGCATGGTTTTGAACCACCATGTGGTTGCTGGGAATTGAACTCAGGACATTTGGATGAACAGTCAGTGCTTTTAACCACTGAGCCATCTCTCCAGCCCTTGTTTATTTTCTAGACAGGATTTCAATGTGTAGCCCTAGCTGTTCTGGAACTTGCTTTTGTAGACCAGACTGGCCTTGAATTAGAAGATCTAGCTACCTGTTTGTGCCTCTTAAGTGCTGGGGATTAGAGGTTAAGTGTCACCACCCCAAGCCAGTCTGTTTTCTTGCTCAGGGGGCAGCACCTCCACCACCACCCCACAGTGATCCAGGCTCTCTCCTATTAGCCATCAATCAAAGAGAGGTCCCATAGACTTGTGTACAGGCTAATCTGATAGAGACAGTTTCTCAGTTGAGATGCCATCTTCCAAGTTATGTCTAGGTTTGTGTCAAGTGTACAGAAACCCACCAGCATAGGGTGGTTTGTATTGTTACCCAGGAGCCTGTAGTGGTTCTCAGCCTTCCTAATGCTTCAACCTTTTAATGTAACTCTTCCCATTGTGCTGACCCCAACCATAAAATTATTTCATTGCTACTGTTATGAATTGTACTGTAAATATAAGGTATCTGACACATGATGCCTGTGGAAGAGTCATGGGGTCATGACCCACAGGTTGGGAACCTCTGCTCCAGAATCTTTCCCTTTTCACACCTCTCTACCTCCACCCCAACTTTGTTTTAATCATTGCCCGTTGAAAGTATGCACCTGACTTGCTCATGATTGGTTATGCCAGACTTGCTAAATAAGTTGTGCTTACTCTAGAACACATGTGGTGATTAATAGAGATAGAAACCCAGGCGTGTCAGAAGGTCAGGCAGGTTGTTAAGAGTCGATCAGGTTTCTTTACAGTTGTACCTTTCAACTGTAACTTTTGTCTCCCTGTATGTAGGACAATTGTGTTGACATTACTGTCCCTGTCCTTTGCCAGGTAACTGCCAAGAGTGTCTCTCCTGAGACATATCTAAAGGCTTAAAGGATGCTATTTAGAGATGAGAGAAGCCTCCTTTTTGTAGTTATCTGCAAATCATGAAGCTTGGCAGGCTCCTTGGATTAATACATGGGAAGAGTGATACCTGAGGATTTGCACATTTTCTTGAATATGATTTTAAAACAAGTATCTGTGTAGATGGTTTTTCCATGGTGTGGCTCTGCCCTGTGTCTGGCGGGCAGGGTTTGGTGTTCACGCCTTCTTTGCCATCTGACATGTTGCCTTGAGGCCTTGAGAAGACTCGTGGTTACTGCTGGATTTGAAGAGACCATATGGGGGGGGGGAGAGTTTGGGGTTTTGTGTTTTGCTTGCCAGGTAGCTGAAAATACCTCTTTTGGGACCTACCATTATATATTTTAAAATATCTCTCGAACATTTTACTTTTTATTTTTGTATGTCTGGGTTCTTTTCTCTGCGTTTTTGTCTGTGCACGTCTGTGCATGCTATGTCCATGGAGACTAGAAAAGGGTATCAGATCCCCCTGGGATTGGAGTTTATAGATGGTTTTGAGCTACCACTCGGGAGCTAGGAACTAAATCCAGGGCCTCTGCAAGAGCAGCCACATGCTCTTAACTGCTGAGCCATGTCTCCAGCCCCAAAGTAACTACCATTTAAGACTCTGTCAGTGCCTTAAGTTTCTAAAACTAAACAATTTCCACATTACTTAGTGAGCATGACCAGTTCCCAGAAAACAGAGCCAGCATACGGAGGCAGCGTTTGTTTTATTTAAATCTTTAAAGCAACTCTGGGTAGCTCTGTTACTCCCTCTTTTCATGAGAAGCATGCAAGGGGCCAGCTAGCATTTTGCCTGGTGTTCAGTGTTGACAGCTCACGGGTGACAGAGTCATGTCCCTCCTGTGTGAGACTCTGTGGCCCACACTCTGCTGTTTGGTGCTCTGTATTGGAATGCAGAGGATTTGACATTAATGTAGGCTTGCCATTTTTTCATTCTTGGAGGCACCTGTTTTGACCATTGGTGGAGGTTGAAAAACTAAGAAACTGCTTTCCATTACATGGGCTTACAGTGTGGAACGCTCAAGGTAGAGTTCCAAGATGGTACTACTTTGTACATTAGCATACTGTGGGTGTATGTGCTGAGTCTCCTCTCCTTGAAACTATTTAACTCAGGACTTGTCTCAATTGGAGATGTTAGCACAGTAGTTCTTAACTTTGAGTTACAAAGTCTTTGAGAATTTACAAGAATATTCAGAAAACTTACTAATACCCAAGTCTCATCTCCAGGCATAACTTCACTAGTGTTTGTGGATCCCAAATTTAAAATCCCAATAGAGGTTTATTACCATGTTCCTATCACACCCATAACATTTATTAGACTTAATTTTGAATCTATAGCTACTGTCTGTTTTAAGTCAGTACTTCTGGTACTGACTAGCTCAGCCATCAACGGAAGGATAGAAGATCCCATGTTGTTAGCTGTTAGCACAAGGATGCTGATACATCTGTTTCCCACTAGGACATTATACAGTCTCCAAATGGTCAGCCACTTTCCACTGGGATGGTGGGATAGAAATCACCATGCCAGCTGGGCGGTGGTGGCGCATGCCTTTAATCCCAGCACTTGGGAGGCAGAGGCAGGAGGATTTCTGAGTTCAAGGCCAGCCTGGTCTACAAAGTGAGTTCCAGGACAGCCAGGGCTACACAGAGAAACCCTGTCTCGAAAAAACCAAAAAAATAAAAAAAAAAAAGAAATCACCATGCCTTTCCTAACCAGTAGAACACTGGTTTAGAAATTCTCATGCTGTCTTCTGCTGTTGCTCTAAGACATTAAATACAGTTCTGTTTGATTTTTGGACAGGTTTTGCTATGTATCCCAGTCTGGTCTTGACTGTGATCTTCCTGCCTTAGCCCCTGTCTTAGGGTTTTACTGCTGTGAAGAAACACCATGACCAAGGCAACTCTTATAAGGACAACATTTAATTGGGACTGGCTTACAGGTTCAGAGGGTCAGTTCATTATCCTCAAGGCGGGAACATGGCAGCATCCAGGCAGACATGGTGCAGGAGGAGCTAAGAGTTCTATATCTTCATCTGAAGGCTACTAGCAGAATACTGGCTTCCAGACACCTAGGATAAGGGTCTTTAGCTTACACCCACAATGACACACCTACTCCAACAAGGCCACACCTTCTAATAGTACCACTCCCTGGGCAGAGCACATACAAACCATCACAGTCCTTCAAGGTCTGGGGTTACAGGCTCAGAAACTGTTTTGATCTCCACTATTTGTGGCCAATGTCTAGACCGGAGTATGACTGGTCCTGGTTAGAGTATCAGTAGAAGCTGGAATATTTAGAAATCTTACCTACCTAGAATATGTTTGTATGTAGCCAGGCCTGGACAAGAAAAGAAAACATTGCAGGTTTTAGAGTAAAAAAAGAATACCATACAAGTGTGTGGACAGAGATACCACCTAACAGCTTATGGTTTAAGAACTGGGTATGGCCTTAGGAGTGGGAAGTTTTAATATGTCAGGATAGAGATAGTAGCCTTGGCCTGTGCAAGCTCCTCCAAAGGCACAATCATTGTGTCTGCCCAGCAAGGACCAGAAAAGCTCAGATAAAATAGCAGATCTGCCCCTTGGTCACATGACGATGGACAGAAGCAGGAGTGAGAACCAGGCTTGTGGAGTCCATTAGAGTGATTTACCGGTACAGCTGGCTCCTTAAGTGGTGGTGTGAGCTGGGAAACAATTGGAAGCTCTGTGGACACAGGGACGGCAAGATCTCAGTAGAGTTTTGATAGATCAGCCTGCCAGGGAAGGGGAGGGGCTGGTGGTTGACATAACCTTGGCAATGGTCTTTTTGACAAAGGCTTGGATCAGTCAACAGAATTTTAGGTGTTAATTTTATATACATCTTTCTTTCTGCCTTCAGGAAAACTTTGTTATGCTGGTGACTCAGAGCTAAACTATGAGTGAGTTCCGGATTCACCATGATGTCAATGAGCTGCTCAGCCTGCTACGCATCCATGGCGGGGATGGGGCCGAGGTCTACATTGACCTGCTGCAGAAGAACCGGACGCCATACGTCACAACCACAGTCTCTGCCCACAGTGCCAAGGTGTGCACCTCCTTCTGATACAGGACCATAGAGGCCTAGAGGTGCAGGGCCATGGGTGTGGCTGCTTATCCTAGGGCTGTGGGGATGGGGGCCTGTCCCTGATAGCCTTGGCAGGGCTAGTGCTGGACCAGCAGCTCCTGGAGGATGCCTCCTTTGAACCTGGTGTTCACTGTGCTCTGCTAGTCTTCTGGTTCCTGGCAATAGCTCCTGTTATTTACCCTGTTATATAGATGAATCAGTGAATGTCCAGAGAGAGAGGTGGAGTAGCCTCAAACTCTGACTTGCACAGTCCTCCCCTCTTCCCTGTGGAGGAGACTTAGTATATGCAAAAATTACTAGGTGGGAAAAGGGAAGCTATTAATCACATTGGAATTTCAGGATTTTTTTTTCTCCTTTCTTTCTTGCCTTTTCTCTGGTCTGAAACTCACTATTGTAGATATATAGACCAGGCTGATCTTGAACTCACAAAGATCTGTCTCCTGAGTGCTGAGTGCCTCACCACACCTGACTCAAGTATTATTTATTTATTAAAGGAGTCATAATTCAAAATTACACATCTTTAACAAAAGATATCTTTGAATTTGAAATCTACTAAAAATATGATTGTTTTTAGACCTAAAAACATAGATAGATGCTAGAGAGATGGCTCAGTCGTTAAGAACCCTTTTTGCAGCTCTTGCAGAGGACTTGGTTCAGTTTCCAGCTCCTCTCATGGTGGCTCACAACCATCTGTAACTCTAGTTCTAGGGAATCTGATGCCCTTTTCTGGTTTCCATGGGCACTGCATGCACATACATGTAAACAAAACACTCAGATACATAAAATAAATATTTTTTTATTTTGAAATTATTTTAATTTAGAAATAGAAAACCTCTTAGGAAGGAGGAAAGAAACAAAACCCACAATGCATCCAAGCAACATTTTACTTCATGAACTTGTCACCCCTCATTGGTTCACTCGTCCCGTGATGAGAAAGGGCTCAGCCACCCACAATAATGTTATCGATAGGGATATGGATCAGTTTCATGAAGAAGCCAGTGAATCCCATGGTAGCAAATCCTATCGCTGTGGCCATGGTGATCTTCTGGAATTCTTTTCTGTCAGGTTTGGTGCATCTTTTTTAACCAGCCGAATTGAGTCCTTTGCAAATTGCCAACTTGACTCAACAAACTGCAATACCTGATCCATGTTTGTTTACAGGATGGCAGTTTGCAATGGTAGAGACACGTAGCTTAGGAGAGGATTGAGCCCAACAGAACTGGAAGCTGGCAATCCAAAATAAATCTTTTAAAAGTTAAAATAAAACAGGCCTTGTGACACTTCAGTTACTTAAGAGTGTAATGATGGTACCAGTACAGTAGATGAATTGGAAGGAGCGGCTCAGGAAGCTCACACGCGGTTTGTAGCCAGATTGGCTAGAATTGCTGAGTGAAGCACCCCTGAGCTGGTGCAGGCAGTGAGTCCAGGGGGCAGTGAGCTCAAGCTGTGGAAGGGTGCGTGAGCATGGAGGGGAGCTGTTTGTGCTCCTCTGTCAGTGCTCCTAGGCCTGTGGGCATACACTGAGAAAATACAGGGGAAGAGAGGCTGGCTTCGGTGGACCACAGACATTAACTTGCTGTTTATTTGGTTTATTTTTTGTGTTTCATTTTCATAAAGATTTTTTTAGTATCTGATTTATTACCATTATTAAATTACTTACATGTTTGTGATTTGAGGTCAAAATTGCAGAATTTTCTCGAACGCCTGAGGATTTTTTAAAGAAATATGATGAACTGAAATCTAAAAATACAAGGAACCTTGACCCACTGGTGTACCTGTTATCAAAACTCACAGAAGACAAAGAGGTAAGCGCCTGCCTTATCTGCATCACCACACCAGCTCTGGGGACACTGAAAACATCCTCCAGAGTCTCCACTGAGTGCTGACTTGTCTTCCTCAGGGAGCCTGGGGTGCAGGTGATGCCTTACCTGCATTTACTTCTGCATGTGTTTGGTGCATATTAGCCTTTCCACACTGGAAGAATACATGGAAACTTAAAGGGAAATAGTTGTATTGGTTTATGGTTTCTGTCTGCTCTCTCTGGGGCCAGAACATCAGGTGGTAGCCTAGCAGAGACGGGACAGAGTGTTGACCTCATGTCAACTGGAAAGAAAACAGAGAGGTGGACCAACAGCCATGAAGAATTCAGCTTGTGTGATTGATGAGTTAATCCCTTGATAAGGTTAAAGTCTTCTTGATCCAGTCCCCTCTCCTTAACATCACCAGCTGGGGACTGAGCCTTTAAGACATGAATCCTTTGGGAAGGCATTTCATATCTAAACCATAGATAGCAGTAAATCATGATAAGTGACTCAGAATGGGCATAGACCAGGAAACATGGATGCTTGAGGCAGGACATCTGCATGTGTCGTATGTCAGTGTGGAGCCAGTGAGTAGTCATTGAGCCCTACTCTCCATCAATGTAGAGGTGTTTGCAGGACACTAGGACAGAAAAGGGAAGTGGTACTGCAGCCTGGGTGCTGTAGGCAGAATGCAGAGGAAGGTTTCCACTGGGGATGAAATTAAGGATTGACTATCCAAGAAGGCTGTGGGTGTTCCTTCCCCTGGTGTTTTGGTGACGTGACAGGTGGTAGAGCACAGTGAGCTTGTATGGCTTAGTGTGAATGCGTGGTTTTGTGTGTTTTCAGACACTTCAGTATTTGCAACAGAATGCAAAGGAAAGAGCTGAGCTTACAGCTAGTGCAGCGGCCAGCAGCACCGCCAGCTTCAGCATCCCTGTGCCAGCCTCTAAGATGTCCACACAAGAGCTAGAGGAACTGAGGAAGCAGCTTGGCAGTGTGGCCACAGGCTCCACACTGCAGCAGGTACCAGATCTACCATGGTCCACAGATGGTTTGCGAGCTAAGCAGATATGTCTACTCTTAGTAAAAACTAATCTGACATAAGTGAGGCTAAGGCTGGACTGTGTTCTTTAGTCGTAACTCCGACCTGTAAGGGTAAACAGTGCGATGAGGGTCTGGCCCAGTCCACATGCAGTGCATCTAAGCCAGCACACGTCATGATTCCCTACTGGAATTTGTGACAGTCTCCAACAAGGTAGTACTTTTTAAATTACCAGTTTATTTCCTCAAGGTTATTTTTTTCCACTGGTGCTGGGTGGATTTATTCTGCCTCACACTAGTGGTTTTGTGAGTTTTTCGAGTGTCCTCTTATAGCCACTATGTGCCTGCTTTTGGGACCCTTGGACCCCTTTCCATAGCCCCAGCTCTGTGAAGTGCCCAGCCTCTCCTCTGTGGACTGAGCACAGAGCACACAGCACAGTCTTTTAGGTATATCCCTGTGCCAGTTTCTCATTGCCCTCACACCACCTACCCTGTGTGACCTGCAGGCATGCAGAGCTAAGTCAGTACTTCCAGAAGTCGCCAGCTTTGTCAACCTCTGGTTGTTGATCTCCCAGGAAGGGCAGTACTCTGTGCATGACCTAGCATATAGCTTGTAGCCTTATGGTTCGCCTTCTCTATAGGGTAAGGATATATGTCAGTTGCTAACCCCTGTCTTACTCAGCAAGTGGTATTATATGTAGTTACTGTTAAGAAAATTGATTCAGGCTCTTCCAGTTTTGTGTCCTGATCTGAAACACTTCAGTAAAATGCAGATACTTTCCCATGGCCCCCATAGCTGGTGCCCTGACACTGTGGGTTGTTCCTTATTGGGCAGAGACCTTGAGAGGGCCTGGCTCTTGTTCTTAGGCCCAGATGTTGTGATGGGTAGTTAGAACCATGTCTCTTTTTAAAATAAGATTGAATGTCCTATGTACTAAAACGATGGACTTTTTCTATGCCAAAGACATGTTAATTTCCATAGATATCTTAGTTTTATTTGCACTATAATATATTTTGTTTTTGTTTTTAAAAATGCCCTTACTAGTCTCTGGAACTTACAAGAAAGATGCTTCGAGACAAACAGAACAAAAAAAATTCAGGCCAGCCCCTCCCGGTCTTCCCAGCATGGGTATATGAGAGACCAACACTGGCTGGAGATTTCCTGATTGGCTCGGGCTTGAGCTCAGACACAACTTTGCCTATAGGTATGTGATGGATTTCTTTCTGATACCTAGGAGTTTCTCTGCTTGCTTGCATGTGCCTCAGCAGGCTATGAAACCATGGGTGACACACTGATGCCCAGGGGACTTGAAGTGCTTATTCTTGCATTCTTCCTGCCAGAGCCTTAGGACAATCGGAGCTGGCCTCCGGGGCTGTGCACGGGTGTGCAGACAAAAGGACCAAGAGGACACACTTTCCTGAAAAGTGATTTGTCATTTCCACTGACTACATCAAGTATTAGTACTGTGCTCACAAAGGCCTTAAAAGTTGCATCTATTTAACAGCACTGCTGTTTCAGGGCAGGTTCTCGGGAATCTAAGATGTGTGTGTTGGCATACCACAGACTACATGCAACCCCATAGAGTCTTTTCAGATCAAAATATGAAAATTTGCATTGGCATAGCTTATGTTTAGTTTCCAGCCCGTTTGATGGTAGCCCCAGTTTAAGAGAACTGTGAAGTAGTGTGCCTTGCTGCAGCTCATGAGCTCTGTATGGTGTTAGTGCAGAGGTGTCACTTTTAGAAATATCTTATAGAGCTATTAGACAAATTGAGTGTGTTCTCCTGTTCCCAGATTTTATAGGACTGTTAGACAAATTGTTTTCTCCTGTCCCCAAGCAGACATGATTCTGCTGTAAGTTCATGGGAAGGTAGAGACAGCTGTCTTTATGTTGTGGACTTGTTTGCAGTGTTGGCAAGTACCTAGTTGTCACCTATCCTGTCACCTGGTAGAGGTTGTCTCCTTCCCTGTCTGTTCCCCTGTCTCCACAGACCCCTGTGGTCAACATAATCACCTTCCTTGCAGAGCCTCAACCTTAGACCTTACTCTTCTGCAACCTATGGGTGTAGCTGGTGCTCTACATAGCATGTGTCCCTCAGGACTTGTTCCTATTAGATTTCACCATCTTCAGCTTCAGTTAACATCATGAGTCATCATTACTCCAGTTGTTCCAACTCTGTGCCCTTGCAGCCATTCTTTCCAGTAAGCTCCCTGTCTTCTCTCATTGCCTCTTCTCCTTGGGATTAGTCCCAGATCTACCTCCTCCATCTTGGCTTTCAAGTGTTCAGGTAAACTTTATGTCACCTAAGACCACTCTGCTGCTTTACCTGCCACCTCCCCAGTGGCTTTCTCACATCTGTAGTTGTTGAAAATTGAAATGCAATGAGCATGCCCAAGCAACCAGTCTTCCATTTCATTACCTTAATCCCAGTGGCCATGGCTTCATGCAGGAGCATGGATCTTGCAAACCTCATCTTTCCCCTCTTCCTGTAGTTCCTATACTTCCTATAGGCATAGCTAGAGCCCGCTTTTAATACGGGGCCTGAGTCTCAGGTAAACCTGTCCAGTGACAGCCCTATAATGCCCCTCATCCCCAACAAAACCCTGACAGTTTGCCCAGGCTGGCCTCTTCTGGCCCTTGAGCTCCATTTTGCCAGGTCTGCTGCCTCAGGTATTTGCACGTTGTAGTCCCCAACCCCTTCAGAGCTCAACTGAAGATCTGGCAATAGTCACCCCTTCTTTGTCCTTCCTTGTCACACCTAATACACTATATGATGCTGGTTCAATTTTGTTTGGTATTTTTTCCCTACACAGGCATGCTGGTAGGAGGATAGGGCTAGCATCTGCTATGCACATGTGTTGATTAGAAGCCAGAGAGTATCTGACAGACTCATACTTGGCATTGAGGAGCTACTAGTAGTCATTAGAGTAACCATGGTGATTCATAGTATTTCAGTAATGATATAAATACTGAGGTATGGGAGAACCCCTGCATCTCACCACCTGCTACCTATTGTCACCATGGAGGATTTATGCTGCAGATGAACCAAGAGTGGTAGGCTGAGAAATAAACTCTACAGAGGGTCAAAGCTATTCTTAGAAGATTCCTGCCATTCAAGAAACACACAGAGCAACTGTCACAAACCATGGAGATTAGAATTATAGTTTTACTTGTCAAGAGAAAGCCAGTAGAGTAAAGTGAGAAATGGAACTTGGAACTCAAAGGCATGGATGTCTAGTCTTGGGCTGGAAGGCAGCTACACATAGAGCTTTGCATGTGGCACTTATACTGTCTCGAGTGGTGGGTATGGAAGGCCAGCAAAGAGGTTTTATGAAGTGCAAAGTATATTGTGTGACACTTCTCCATGCTGTCAGACCCAGGTTATTCCCTGAATGACACCAGCATATGCCAGGCATGTGGGGACAGGAGGGAAAGCTATGCTGAGACAGGATGGCTGGGATGGGACAGAGCTACCTCAGTAGGTGGACTGTGACCACCGTCTTATCCTCTTGATGTAGAAGTAGGCAATTTTTTTTGATATTTGACCTGTGGTTTCCTTTGTTTTGAGTTGGTTGTTTGTTTTATATAGGGTCTCAGTATGTAGCCATGACTGTCGTGGAACTCACTCTGTAGACCATGCTACCCCAAGACTCTCAGAGATCCACCTGCCTCTTCTTCCTGAGTGTTGGGATTGAAGTTGTATGCCACCATGCCTAGCCAGTGATGTGTTTTATATTTTTATTACTATTTTTTTAAGGTTTATTTATTTATATTATACATATGAGTACACTGTAGCTGTCTTCAGACACACCAGAAGAGGGCATCAGATCCTATTACAGATGGTTGTGAGCCACCATGTGGTTGCTGGGAATTGAACTCAGAACCTCTAGAAGAGCAGTCAGTGCTTTTAACCACTGAGCCATCTCTCAAGCCCCAGTGATGTCTTTTTAAAGGAAACCTTCTTCATTGGAGAACTACACAGACTTACTCAGTTGTGATGATAAATGCTGCATACTTAGCCTGGGTTACTTTCTCACCACTATGACCTAATATTACCTGACATATATGACTTATGGGAGGAAAGATATTTTGGGCTCATGGCTTCAGATGTGTCAATCCATGGTCATTGACTCTATTGGTGAGACAGAGAATCATGGCACATGGAACATGTGGAAGGATCCCGTTTACCTTATTGTGAACAGGAACCAGAGAGCAAGAGTAGAGCTAAGGACCAGCTATAACTTTGAAAGGCACACCCCTACTAACCCACTCCGTCTAATTATATCTTATCTCTTAAGGTTTCCAGGATCTCCCAAAATGGTGGCACCAAGTGGAGACCAAGTATTTGTGTAGGAAAACCTTTCATATGCAAGTCATTATGTTTCTCCTTAGCTTTCAGAGGTCCATGGCCATCTCATGATAAAAACACATCTAGTTCCTCTCCAAAGTACTTAAACCTTAACATTTCCATCATTTCTCAAAACTCAAGGTACATCCCTAGCTGTGAGCCTCTATAAAGCAAAAGTTATATAATTCCAAGATACAGTGATACAGAGTAAACACTCCCATTCCCAAAGGAACTCTAGGAGAATAGCGAGGCAGGAGCCTGGTGTTGGGGTCTGGCCAGTTCTTAAGATATCCATAAGGCCTCTTTCCTGTTGTTCAGATACAAAGTGGTTGAGTTTATTCCGGTACCAACGTCTGAGCCTAGGATCTCCTGAGTATCAGGTAAACACTCTCCCAATCAGGCAAATGTCTCTCCAACAACTGGTTGCTGCTGCTTTTTGGTTTGGGGTTTTGGTTTGTTTTATGGTAATTTTTTTCATACAATATATTTTGATCATGTTTTCTCTTCTCAAACTCCTTCCAGACCCTCTTACCTCCCTACCCACCCAACTTTATCTTTCTCTTGTGTTTAAAACAAAATTCAAAGAAAACAATCAAAATACTAATAAAACTATATAAATAAGTAAATAAATAAATAAAACAAAAAACCCACCAAAAAATTCTTGAAGCTGGTTTTGTGTTGGCCAGTTAGTCCTAGGCATGGAAAATGCCCAATGATTGATAAATCCAGTGACAGTCCATTGGAGAAAACAGATTTCCCTTCTCCCAGCAGGTATCAATTATAAATCTTGATTAGGCTGGAACTTTGTGCCTCTCAGTGCTGGGAGCATGACTTGTTTGAACATGTGCAGGTTGTGTGTCTGCTGCCACAGCCTCTGAGTTCATCTGTGCTGGTGTGTCAATCCTGCTGTGTCTTGCTGTGTCTTGGAGACACTGTTTAATCGGGTTCTTTTCAATGGTGCTGATCCCTTCGGAAACCATGCCTGGCCTGCCGTAGCCCCCGTTTTCATGGGCTTTTCTAATCACGCTGACATCCTGAAGTCTTCATGCTCTCCTTTCCCCACTCCCAGTTCTCACTGTAAAACCCATCTAAAGGAGCCTGGAATAATCATGCCGTAGCCTGAATGAATGACTGCTTCAAAATTACCTCACCAATTCAACTGACCAATACATTTAGATTCATACTCACAAATTTTCAGGACACAAATAGTATAAAGAAAAATTCTTTGCTAAAATGTGACACAAGTGGCTTCTATTTGTTCCTATCTGAAGCCTGATAAGCCTGCCATTCATTCACTCTTTATTTCTAATGGTATTCTGATCATCTGAGCTCACAAGAATTGCCCATAGAGTTTGCTTAAATTCTAGGTTTCTTCAGCCTGTATTTCTAAACATTTCCACTTTTCTCCCACAAGCCAATTCCTAAGAACCACTTGGTCAGGTTTAGTCACAGCAACAATGTAACTTATTGCTACTAACTTTCTGTATTTGTTACTTATGCATAGCTGTGACCTAAATAACTCAGAACAACTTAGAAGTATGAAGGGGTTTTGTGGGGTCCCACAGTTTCAGATTTTAGCTAATATCCCTTGCTCCATTGATTCTGGGCCCACATCATGAGGCAGAACATCAACGCATCAGGACAGTGTGATGGAAAGGTTGTACGTTGTGGACAGGAAGCAGATCAAGGAAAGAGCTGGGGATTCTGTGTAACCTTCCAAGGTATACCCCCAGTGTCCTCCTTCCTATAGCCATGTCCTGTGTCCTGAGCTTTCCAGAACCTACCAACTGGTGCCACCAACTGAGGATCAAACAGAATCGTGGAATCTGTTTCATATTCAAATCATAAAAGGAAATGACTTCCTCTTTCCATCCTTGTGTGTACAAGAGGTTACAGAAAAGGTTGGTAAGGCTGTAGAGCCGGTGGCGTGGGGAGTCTAGTGTCGCCTGTGCCTTGCAGGTACATTGCCCTTGGCCTCCCAGGAGTCAGCAGTGGTGGAAGATCTGCTCTATGTGCTTGTGGGTGTGGATGGCAGGTATATCACTGCTCAGCCTTTGGCTGGGAGGCAGAACCGTACCTTCCTTGTGGACCCCAACCTGGACCTGTCCATCCGGGAGCTAGTAAACAGAGTCCTCCCTGTGGCTGCCAGCTACTCTACTGTGACCAGGTGAGTCTCTGGTGTGACCAGCCACCTCTCTGATAAAGTCCTTTCCTGGTTTGTGATTCTCTCTTCTTCCCTAACAAATTTTGAAGAGCCTATGATTCCCCAATCCCTATCTTGACTCAACTCTTAGTACCACAGAGTCCCATTGGCTCTAAGTACTGGAGTGAGTAATTTGCTCCTTGGGTGAGAAGGGGACTTGCAATAGCTCAACTTTTGTTTGGAAATTTAGCTCTCTTCCACAGTGTCCCATGTATTTTTGCTGTAGGTTCATTGAGGAGAAGTCTTCATTTGAATATGGGCAGGTGAACCATGCCCTGGCTGCTGCCATGAGAACCCTGGTAAAGGAATACCTGATTCTGGTCACACAACTGGAACAGCTGCACAGGCAGGGCCTCCTCTCACTGCAGAAGCTCTGGTTCTACATCCAGCCAGCCATGCGCACCATCGACATCCTTGCCTCCCTTGGTGTGGACCTGCTGGTGGAGGGGCTGCAGGTGGAGGGCTCCCTAAGGCATAGCAGGGCTGTTCTGTCTGTGATTGGCCATTCATATGACTCTATAGTGGCATGGTGGCAAGGCAGAGTTCTTGTCACATCTTGTTTTTTGAAACAGGGTCTTATTCTATATTCTAGACTACTTAGCAAACTCAATTGTGTAGTCTGCACTGGCCTCTAATTTGCAGTCATCTTGCTTCAGCCTCCCAAGTGCTGAGATTTGGGTATATGCCACCACCATGCTAGGCCTGGAGGCTTTTCTTGATAGGTCTTATTAGTAGCCGTAGCTTTAGCATCTGAGCATGACACCGGTCTGGGTACAGAGGTTCTCTCTGCTAGGGGTACTTAGATGTCTGGGTAGTTAACCACCGCTTTCTGTCCACAGCCACCTCAGTGGATAAAGGCGAGTGTGTGGGCGGGTCAACGCTGAGCCTGCTCCATGATCGAAGCTTCAACTACACGGGGGACAGCCAGGCGCAGGAGCTGTGCCTCTATCTCACCAAGGCAGCCAGTGCACCTTACTTTGAGATCCTGGAGAAGTGGATCTACAGGGGCATCATTCATGACCCGTACAGGTAAGACCTATGAGTGCCACATACCTTTCACTTGGACTCTCCATGGTGCAATAGCCTTTGAGAAGGGATATGCCAGGCACAAGTCCTCAGCACAACAGCTATGTACTGAGAGGAGTATTGTCACTCACTCACTGCCTGTTGGCAGCTTTATCCTGTTGAATGAGGAACGTTCGTGTCTAAATCTGGAGCCCATGTCCTTACTACTTCCGTGTGGTTTAGTAGTGTGCCACTTGAGCATGATGCCTTCAACTATGTAAAGCAAATGACCAATTCATAGAGAACTCTGTTCTCTTGTGCTGGGGATGAAACCTAGGCCTTGCATGTGCTCTACCATAGGGTAGGCCTTGTGTTTCTTTATGGAGGGGTCAAACAAAAGAATTTGGTGTGATGAATAAGGAATTCAGCTTCCTTCTGGCCACAGGTAAATGGTTCTTGGAACTCTGTGGGAGGGGTCTGATTCTGTTGTTGATAGGCCCATGGAACTGGGACAAGTCATTATGTATCCATAATGGAAGAGTAGGGAAGAAGCCCTAGCTCTGCCTCAAATTAGACACCTGCTCCCAAGTAAGGCTGGAGTTACTCAACTCACAGTTGAGTGGTTGTGTAGGATGTTTGGAAGTATGTGGCCACCCCGAAGTCGTCCAGGCTTGTCCTGTAGTATCCTGAAACACTGTGTGACTTCCAGTGAGTTCATGGTGGAGGAGCACGAGCTGCGGAAGGAGAAGATACAGGAGGACTACAACGACAAGTACTGGGACCAGCGCTACACTGTGCTGCCACAGCAGATCCCATCCTTCCTGCAGAAGGTAGCAGGCAAGATCCTCAGCACAGGTGACTACTGCGTGGACCTCTCCCCAGGGAGGTCAATGACCTCTTCATGCTACATCGTGGGGCCCATGGGTCATCACAGCCTTCCAGCCCCTCTGCCCTGAGCATGACTTAGCTGGGAATGGCCTACTACCCTGAGGTGCTAGTCACTGGCTGTTCCTAGTTCTTCATCACTTTATTCTGCCCCCTAATCAGGAAGCTCTCTGCCTCAGACATAGCTTGGGTTTCTACATCTAAAACTCCATCCTTTAGCAACAAAAGCCATGAGGAACCTATACCTTCTAGGCCAGCTGTATCTTTTAGTTTCACAGCACAGGTTAGAGCCTGATGTAGAGATTAGGCAAATCCTTGGGGCCTTGACATATGTGCTCTGCTCTGAAAGCTGAACAGAATCAGAAAGGGCTAGATTATTTAGCAATCTAGATCTCAAGGCTTTTCAAAATCCTTCCTATAGAATATAGACCTGAGGAAGTATTGTGCAATCTTTTCAGGAAACAAACTGCACCTTGTGTCTGGCCTACTACCTCATGTCTGATTGGTGTCATAAAAGACCAGGCCTGAGTACAATGATACTGAATTCACCTTCCTTCCTTTTTTTTTTTTTCTTCAGGAAAATACCTAAATGTAGTCAGAGAATGTGGTCATGATGTCACCTGTCCTGTAGCCAAAGAGATTATTTATACCCTCAAAGAACGGGCATATGTGGAGCAGATTGAGAAAGCATTCAATTATGCCAGCAAAGTGCTGCTGGACTTTCTCATGGAGGAGAAGGAGCTGGTGGCCCACCTGAGGTTGGACTTCACTTTGTATCCATGGGGCTGAAAGTAGAATGTTCCTCTTAGCAATTACATTTTTATCTCTATACAGGTTCTCTGCAGTTTCAGGGTGAGGTGGCAGGGTCTCAATTCCCTAGTTCTCAGGCCATGCAAGCCAACAGGTCTCTCAGCTCCTTGCTGTCAGTCCCTTCCCTGCTGTGCCTGAGCAGAGCAGCTCCATGTACTCTGAGAACTGCCAAACCTCTACCTTGTTTGTTGAAGGCAGGGATCAGGCTATATGTTCAACAACCCTGGCACAGGTCCATCAAGCGCTACTTCCTGATGGACCAGGGGGACTTCTTCGTTCATTTCATGGACCTGACTGAGGAGGAGCTCAGGAAGCCAGTAGAGGACATTACACCCACTCGCCTGAAGGCTCTGTTGGAGCTGGCCCTGCGAATGAGCACTGCCAACACTGACCCCTTCAAAGACGACCTCAAGGTGAGTGCAGTGTTTACCATCATGGTACCTTGCTTCTGCAACATTGGAGTGAACACATAGCAGGGCCCAGTCAAGGTGTCCTACTGGGTGTTCTTCCTATTTCAGAGAACACTGCCTTACAAGCATTTTGTTAGGGGGTTCATGTCTGGTCTCACAGGAGACACCGCTATGTACTTTTCCCGTGAGTTTGGTCCATGTTGGTTTAAGATTAGGCTGACATCTCCCGGAGTGTAGATGGATGGATGCTCCTTATGTTCTCAGGTTTGGGGAGTGGTGTGAGTTATTCAGGTTCTGTCACTGGGCTCTTAGGAGATACTGCATCAAGGCTCCATTTCATGCAGGTTGAGGTCTTCCATAACTTCTGCTTCCAGAGTTCATCCTGGCCACCAGTATGTTTCCATTGCCATCAACAGGGTGCATGCTTGCTGTATGTAGTACAGAGAGCTGTTATGATTCCTAAGGCTGGCAGGAAGCGCTCCACTTTCATCTCTGAGTTCAGTGGGTTGTCTTCTTTTCTTCCTCATGTATCTAAAAGCTAGTCAGTTCCCCTGATGTTTTAAAGAACTCAGTTTTGGTTTTATTACTTTCTTCCTTACATTTATTTCTTCCTTTCTCTTCTTTGTTTTTATCAACTTGTTGTTTCTGTTAGCTTTGGGCTTAGTTTCTGTTCATAGTTTCTTGAATTTTGAAGTTAGACTATTTTGACATGCTATATTTTCTTTTGTTTCAAGAGATTCTATGGGGGCTGGAGAGATGGCTCAGTGGTTAAGAGCACTGACTGCTCTTCTAGAGGTCCTGAGTTCAATTCCCAGCAACTACATGGTGGCTCAAGGGATTCTATGATTTCTTCTTTAGTGATTTGTTTCCATTTAGTTATAAATTTTCAGGGTTTTTTTCTGTTACTTAGGGTTTTGTTTTTAAGTTTACTTTATTTTATATGTGTGGGTATTCTGCCTGCACGTGTATCTGTGCAGCACATGTGTGCAGTGCCTGTGGAAGGCAGAGGAGAGCATGGCTCCCTGGGAACTGGGGTGACAAGCAGTTGTGGGCCAGTGTGTGGGTGCTGGGATCTGAACCTGGGCCCCCTGGAAGAGCATATCTCCAGCACTGTAACTTAGTTTTAACTTTACTGTTTAAGTTGTATAACGTATCATGATGGTCCTGGGATTCTACATGGGTTCTTCCTCTGCTCGGCAGGTCTTGGGTAGGTCTTAGTGCTGTGCGCAGCTTCCATCTGTTGCTGAAAGAAAGGCTGAGGCTCCACTGTTCTTGTAGAACTTTGTTTCCTTTGCAAGTCTGTTCTTCACTTCATATATTTCTGGGTCTCTTCTTAAGTACAGGAGTATTTCTGTAGGCTTTGTTACTCCTAGTGGCAGTCTGTGGCTGATCATCTGGGCGGAACGCACAAGAGCCATCTCAGGTGCTGCCTATGGGGCAAATGAGAGTCATGGCTGCTCTCCTGATGCAATGTCTGTGTTACGTTGACAAGCAGGATTAGAGTGGTCTACACTTCCATGACTGTTAGGAGATGGTGAGCATTTATTTGCTTTGTTCAGGAGCTCTTTGTGCTTTTTTTATTTTTTACTCTTTTTTGGTTTTTCAAGACAGAGTTTCTCTGTATAGCCCTGGTTGACCTGGAACTTACTCTGTAGACCAGGCTGGTCTTGAACTCAGAAATCCACTGGCCTCTGCCTCTCAAGTGCTGGGATTAAAGGCGTGAGCCACCACTGCCCTGCCTTCTTCCTTTATTCTTTATGCTTTGTTTTTTTCCTGTCTTTTATATTTTGTGTCTTTTTGGACATATATTTAAGTCTTATAGGATCCCTTGTCAAACTGACATGTGGTTGGCTCTAATAAGTATTTAGTAGTTAATGTTGTAGACAGTATTATCTGTCCATAATAATTACTGTTGTGTATCTCACCAAGTATGCTTCAACTTCACAGGTAAAATAAAAGGTCTTCACTCTTAAGATTCATTCAGTTTCTCCTATGGCTCCTCACTTATAACAACAACAACCAAAACATTTAAAATGTTATTTTAAGGCCTGGAAAGAAGGGTTAACCATTCAAAGGTCTCTGAGGTTTCTATTGCTGTGATAAACACCATGACCAAAAGCAGCTTGGGATGGGTTCGTTTCAGCTTACAGTTCTACATCACACTCCATCACTGAGGGCAGGACCTCAAACAGGGATGCCACAGAGGGATGCTGCTTACCACCTTGGACCTCACGGCTTGCTCAGCATGCTTTCTTATAAAACCTAAGACCAGCAGCCCAAGGGTGTTGTCACCCCCATTAGCCCGGGAAACCCCACATCAATCACTAATGAAGAAAATGGACCACAGACCTGCTGGTAGGCATGTTAAAGGCATTTTCTTGAGATTCTCATTTTCCAAATGACTCTAGTTTGTATCAGTTTGAGAAAACTAGCCAGTACAAGAGTGTTTGCTGCTTTTGCAGAAGACCTAGGTTTGGTTCCCAGGTCCCAAATTGAATAGCTTGTGTCTTTAGTTCCAATATCTGATGCTCTCATCTAACCTCCACAGGCACCAAATATACACATTTTACATACATACATACATACATACTCATAGATACACATAATATAAAAATAATTCTTTAAAAGCTAAGTTTCCTTTATATTCTCTTCCACTTTAATGGAAGATGCTTTGATTTAATTTTTTTCCTGTGTGGTGCTGTGGATAGAACCTAGGACCTTACCATGCCAGGCAAGTGATCACCAGTGCACAGCATACATCCCAACCTACCATTTTCTTTTGGAGCAGGGTTTCTGCAAAGCCCTGGCTGTCTTGGAACTCACTTTGTACCAGACTGGCCCTGAAGTCACATAGATCTTCCTGCCAAGTGCTGGGATTAAAGGTGTGGGCCTCTGTTCCTGGCTCCGACCTAATCTGTTAATTAAGGGTTATCAGTGGGTGATTAGCCTGTACTAGTATTTAAGCAGCTTTCTTTCTTGTTTCCCAGCTCCATTCACAGGTAGGTAAGGTCTAAGACAGTTTTGTGTGCATCTTTTCTTTCACTTCCCCAGATTGACCTGATGCCTCACGACCTTATCACTCAGCTTTTGCGGGTTCTGGCCATTGAGACCAAGCAGGAGAAGGCAATGACCCATGCTGACCCCACGGAGCTCACACTGAGTGGTCTGGAGGCCTTCTCCTTTGACTACATGGTCAAATGGCCCCTGTCACTGATTATTAATAGGTGAGTCCTATGCAACCCAGGCTATTTATGGTCAGGCATGTGCTCACCACTGAGCTATACCCTGACCTTTCAGATAAGGCTTTTCAGTTGGTATTTAACCTCTACTAGTATTAAGAAATTTGGTTGCTTTTCCAGCTCAGTTCAGGGGTGGATGGGAGTCAGAGCTGCCTGCTTGGGCAGCTGCACACTGCAGGATGCTGGGTTATTCTTACTGTCTGTTGGTGCAGCATAGTCAGAAGCACAGGCTGCCTTGCCCAGGTTCCTGACATGCCCTTCTTTGCAGGAAGGCACTCACCCGCTACCAGATGCTCTTCCGACACATGTTCTACTGCAAGCATGTGGAGCGGCAACTCTGCAGTGTCTGGATCAGCAACAAGACAGCCAAGCAGCATGCGCTGCACTCTGCGAAGTGGTGTGTCTGTTTCACCCTCTGTCATTCAAAGAGAAGCGGCTCCGCTTTTGGGTCTTTGAGAACATTGTTTGAAAGTCACTTCTAGCTTATCCACTTTCATGACTTTCCCACTAGCTGCACACGCACTGTTCAGATCCTCAGAGACCTGACTTCTAGGCTCTGTCTACAACACATAGCCCCTCTCTGTATTCCCTCTTCCTGAGTACATGGGGCGGTAAGTGCTGGGAAGTGCTCTGATGACCTGTACACGAGTGTGTGGGGCTGGCTCATGTTTAAAGGAAAGTTTGAGGTAAAGTTTCTTAAGAATTTGTCTCAGGAAACTGGAGAGGTGGTTCAGGGGTTAGCAGGTAAGACTCTTGGAGATGGCTAAAGTTCTACTCACTGACCAGCTCGCTCGTACCTGAAACTCCAGCTCCAAGGGGTCCTCTTCTGGCCTCTGTGGGCATTTGCATTCATGTGGGGACACCACATACACACCACACATACATATAATTAAAAAGAAAATAGATCTGGGAAAAAAAATTGTCCCAGTAGAACACAAGTGTGTGCAGCCAGCCATAGTGGTAGTTCTTGGCATTACCTAAGAAAAGTAGTCTTAGCTACTTTTCTGCTGCTGTGATGAAACACCAAAACCAAGACAAGGTGTGAAAGAAAGTTTATTTTGAACTCATAGTTCCAGAGGGATGAGAGTCCCTCACCACCATGGCAAGGAGCATGGCGGCGAGCAGGCAGAAAGGGCAGCGGGGACAGCAGCTCAGAGCTCACAGCCTGAAGTGAAGTAGGAGAGGGTGAGGTTGCAAATGCTGCTAGTCTTTTGAAACATCAAAATCTTCCCCCAGTACCATACTTCTTACAACAGAGCTGCACATCTTAAGCCTCCCCAAACAGCCACCAACTGGGGACATGTCATTCAAACCTCCACATCTGCTCTGGGTGGTGTAGTTAGCTACAGATCCTGCTCTATGTCTCCATGGTACAGCTATTTGGCACTCCCTTTTCAGGATGCAGGGGAATAAAAGTTGTACTGGGTAGGATAATCAGTGACACCCTGATGAAGCCAGAGGTGGGAGTGGGTGTCCTCGGACCTCAGCACTGCGACATCTTCTTAATGTCATTTGTCCCTGTGTCCTAGCTATCAGCACAGGAGAACTAGGGTCATGAGAGTCCACTCTGCTGTGGAGTTGGGGGTGGAAGCCACAGCACGCGCTGCATGTGCTTCGTGCTGAATCTGCATTGCCTCCTCAGTACCTGTTCCTTATGCACTCAGGTTTGCTGGTGCTTTCACTTTGCGGCAGCGAATGCTCAACTTTGTCCAGAATATTCAGTACTACATGATGTTTGAAGTGATGGAACCGACCTGGCACATCCTTGAGAAAAACCTGAAATCTGTGAGTTTCTGCTCTATAAATTATAGCATTTGAGAGGCTCTTTCCCAACCAGAGTGCATTTCATAACACCATCATGTGCTAGCCAGTTGTCATGGCAGCCACAAAAATGTTCACCGCCTCCCATCTGCCTGCTTGCTGCCCATGTTTATGAGAGAGATGAGAGGAGACAGAGGAAGAAGGGAAAGAGACAAGTAGTCTTTAAGAGATCACAGGCCATTGAGACAATAACTGTACACACAATAGAGTACCAAGCCAGAACTGAAAACCACATGCCCAGTATCCTTGGTGAAGTCTCAGGCCTTTGTTTGCAGGCTTCCAACATTGATGATGTCCTTGGCCACCACACAAGTTTCCTTGACAACTGCCTGAAAGACTGCATGCTGACCAACCCTGAGCTGCTGAAGGTTTTCTCCAAGCTCATGTCTGTGTGCGTCATGTTCACCAATTGTATGCAGGTGAGGACAAGGAGACAACGTGAGCATGTGCTATGTCCAGGCTGTTGCCACATACTGTTCTGTCCCACAGCTTCTGCCCTTGCAGAGCTCCTGGTCTTTGGGGCTAGTCCATCCCATCCTGACTGTGAAGCTTTCTAGGACTTGCCTTATTTTTCATAGCATTCCTTGTGCTGGTCTCTGTCTTAGGCCTCTTCCGGATATCTTTACATTCATTTGCCAAAACAGTATTAAACATGATTAAACTTATCTCAAGCAGTTGTCCAAATGATGCAGAAAATGTCAGCGACAGAAGGGTAGTCTGGGGTCTCTGGGCTGGAGGATGCTGGGAACCAGGTACTCTTTTAGGCAGCACTTTAGAGCAGTCAGAAGGTAGAAGATGTAGGTGGTTCTAGGTTGTATAGGGAACAGGGCTATAAAGCTCATTCCTTGGATGTTTAGGGGCCATGTTAGTTCCCACATAGGGAAACTCAATTGGTAGTCACTGAAAAATGTAGACCTGGGAATGCTAGGAACTAACATCCCGTCTACAGCTTTGTATTCCTGTGTCTCTGGGTTGGTACTGTGCACCTGTCGGTACTTGCTGTCTTTTGTGGAGCACTGTATGTGGAGCTAACCATAACCTTTCCTCATGACTCACCTTTAGAAATTTACACAGAGTATGAAGCTGGACAGTGAGCTAGGCCGTCTGACGCTGGATCAGGGTAGTGCACAGGGGCCACCCACAGAGACTGAGCGGATTGAGGATCGCCCCCGGAAGGAGCCTACCAGGAAGGTATGTGGCCATGGGGCTTATCCAGAAAGACCTTCTTCCTACTCAGCTACGACAGTATTAGCATTGCAAACTTAAGAAAATAAAGCCTTAAACAAGACAGACATTATAAAGCCAGGGGTGGCTTATACCTAGAATCCCAGCACTTGGAAAGTAGAAGCAAGAGATCAGTTGTTCAGAACCAGGTTCAGCTCCATAACAAGTTTGACTAACACAGAGACCTTCTGTTACCTTTGCCTGGCTTCTACCTCTCCGATGGACAAAACACAGATCCTGAAGTTAGGTTCCAAACACAGACACTAGAGTCTTCCTTCTCAACACAGAGCCTCCGGACATCTGGCCTCCAGAGTGTTGGAAGCCATCTATACAACAGTATTGTGCGGGGTAGGCCGGGCTGCCCTAGAGCACAGAGCTTTGCCTGGCTAAAGTGCTTTTTCCTGATTAGTCAATTAATCCAGATGACCCGTGAAGCCTTTAGGATTCATAGTCAGGAGCTGGTAAATGGGAGATAGTGTGAGAGCATGAGGACGCTAAGCAAGAGCAGTAGGAGAGAGGTCTATCCTTGCTTGTTGGAGACCAAGAGGGAAACAGCAGTGGCCCTGGAATCAGACCACAGCCTGGAGAAGCCCTAGGGTGCTGGGCCTACTGCCCCAAGTGTTACTCCATTTGCTGTGCTCTGTTCCCATCTTCTATAACATGGGGACAAGGCAAAACTAGTTTCTTTCATAAAAATCTAGGGAGGCTAGGTATGGTCACATGTACCAGCGGCCCCAGCACTTAGAAGGTAGAGGCAGGAGGATCCGTCATTCAAAGTAAGTTCAAGGCCAGCCTGGACAACATGAGCCTCTGTCTCCAAAACCGAGAGCCAGAAGTGGTGGCACAAGCCTGTGATCCCAGCTCTCTGGAGGCTGTGGTAGGAGAATACAAGCCAGCCCGAAGTATGTAGCAGCAGTCTGTCGCAAAACTAAAACCCCACAATGACAAGAAGGGAAGAGCATCCTTTTAGCTCCCTGGTAGCCAGGTCTGAGCTCCCTGGGCTTTATTTTCAGCATCTGTCTGAGCATGTGGACACTCCTCAGCTGTCCTCTGGTTTCGAGGCCACCATCAACAACTTTGACAAAAACTTCTCTGCCCATCTTCTTGATTTGCTGGCCCGACTAAGTGTCTACAGCACCAGTGACTGTGAACATGGCATGGCCAGTGTCATCTCCAGGTAAGTAACACTTCCTGATTTTAAAACCCAGCCCTGCCATCTGCTTTCACCACTACCACTGTTCTCCATGGCTCCAGCATCAGGCGCCCACATCTGGGCAAAGGCTGTGGAAGGGAGGGACCAGCTGTGAATACTCTGGTTGAGGGGCTGTTTGCTTACCACTGGGATAGGAAGGGGCTCTGGCTTCATCCAGGAATTGGATACCATTCCTGAATTGTCCTTTGGAAAGTACTAGTTTGTACACTGGGACCATGTGGTGTCCTGTGCCACCCTGTAATGCCCTCATTTCTGAAGTCTCTAGCACAGAAAATCACAGCCAGGCTTCGTAAGCCTGGGGCACCCTCAGACTCCCATTGCCAGGAGATGCTGGGTAATGAGAACCCTAACCAGTGGCACATAATAAGGTCCACTGGGAATGAGACCTGCTAGTGTACCCATGCACTGGCAGGTGGAGCATGCCCCTCCCTCTGCCTGGAAGAGACCCTGGGTTGTATCTGCCACTGACCTTTACATGATTAGGAGAAGTGGGGTTGCCACATGGATAACCATGGCAGATCCCGTGTATTATCTTCTCAGCTTAGGCTAGCTTCTGCCTGGAGTTTTTCTAACACCCCTTTCCCTCCTCTAAAGGCTAGATTTCAATGGTTTCTATGCGGAACGCCTGGAACGTCTATCTGCAGAAAGGAGTCAGAAGGCTGCCCCCCAAGTGCCTGTCCCAAGGGGACCCTCAGCACCAGCACCCAGGGTGGCCATTCCTGCGCAATGAGCTTACTTGTTAAATATCATTATTTCTGGAACATGGGTGTTGTGCATTATTACTGCTTAAATATGGCTTGAGTTTCTATCTTGGCTCAATGATTTCCTTTTTCATGGTATTAGATATCCTTTTATAAGCTTTCCAGAGGGCTAGAGAGATGGCTCAGTCAGTAAAATGTTTTCTGTGCAAATATGAGGACCGAAATTCAGATCCTTACCATCTGTCTTAGCTAGGCCTTCTGTTGCTATGATGAAACACCATAAGCAAAAGCGACATGGAGAAGATATGGTTTGTTTCAGCTTACACCTTGTAGTCTGGTTCATCAGAAAAGTCAGAGCAGGGACCTGGAAACGGGAACTGATCCAGAGGCCATGAAGAAGTGCTACTTACTGCCTTTCTCCTGTGGTTTACTCAGCCTGCTTTCCCATCATACCCAGGATCAGTACCAGCTGGGTACTGCCCACAATGAGCTGGTCCCTCCCATATCAAGCATCAATCAAGGAAATACACCACAGAACAGTCTCATGGGACATTTTCTCAGTTGAGGTTTTTCTTCTAAAATGACTCCACCATGTATGAAACTGACATAAGTCTAGCTAGCACACCACCTACATTAAATGTTGGGTGTAGTGAACACTTCTCTGTTCCCAGTGCTGCGGGTACAGGTAGGCGGGTTCCTAGGGCTTGCTGACCAGCACGTCTAGATGAGTCATGAGTTCCATGTTCAGTGAGAGACCTGTCTCAAAATAAATTTTAAAAGGTGGAGAGTAATAAAGGAAACAGTCTGGTGTCAGTCTCGCAGCTCCACATGCATAAGCACAGCACACACATAGTATATACATGTACTCAACAAAAAGAATAAACATGCAAGCTGCCTGTAGCACAGTAAGGGCTTCCCAGACTTAACTGTTTGACTTTAAAATCCTGTGTGTGTTGACTTAACTGTTTGCCTTTAAAACCTGATGAGAGTGTATACGTGTTTGTGGTGTGTGTGTGTGTCGGGAGTCCTTTTTGCCTCAAAGACAAAGACACAAGGTTTTTGTGGGAGGAGCACTATAATTGGAAGATGCCATGTAGAGCCTGGGGTTGAGAACTGTACAGATTTAGGGGCTGCCTTTGTGTCCAGCACTAGGGGGCAGCATTGTTCCTAACTGAAAAATACCCTCACTAACCAATGTATACTCAGCTCTTCACCAGTTCCAGAACCCTTAGGGTTTACCCTCTGAGGAGTATCCTTGAAGACAGGCTAAGCTTCAAGCCAAAAGCTGTTCTTGCCAGAACCAGGGCCTGGATGCCCTTGGTCTGTTGGATAACTAACTGGCTTTGCCTTTTGGAAATTACTTAGCAAAGTGGCTAACAAGTTCTGTTGTAGCTACCTTGTCATAGTGGCTTTCTGCTTTAGTCCTGGAGTGGACAATATGTCTATCCTTGACATGACACTCCCCTGCTCCAGGGTGGTCTAGTCTAGCTAAACTATATAAATATTTATGTCCTTTACAGAATCCAGTTTTAAACACCTGCTCTGGGAGGGTTTGGGCAGTGAGGAAGTGTTTGGAGGAATGACAATTAGAGGCAGCTCTCTTGGCTGTTTGCCCTGACTGGTGGAAGCCTGGTCAGGACTGGCTAGCTAAGCAGAGCCCCCTCCCCCACCCCCTTTCCTGGGGTGCTTGGTTCTTTAGCCACACAGTTTCTTCTGGTCTGCAGCATGTCCAGACTTGCCTTAGTAAACGTCTGTCTGCCAACGCAGTGTTGTCAGAATGAATGCTAGACTGAGCAGAGGATACTGGCCTGTCTCCAGGAGCCCAGAAAGCCATGTCCTGGTTGATGACCTGCAGCTTCCAGGTTTGCATGGGACACAGCTCCAAACCCTCCAGAGCACCTGCTGGGTGAAGTTAGGAGTAAGTTGAGTCTGTCCTATCTGATGGAGTGTGTACCCATCATTTCCAACGTATTTCTACCAGTGCGAGACAAAGTTGGCCCTATTTGGTCCTGATTTTTGATTATACACTGTTCCTCCATCTTTACTATGGACAGTTGGACTTAGAAGACAATGGTTGCTACTGGCAACAGGTTTTGATTTTGCCTTTGATTTGATTAAGAACACATTTCCTGGAACTTTCACTGTCACCTGACGTGCATTGTAAGAATATGTGTGTGGAAGTCAGCCTTACCCAAGAGCTGACTGCTGCCTGTTTCAATCTGGTGTCTGTTCTTGCCCTGAACACTGCTGATGCCTCAGGCAGCGGTTTGCCGGTGAGATTACTAAGCCATTGCTACATTTCCGACCTTATCCACAAGGACAGAGGAGTGACAGTAGCATGTGTGCCCCAGCTTAAATTCTTAGGTACAGACTACAAAATATGATCCAAGACTCCAACCCAACCCTGTAGTTTCCCATTATGGCTGAGCTGTCAGGCCCTGTTGGTAGTTTTGGTGTCTCCCTTTCCTCTTAGGTTACTTACCCCTCGTGGGGTGGGACTGTAAAGTTTGTGAGGTCTAACCACATCTGTGCCCACAAGGATGCATAGAGAACATTGCCACAAATAATAAACAGGCTTGACTACATTCCCAAGCATTCCGGGTTCCCACAGTAACAGACCCACCTGGAGAAGCTGGAAATCAGGCCCTGGTAGGGGCACTGAGAATGCTGGCTGAGTCAGCTCTACCCTTGGGACGTGAAAGACAGAATCCAGGCCTGTACAAGGAGCCTTGTGCGTCCAGACCCCCTAACCGAGAGATTAGGTAGGCCCTCAAAGAATCAGTCAGGTTCCTCCCTGCTTGTGTCTCTCTAGGGAAGCCTCAGAAGCCTCATGGAGCTGGGCAGGAACTTTGGGAGTCTCAGCTCCCACAGGCTGGTCCTGGGCCCACACTGTCCTTCCTTGCCCATGTCTGCATCTTCCAGATGTCCAGGAAGTCAAAGGGTCTCCTTCTGAAATTTCAGACTCATAAGTCACTTCCCCTCCAAAAGTCATCTTCCTCCAGCTAGACTCCACCCAGTTAGCACACCCAAAGCTCTGTCAGAGCTGGGAGGCAATCCCACAATTTCCCCACCAAGACTGGGAGCTTATAGAATGGCCGAGTTACTCAAGTTGGTCCATTTACCATCTCCAGCTCCCATTAATTTTGTCCAAAATCATGGGAGATCAATAGGAGCTACCCAGAAGTTACTCGGGAGGGGCCGCTGTAACTCCTGACTGCCCTGGAGGCTGGTTCCTGCCAGCAGGGTGTTGGTATAGAGGTGTATACTTCTTGCCCCACCTTGCTCCATCCCACCCCGCCCCACAGCCCAGTGATTGGCCACTTCTGATCAGTGGGCGGGCTCTCAGAAAGAAGAACCAGACCAGTGATCAAGAGAGAGTACTTTGTGGAACCTCTAGAGTTAGTGTGCCCCAGGTCCCATCATGCTTGGCCTCTGGCTACTCAGCGTCTTATGGACATCAGGTGAGTGATGATTATTTGATTTCAAGAAGCCCGTTTCAGGGCTTGGTGGTCTGCCTAGTGGCCACTTAGCATGGTCAGGTCACCCTGGAATTGGTCCCTGGATATGGAGAAAGTAGGTAGATACAGATAAGGTCAGAATTGAGATTTTTTTTTTTCAAAAGTGAAATGTAAGAGAAATTGGTTCCTGGAATCTTTTTCATTGAGCTAGTTACAGGAAAAGTGACATCACTAGGCGTGGCACTAATAGGACAGCTTTCCTTGCTGCTGTAGGGGTCCCAGGCAGCAAGGTTCACCCATGGGATCATGAGGGATGCATAACTCTCTAGCTAGGCAGGGACAGAAGCTAGAGGTGCAGTGGTCCCAGCTCCCTAGCTACATGGGGTCCTGCCTCCCACTGGGAGGCTTGGTTTTCCTGTCCTGGGAGGACCCTGGCTGGAGCGGTCAATCCTGGAACCCTGGGGTTAAGTAGCTATGCCCCTTGTCTATGCAAGAGATCAATAGGTGGTCTCTTAAACTGGACCTACCTACAGATAGGTGGTCTCTAAACCGGTCCCTCATCAGTTGTTGAGCTGGAAGCTCTCTGTTGGGAGAGAGAAGCCTGAGGGTGTGTACTTTCATCAATTAGATATGATCATGTAGCTAAGGATGAGATGGGGTCAACTCTGGATGTCTGGCAGGTAGACCAAAGGGCTATATGTGTTCTCCCTGCGTAGGTCCAGACAGGCACTGGGGAAGGGTGGGGTGTGTGGATGAGGTTCTTCTGGGCCCTTCATAGGTGCGCTAGGCTCAGACAGCTCCACTCTGGTGTGATGGACCCGGCAGTGTATTAGCCACAAAGCTCTTATCTGGACCATGGAGCCAGATCCCATTGCTGGCACTGAGCCTTGTGATGATTCCCTAGATAAAAGAGAGAACACTGGCTAGACACTGCTTGAGGCAGGACAACCCTCACTGGGCCTCTGACCCCCTCTCTTCTGTAGCAGTAGCCCCTGGACCTCCTTTGCCCCATGTGAAACAGTATGAGGTGGTTTGGCCTCGGCGCCTAGCTGCATCCCGCACTCGCAGAGCCCTGCCCTCCCACTGGGTGAGTCTACCCGTTAGCCTGGCCGCACAACCTGTTTCTGCAAAAGGACCAGCAGACTCTGGGGATTGCCCTGTGCAGCTCCAGAACTTCAATGTCTGTGCTTCTGGGGATGACCTGTGTTTACCACTTCCTTCCTCCTGCCTCCTGCTGCCCTGCCCCCTGAATCAGAGTCTAGGGCCCCCAAGGTAGGCACTAGGACCCACTGACCTCCTTGCTCCTTTTGAGACCATTGGCCCAGCCTGGAGAGGCCTCTCACCCAGGAAAGGTACAGCAGCTTGTGCTGTCCTGGGCCACTCCCCAGTTTCAGTTGGCAGTGGTTTGTTAGATTAGTTAGCAGCTGCTCACCCTAAAGCTATGTGCATGCATTGAGAACCTCTCATCTTGGGATTTCCTGGAGCTGGGAGCTGAGAACAGCCTCTAGACCTCCAGGAAGATTCCTGGCCCTGTCCTTGTTTGGATCTTCAGGAAACATCTCTCTCTGCCTAGGCTTTCCTCTTTCCTGGTGTATACTGTCCCTAGGGCGAGCTGATCGTACACATGGTGTATGAGTGAAAGGTCATAGAGTATGTAGCACACACCTGCTCTGAATCTCAGGCTGGACACCATAGCCAGCTGAGGAAGAGTGGTGCTGAGGCATCTGTGTACCTTACTCAGCCCCATGTTGCCCTGGATTTAGTGGCTACCTGACCATGGCTGCCACTCCCACCCTGCTTTCTCTGGGGAGGAATGTCATAATCTCCTCCTCCTCCTCCTCCTCCTCCTCCTCTCCTTCTCCTCCTTGTGAACAGATTGAGGAAATGGCTCAAGGGACCATGGAGCTCTGTTTTTTTCTGCTTCATCTGGGAGACTTGCTTTCCCTGTCCCTCCCAAACAGTTCAGCCTGGTCCCAGCCATCTACTTCCCTGCCTGAAACTAATGAATCCTCATGGTCTAGGTCTAGGGAGGCTCTGCTTGGGGCTTTCTGCTATGCAAATCCCTGACCTTAAGCTGAGATCACTCACCCGGAATCCCCATCCAGGGCCTGTACCCAGAGAGTCTGAGCTATGCTCTTGGGACCAGTGGGCATGTTTTCACCCTGCACCTTCGAAAGAACAGGTAAGCCGATTCCGGCCCTTGGGTCTGTCTCAGTCCAATGGGAAGTGCAGGCTCCTGTGTGCCAGAATCCTGGCCCAGGCACCTTATGGTGGCTGCGCCGTGTGAGGCGGGACCAGGGAACTTCAATTGTTGTCTTCCAGGGACCTTCTTGGCTCAAGCTACACAGAGACCTACACAGCTGCCAATGGGTCTGAGGTGACGGAGCAGGCGCACGAGCAGGTATGGTGCCAGGCCAGCCTTCCCTGGGTCAGCGGAGTCAAGGAATCGAGACTTATGACCCTCTCTCACTTCTTCAGGACCATTGCCTCTACCAGGGCCATGTGGAAGGGTACGAGGGTTCAGCTGCCAGTATTAGCACCTGTGCTGGCCTCAGGTATGTACTGTAGACCCAGGCAGGAAGTCCCATTCTACAGAAGGGTAACTGAGGCAGTGAAAAGGAGACCTTGGCATGAGAATTCTTTCCTGCTGTGTTTGTGCCTTCTTGCCTTCTGTATCTACAAGCCTGGTCATCTCCCACAAGGAACAAGCTGACCATACCCTCTGTTCACCTGGCTCTCCCCCTCAGGGGTTTTTTCCGTGTTGGGTCCACCGTCCACTTGATTGAACCTCTGGGTGCTGATGAAGAGGGGCAGCATGCGATGTACCAGGCAAAGCACCTGCAACAGAAGGCTGGGACCTGTGGGGTCAGCGACACCAGCCTGGATGACCTAGGGCCTCGGGCCTTAGAAATCTACAGGGCTCAGCCCCGGGTGAGTGGCAGTATCCCCTGTTGGTCGGTCCAGTCCCGGACCCCATGCTTGGGCATGGGCATGGCTCTCTGTAGTCTTGAAGCTTGCAAGCCCTATGTCCAGTGGGTGGGCCTGACTCAGCCTTGCAGCTCCAGAGAAAGCCCATTACACTGAAGATGCCTAGACTGTGCCTCCCAACAGAGTTGGGCTCTGGGGTAGGATGGGGTCAAAGTCAAAATGACTGATTGGCTTCTTTCCCTAGAACTGGCTAATACCCAGAGAAACACGCTATGTGGAGTTGTATGTGGTTGCAGACAGCCAAGAGGTATGGGGTGCAGGGGCTGAGTGGGCTGGATAAATTGGGGCGAGGTTGCCAAGCCCCCAGACTAAAGGTCTCATATTTCCAGTTCCAGAAGTTGGGCAGCAGAGAGGCCGTGCGCCAGCGAGTGCTGGAGGTTGTAAACCACGTGGACAAGGTGGGTTGCCCCAGGGGTGCTGATGGTGAAGAGAGGGTCCAGCTGTTCAGGGTAGGAGGGCCAAGATAGCCAGTCAAGAGATGGGGCTAGTTCAGAGCTCTGTACTGAGCACAGGCCCTCCCAGTGGGGAAAGGATGCAATGCCCCTGTCCATCCCCCTGCCTGCTCTGACTCCACGGGGCTGCTCATCCTCCACAGCTTTATCAGGAACTCAGTTTCCGAGTTGTCCTGGTGGGCCTGGAGATCTGGAACAAGGACAGATTCTACATCAGCCGTTATGCCAACGTTACGCTGGAGAACTTCTTGTCCTGGAGGGAAGAGAACCTGCTGGGGCGGCACCCACATGACAACGTGCAACTTATCACGTGAGTGGGGGGGCACGCCCACACACCACAGTGAGACAGAACCAAGCTCCAGGGAGGTGGCCTCTGTGCAGCCTGGCCTCCAGGGTAGGACACCCGAGCAGAGCTGTGCAGGGATGAAGAAAGGCCGGGAATCAAGGGCATACCTGTCTTGTCTGTTTCTAGGGGGGTTGATTTCATTGGGACCACTGTTGGACTGGCTAAAGTGTCTGCCCTATGTTCCCGTCACTCAGGAGCTGTGAATCAGGTAAAAGGAACTCTTACCCAAGCTTACCAAGCTGTCTGGTGGCCGTACGGTCAAACACAGTGCCTGAGCTGTGGGGTAGAAGTGTCAGCCTAGGTCCCTAAGACACCATGAAGCAGTCACCTACTCTGGGGGTGGATTTGAAACCTGGTTTTATGTTAGGGTGTTAGCAGGTGGTCAAGGACATGAGGGTAGATGGTAGCAAGACAGAACTAATGAACCTATCCTCATAGGACCACACCAAGAGCTCCATTGGTGTGGCATCTACCATGGCCCATGAGCTGGGCCACAATCTGGGCATGAGCCACGATGAGAACATTCCGGGATGCTACTGTCCTATACCACGTGAGGGTGGTGGCTGCATCATGACTGAAAGCATTGGGTAAGGTCCTATGGGACATGTTGGATGTGAAGGGACAGACTGGCACGTGGCTCTTCCTAACAGTGACATCCCTTACCCTTAGCTCCAAGTTCCCCAGGACATTCAGCAGGTGTAGCAAGGTTGACCTCGAGTCATTCGTGACAAAACCCCAGACAGGCTGCCTGACCAATGTCCCAGATGTCAACCGGTTCGTGGGTGGCCCTGTGTGTGGAAACCTGTTTGTGGAGCATGGAGAGCAGTGTGACTGTGGGACACCTCAGGTCTGTCTCATCCCATCCCTGCCCCCTGCTGGTCAGCTTCGGCATTAGTGTAGGGACCTCAGTCTGAGGTCCTTCTGGTTAAGCTAACCTCCCAGGCCTGGTGTTATGTGCCCATACCTCATCTGGCCACAAGTCACTACATCTCTCTTTAAGCCCTTAATAACCTATAAGGGAGTTGGAGACTAAATTGGCTGCAGTCCCTTCCCCAGTGATCACCAAAAGCCTGTCCACCCTAGAGCCAGGTCTGGCTGGGGTGTAGCTGCTCCAACCGTTTTCCTCCTAGGACTGTCAAAACCCCTGCTGCAATGCCACAACTTGCCAGCTGGCCAAGGGGGCAGAGTGTGCCAATGGTGCCTGTTGTCATGACTGCAAGGTAAGTTGAACTTCATCCAGGATCTGCTCCAGTCAAACGTGGGGGGTTGGGATTCTTGTGAAGGCATCACATGGACCTGGCCTACAGTAAGCTTCTCTGTGGGACCAGGTGAAGCCAGCTGGGGAGGTATGTCGTCCCACAAAGGACAACTGTGACCTGGAGGAGTTCTGCGATGGCCAGACGCCAACATGTCCTGAAGATGCCTTCCAACAGAATGGCACTCCCTGCCCAGGGGGCTACTGCTTTGATGGGAGCTGCCCCACACTAGCACAGCAGTGCCGGGATCTGTGGGGGCCAGGTGAGGCAGACATGAGCATAGGATAGGGGCCAGCTTGTGGGGCGTCTATAACCTAAACCAGATTAACTTCTCCTGGCCCCACAGGTGCCCGGGCAGCAGTCGACTCCTGCTTTGCCTTTAGCATCCCTCGGGGCTGCAATGGGAGAATGTACCCTGGCAGGTAAGCATCAAAGTCAAACTGTTGGGAGCTGGATGTGGTACGTCTTCAATAGCAAGGCTGGTCCACAGAGACTTCCCCACAGAGGAGGCCTGCTCTGTGAGGCAGGTGACTCTCCTGGAGTCTGCCCTGCTTCCAGTCATCAACCTGAGCCCAACATCCTTGAGAGAGGAAAGGTCCTGTGGGGGGGGGCTGTCTCCTGCACCACCCAGGGCCCTGAGCCACTCAGAGTCCCCAGGACACTCATGATCACAGCCTGCCCTGTCTGCAGGGTCAACCGGTGTGGGGTGCTGTATTGTGAGGGAGGCCAGAAGCCCCGTGAGCGTTCCTCCTGCACTTTCTCCTCCAACCATGGAATCTGCCACGCTCTCCACACAGACAGCAACACCGACGACACCTATGAGCTGGTACTCCAGGGCACCAAGTGCGAGGAGGGAAAGGTGAGCTGAGGAGCACTTGAAAGCCATCCAGGGCTGATGAAGATCAAATGCGCCCATATGATCAGTGTTGCAGTGTCAGCTGGTGGAGGCATGTGCATGGGGCTTCTATTGTGCCCTAGTCAAAACTGAGATGGTAACCTGGCAAATGGAGATACCTGTCTGGAGACCACCATACCCAAAGAGTCCCCAGGATCAGCCAGTCTAGTGCCACCTCATGGCTGAGGGCCCCTCCACACTAGCACACACACACAAGTATGAAGTAGTCATCCTAGAGTGTGACCACACTATCTGTTCTGAACTTACCTTTAGATTTGAGGATGGTGGAGTAAGGATTGGGCCTAGGCCAACTACCCAAGAGCCTCTTCCACCTTCCAGGTTTGCATGGATGGAAGCTGCCAGGACCTCCGTGTATATAGATCTGAAAACTGCTCTGCTAAATGCAACAACCATGGGGTACGTGTAGCCTCGGGCCTCAAGTCATAGTACACCTACTCTCTGGTGCCTTTGAGATAGGTAGCTGCCACTACTTGCCTGTTAATGGAACTTGTGGCAGAGACAGCTGTGGGTATAGCAATGTGGGCTCACATTAGCCTATATCCTTCTGATGGGGGTAATCAACCAGGCCTCTTTGAAGCTGAGGTCAGATAGGTGCTTTCTACTGAGCTTGTGGCCACTGGTCAGTGTGGTCCCTGGGAAGAGCTCCTTATAAGCTTAAGATTGACAAATGTGGATGGGTGGAGGGAACCCTGTGTGTGCTATAACCTCCCCTGCTGCCCTGTGGGGTACCTGTCCTTGAGGCCCTGCTTTCCCTCCAGGTATGCAACCACAAGAGGGAGTGCCACTGTCACAAGGGCTGGGCCCCACCCAACTGTGCACAGCAGCTGGCAGATAGACAAGGTAGACAAGCTGGTAAGGTCCTGAGGCCCACAAGAGCTGGCATCTGTGGGGTACCAGCCTTAAGGGGGGTTAGGATGGATCACATTGTCTCTACTTCCCAAAGGTGACACAGGGCAGTGCCCTACTCAAAACAAGGCTAGATAGCCTTGGCCCAGGCACCTAGGGCCACTTACAACCCGTACAGTGTCTTCCTTCCCAGTGGTCACTGAGTCTGCGGCTGTCCACAGCACCACAGCCTCGTGGAACTGGCTAGGCCTCAACAGTGGCACTGTGGGTCTGGGACTCACCACTACCACGTCTTCTAACCCATTGCTGGAGAGCCAGAAGAGCTGGTGTAATGTACTGGGCCCTCGGCTGGAGTCCTCAGGCACTTGACCATATGTGGGGTGTGGGACCCAGGACATGGTCAAGGGGGACCAAGAAGGCTGCATCTCCCAAGGGCCCTCCCCAGCTCTTGATTTAACGAGTCCCCAGTCCTGGATGATCATATGACCATATGTCCCACAGCATCTACGAGCTTCCCAGTCAGTTTGATTGTGGTCTTGATGATCCTGGTGGCTGTAGTGGTCATCGTGGTTGGCATCATCATCTACCAAAAGGCCCGGAGACAAATCCAGAGGAGGTGAGGACATGGTGGTTGCACCATACTTACATTCGAGACACATACTTCCTGTACTCGGAACTTGGGAAATGGCTTTGCTGCTACTTAAGAAAGAAAAGGCATTGCTTCCGTCAGCAAGCCCAGGCAGAGGCTCTTAAGGGGACTTGGGGTTCTCCTCTGGGTATTGGACAAGCCTGGGTGGGAAGCTCAGGGAACTCCCAGGATTGCAACCACTACCGCTGCTGCTGCTACTGTTGCTGCTTCTCTCTTCTCTCTTCTCTCTCTCTCTCTCTCTCTCTCTCTCTCTCTCTCTCTCTCTCTCTTTCTTTCTTCTCCTCCTCCTCCTCTCCTCCTCCTCCTCCTTTCTCTTCCTTCTCCTCCTCTTCCTCCTCTTCCTCTTCCTCCTCCTCCTCTCCCTCATCCTCCTGTCCTCCCTCTTCCTCTTCCTCCTCCTCCTTCTTCAAGGCTGTAATGGGACAGTGAGAGCAACAGATAGGTGTATGATAAATACAGAGTTGAGATAACTTCCCTACCCCTAGCCATGGCCACATGTGGTTTCCACTGTGCCCTGCAGCAAGATCTTGACCCCCAAGCTGGCTGCCAAAGGAGAGCTTTTCCCAGGTCCTCCAATCACCTCCCTAGCATAGCTGTCAGGAGATTTGTTTCTTGACCTCCTGTGCTTACAAATGTGCCTGAGACTACATTCTATGTGGGGTGTGCCAGGGCAGAGATGTCTGTCTGACTTAGGAGGCATGCCCAGGGGCCTGGATTCTCTGGCTGGAAGTGACTACACCATTCTTGTCTCTTTTTCTCCCTAGGAGTGTGGCACCCAAGCCTACCTCGGGGCTCTCCAACCCCCTATTCTACACAGGGGACAGCAATCTGCCAGCTAAGAGCAGGCCTCCAGGCCCTCCTGAGATGGTTTCTACCAACCAGCCCCCAAGACCCATAGTGAAACCAAAGAGGCCTCCCCCTGCAGTAAGTGCTGTCCTCTGACAGGTTCGTGGGGCTGAAATGAGGGAGATTAAGACTCTCCATCCCTCTACCCCAGAATGTAACCCATTAGGGATAGTGAAGGCTTTTTGTGTAAATTAACTCCTGAACCATGCAGTGGCCTGGAGCCTGGAGAAGCATTACAATCACCCCAACGGAGGGTGAAGGACTGACTTGTCTTCTAAGGATCCCTAATTGGAGTCTGGGTTTGAACTTGTGGGTTTGAGGGCTCTCAGACCCGAACTGTGAGAAGAGAATGCCCTTGCAGCTCCCTAAGCTGAGGAATGGGCTGCTAGCCTAGGGTGAACAGGAAGTGGGGAGGGGGTACCTTTTGGTAAATGTAAGAGCCTTGGATCTAAAAGCAAGGGACCTGGTGGGCATGGACTGGGGCCTTAGCACTGATTCCTGGGTCCAGGCTTACATCTCTGTCCCCTCAAGCCTCCAGGTGCTGTGCCCAGTCCACCGCTCCCAGTTCCTGTTTATGCCCAAAAGGTACCAAATCAGGTAAGCCTTGGGAAACAGCCATATCTATTTTAGAGACATGAAAACCTCTTGGGAGGTGGTATCTGGTGACTCACTCTGTGGGCCTGGAGCCCTAAGGAAACAGCTACTGTACAGGGAAAGTTGTTATCCTTGCTTAGTCAGGATATTAAATTGAACCTAAGGGTTGATTCAGGGAGCGTGGGAGGGAAAAGGTACTATTCTATTCCCCAGCCCTGAACTGTTCTAGTCTTTGGATCCTGATTCTTTTTTTTTTCCCCAACAGCTTAGACCTGATCCTCCCACCAAGCCCCTCCCAGAGCTGAAACCCAAGCAGGTAAGGGGACAGCCTTGACTCTGAGGAGACATCCCTCCTGCAAACCTGTGGTCCTTTATTCCAGAGACCAGTTTCCTATACTTTCCCTTGAGAGGAGGCTATAGGGCTTGGAAGGTCTCAAAATGCCACTAACTAAAGTTTTGAAAGTAGTGATTCATTCATTCTTTCCTCCCCAGCACACAGTGTTAGAGTCCTTCCCAGCAGGTCTCCTTGGGCTTCTAGGTGAACTGGAATCCTTTTCTTAGCCCTAAAAGTGGGCTCCTACTTCTGAGATCCCATGGACACTACCGTAGTCTTAGCCCTATGTGCATACTCTGGGGCCATAGCTGTGATGATAGAGAATGTGTATATGTGTGCGTACATGTGTGTGTGTGTGTGTGTGTGTGTGTGTGTGAGTTTGCCTATCCCAGGGAGTAAATTATTAAATACAATCAGCAGCAGGATAGAGCCCCTGAGCCCTGTCTCAGGACTTAACTGCACAGGTCAGCTGCCCACCCATGCTCCCGGCCATCCTCCCAGGCAGGCATCTGTGCTCCTCTGAGGCAGGGCTAAGGGACCTTCAGGTGAGCAAGTGACATCTGAGAAGGCCACAAAGTGGTGGATAATTCCCCAAGGGTCGTTAGAGTAGGACCTGAGTACATGTTCCTGGCTCTGCCAAGGCCATGTTGAGGATCTTATCGGCTCTTCTGGGCACTTGTGGCTCTCGAGAGGCTTTCGGTGCACATTCCTCATGTCAACAGTGCTAGTTTGCTGTCTTCTGAGTGACCCTCAGTTTGTCTACTTCTTATCTTCTTATTGTAAGTGGATGTGGGTGACACTCTTAGCAGGAATAGCTTGGGAAGTAACCACAGTGGGGTGGGAGTCTGAATGTATATGATTTCCATGCCAGGAGCTATCTTTGTGTTGAATGAACTGATGCCTAGAGAGAGAAATGAATACCTCCGAGATCATCTAGAGACTTAAAATCCTACATCTCTGGAATCTTTGACACTCGAACTCTAACAATTGGCATTGTGTTTTGCTATAGTGATTTTTATTTTTCTTGCTTTATTTTTGTATGTATGATGTGTATGGGCATGTGTGCCATGGTACACACATGAAGGTCAGAGGACCACTTTGTGAAGTTGACCTTTACTTGGGTTCTGGGATCAAACTCAGGTCATCAGGTTTGTGCTGCAAGCACCTTTCCTAGATGATCAATCTCAGTGGCCCTTGTTGCTGCTGCTGCTGCTGCTCCTTCTCCTCCTCCAACTCCTTCTTCTTTTCCCCCTTCTTCTCCTTATTGTTATTATTAGTTATTATTAGTATGGGGGTGGAGTGTGTGTGTGTGTGTGTGTGTGTGTTGTGGCGTGTGCATGCACATCACAGGATGCATGAGGGGATCAGAGGACAGCCTCGTGGAGTTGGTCCATTCCTTCCACTTTTACATGTTGCCGAGACTGAGCTCACACCATCATGCTGGCAAGCGCCTTATCCCATTGAGTCATCTCACAAGTCCTGGGTTTTTTGCTTGTTTGTCTACTTTGGTTTGGTTTTTAAAATAGGTTCTCACTCTGTAGCCCGGGCTGATATGGAACTCACTATGTAGCCCAGGCTGGCCCTTAAACTCATGATAGTGCTTCTGAGTCAGCTTCCTGAGTATTGGTTTTATAGGTATGAGCCATCACCACACCTGTGATTTTCTGTTTTTCCTTTTCATTTTTTTTGGGGGGGTGTGTGGGATGGGGTAGGGCAGGTCTAGGAGGGTGATTTTATTTCTTCTTCTTCTTCTTCTTCTTCTTCTTCTTCTTCTTCTTCTTCTTCTTCTTCTTCTTCTTCTTTTTTGAAACAGGGTCTCACTATGTAGCCTTGGCCTCTATGTAGACTGGGCTGGCCCACCTGCCTCAGACCCCTGAGTGCTGGGATTAAAAGTGTGCACCCCTGTGTCTGGCCAGGGACTAATTTTAGACTTATATAAGATCTGAAAAATCCCTTTAATCCTAACACTTGGGAGGCAGAGACAGTTGAATCTCTGAATTCAAGGCCAGCCTGGTCTACAGAGTGAGTCCAAGATAGCCAGGGATATACAGAAAAACCCTGTCTCAAACAAAACAAAACAAGGAAAAGAAAAAGAAAAAATCATCCTAGGCACAGTCTGGACAGGCAGAATGGAGCAGTGTACAGGGATTGCTAGGCAAGGATTAAAGAAAGCTGGGTGAGGAGAAAGGCCAAATGTGTCTAAAATCTACCAATGCCAGGTTACTGTCCTAAGAATCTGGAAATGAAATGTGTTTTCATAGTTAATTCTTTCCTTTTGAGCTTCTAAAGACCCATGTTCTGAAAACTTAGACCTTCAGGGTAATGTGTGGGACACTGTTGAGGTTGCAAGACGATGGGTTGGGACAGCTCCCCAAGAGGAGTTCTGCCAGCTTCAGGCTTTATCTTCTGAGTGGTAAGGTCACGCAGGAGTTTCCTACTGAGCAGCTGTGTGAAGACAGAAGCCTTCCGGGCTAGGCTGGAGCTGAGCAGGACAGCCTTAGGATGAAGCTGAGGGCAGTACTTGGCCTGCTTAGGAGAGGCTCTCTGTCAGCTGTGTCTGGTTCCTCCCAGGTCAAGCCAACCTTTGCACCCCCGACACCACCAGTCAAGCCTGGGACTGGAGGGACCGAGCCTGGAGTGGCTCAGGTGAGCCCAGAAGGAGGGGTCCAGTCTGTAGGAACCATCCTGCCGACTGTGCCACTGGAGGGTGGGTGGCTGTTTTTGTTTTCTTAGCTGGTAAGTTTTGGTGATATCCGAAAAGAAAATAGGAAAATCCTCAGTAACAGACTTGATATCTGCTTTATACTCTGCCAGAACATTTCAGCACTTGTGGCTTCCAGGGACTATCGATTTTTCTTTTTCATATGGATAGTCTACACTATATATGAAATGTTAGTACAGTCATCTTGTGTGGTTGGGGCCATTCTGTTGTTAGGGGAAGCGGAAGTCTAAATTTTAAGAATTGTCGATGGGGATCTTCAGCCGTACCTCTCTCTTATCAGATCCTCTTTAATATCAATTTCCTTTTTTCTTGGCAGGGAGCTGGTGGACCAAAGGTTGCTCTGAAGGTCCCCATCCAGAAGAGGTGACCTGCTAGGGCACCCCAGGGCCATCGTAGGCTTGTGGAAGTTTGGAGATATCACTGCTCCTGTAAACGTGCTCCTTCAGCAACGCCCCCCTACCAAGGCTGGACCTGCACACACTGTTCCTACCTCAGGAATAATCTCTCTCTATGGCTCTTGCTGTCCAGCTGCCCTCCTGAACCAGTGTCCTCTCACTGGCTTTGGCCAGCTTAGATCATATGTCTACGTAAGCTAGTTGCTAGGCAGGGGCGGCGTCACCTGCAGTGAGCGTGAGCAAGTCTGTCTATGGGTGGACAGAATGCCTGGAGTCCCCTCCCAGCAACTTCTGAATCGGTCCTCACGCAGTGACCTCTCTCCAAGACACAGTCCCTGTATCTACATCCCACTCCTGTAAAAGACTTAGGAAGGAAAAGCCGACGTTTTGGGGATGTTGGGACAGAAGTTGTCATTTCCGGGTTGAAACAGAATAGTTGAAACTATGACTAAACACTATTCACTAATAAAGATTCTATTTTATCCGTAGATTATGGATCACATTCTAAGGGGCAGTTTGTTTTTTTATTACACCAGACCAAATAATTTCACCCACCATCTCCTTTCATTTTTAACCATCCGCCTTAATTCAGCCGGGTCTCTGGACATGCAGGAGAACCAATCCTACCTGGGATCGAGGGAGGGACGGGCGCGGTTAGGGCCCCGCCCCTTCCGGCTGTGCCTCGTCTCCCAGCAACGGTCCAAACACACCAGGTTTCTTCCGCTGTGTTTCTCGCTGCTGCGGACACACTCCTCTGCCATGCTCAGTGCTTCCAAGCAGAGCTCCGCTGCGTTCCTGCCAACGCCTGGGGATATTCACAACCTCTGCGCCTGGCTGGACCGACTCCCACTCAGCCGCCCCAAGCGCCACTTGGCTCGGGACTTCAGTGATGGTGGTGCGAATGAGGGCGAGGCGCTATGGGGCGGATGATGAAGAGGACTCAAAGCTGAGGGCCACCCTTGCGTCCAGCCTCCTAGTACGGGTGTGGGTTTTGGGGAAAATGAGCGGTTCTTGAGTCCAGACTCGTGCTCCTTAGGAAAGGTAGTAGCGAACATGGCCTCCCGTGGCTCTTTCAGCTCCTCCCGGGCTCTCACGCTGTATTAGGTCCCCAGGGCATCCTACCACTTGGTCAGACTTGGAGTCTAGGTGCGGTGCCAAAGACTCGGGGGCAATCACGGGCTCCCCAGGACGAGCTCGTGTCCTTCCCACTCCATTCCATGCATTTCATGTGGTCAGGGATTACAGCTGCAACCCAGGGTCTTGGCTAGGCAAGCCAAGTTCACCTCGCATTCCCACAGTGCTGGTGGCCGAGATTGTGAAGCACTTCCGCCCTCGGCTGGTGGACTTACACAGCTACGTCCCAGCCTGCAGTACAGACCAGAAGCTGAGCAACTGGCGCCTTCTCAACAGGCAAGGCCTGGGAGCTCAGCCCACCTAGGTTGACCCAGGGATGCTCCCTCCAGCTGTGGGTCTCTGTCGGCCTTACTGTGGGTCTTTGTCTATAGCAAAGTACAGCAACCAGAGTTCCTGGGGGTTCTTTGCTAGGGCAGCCTACCAGCTAGCCTGTTCCCTTACGGATCAGTGGAGGCACATTTTACTTCACCTCCCAAAATGTCCTCAGACAAGTTTGTGCCTGTATGTTTGGTGTGATAAGTGATATCAAGAACAAGCAGAATTGGGCAGACAAGTCTGGTGTAGTCCAATCACTGAGGGCCCTCAGGAAGTGCCTGAGTAAGGTGGAGAACATGTGTGGGCACCCAGAATGCTGTATGGGGGAAGTCAGAACCCCTAAAAGACTGACTCAGATTGGAATAGAAGCATTGCAGGGCTCAGGTCTGGGTACAGTCTCATGGGCTTGTGTTTGAGAGGGTGGAGATGGAAAGAGACCTCAAAGGAGATGATCATGCCTGAGAGTGTTCACCTGCAGGTTTCTGGTACTGTTGAGCTGTAGTAACAGGACTTACAGAGGGCAAGCCCTCAGAGAACATGGCCTGATAGAGCACTGTGTTCTGTGATCGCCTGAGACATAGTCCCAAAGGCCAGGAATGAGATAGCCATGTGCCCCTCCAGTGCAGAGCAAAAAGGGGCTCTCTGAGAAAGCTAGATGTTCCCAGTGGCTGGCAGGCATTGCAGGGAGGAGACAACTTCAGGGAGAACTCAAATCCCGGCCCTTGATGGTACTGCTTTGAGAGTGTGCCTCTACCTTCTTTGCAGGAAAGTCTTTCGCAAGCTGCACTTGTGTATCTCAGATAATGATATCCAAAAGGTGGTATCCAACAGGCCTGTAGTTATCGAGTCTATTCTATGTGCACTGAGGGAGAAGATGGAGGCCAGGGCTGTTCATGTAGGCTCAGCTGGTACAGCTGTAAGTGTCTGCACATCAATTCAGCCTGCAAGTGTGCTGTGTCTTCTGCCCTTTGCACACAGTCAGATAATCCATCTGTGTGAGAATAAAACAGAAATGAATGTCCCTGTGGTCCAGAAAGAAACGAAGTCCATACATGAGGCAACAGTCCTCACTTAGACTCATTCCTGACTTCCTTGCTGTCTGGGATCTTCCCAGCCCCCCATCTCCTTCCCAGCCTGATCCAACTACCTTGGGGCAGTGGGGGAAAAAAAACCAACATCATAATTGCTGCTTCAATTATAGCCAACCCAAGTCTTTCCCACTCTTCTCCAGTTTCCACACTACCCCTCCCCCCCCCGAGTACATACAGACCAGACATATTCAGCCCAGCTACACTTCACTTCCCAACTTTTGTACTTTGCAGGATCCAGGACACTCTAGTGTGGATATTGTCCGACCTTGGGGGGAGCTTACCTCCCACCCACATACCACTAAGATTCGAGATCCTAACGTGGATAGCTGCAGCTCGTCAGAGCCCCTCTGGGACTCCTGCACAGATCATCACTACATTCCCAAAAGCTGGGCGCATGATGATCTTGAGCTCCCAAACCTTCAAAAGAAGGCAGGTATGCTCAGACGCATCCAGGGCCCAGAGGGGCTAGTGGGCTTCTGAGGAAGGCATAATACTTCTGAGGAAGGCATAATGGTCCTGGCTCCATCAATACCCAGAGAGCAACCATCCAAGGGGGAGTCTGTGAGCTATGCAGGGAAGCCATTATTCAAACAGGAGCACCACTTCTGAGATTTCCAGGGCTCTGCAAAGGGCCCTGATACCAGGATAGGACCAAGTCCTTCCATGATAACTTGAGTCTGCTTTACCAGCTATGGATCATGTCCTCTCCCCTCGTCCATATGTCCTGTCACTAGTGGGTACCTCTCAGAAGCAAGGTCCTGAGCTGATGGTGTCTATTTGTCATACAGGCCTACAGAGCCCTCCAGCCCCCTCCAGCACGAAGATCCTTCAGAATCAAAGGAATTTGGAGAAAATGGGCTGCTGTACTTGCAGAGGGTGGACCTTTATCTCTCAAATTCTCCCTGCCCACCTCCTTATGATCCCTATCCTGGATTAAAGGTCAGTGTTTACCTTTCAGGGACTCAATTGAAGGGCTCTGGGATCATCTGGTCAGCATCCAGCAGCAGCTGGAGGACAAGGAGCAAGGCCTAGCCATTCTGCAGGAGACAGTCAAGGTATGGTCCTATTGGGCATCCCTTGCTTCCTGGAGAGTCCGAGCTGCAAGGATGCAGAGGGACACACTGCCCCAGTTTCTGCACTCCTTGGCTGAGTTTCTGCAGAGCCCAGCACTGACCCAGTGAGGGCAGTATGGGGAGCACAGGGCCCTGACCAGAGAGATTCAACATTCTTTAGACATTCTTTAGATTCTTTAGAAATTAGCTAGTGGCCTAACAGCAGTAGCTCACATCTTTAATCCTAGCACCCAGGAGGCAGAGGCAGGCAGATCTCTGTGAGTTTGAATCCAGCCTGGTCTACAGAGTGAGTTCCTGGACAGCCAAAGCTATCCAGAGAAACAGTGTCTTGAAAATTTGAAGAAGAAGAAGAAGAAGAAGAAGGAGGAGGAGGAGGAGGAGGAGGAGGAGGAAAGAAAGCAGTCTGTCGATCATTTCAGTCCTTCTCAGAGACAGAAAAGATATGGCAGATCCCTAGTGCACTCACTACCTGCCTCAATGGTCTGTCCATCCCAGACCCAAGTGCAGCTAAGGAATACAAGACGGCAGTGTGGACTAGGGCCCATCTCAGGAAGCGGGTGCTGGGCAAACACCTGGAAAGCAGATAGAGTGGGCATGCTGGCTGGAGAGGCTCCTGCCTGCCCCCCACTAGCCTAAACTGGGCCTTATCTTTCTCTTCATCTCCAAATGCCAGGGCCCTTGAAACTACACATCTGGGGATCCCTGTGAGCATCTAGATGTGCGGTGCATACCTGGTTTTGATGCACATCTGGTTCTATGGAACACTTAGCTCTGCCGTGCACACAGCTTATTCTATGATACACTGCTCATTCTGTAATGCACATATGGCTCTGCTGTGCACACCGGGTTCTGTAGTGTGCGCATGGTTGTGTAGGCTAATGCCTGGGTCTGCACATGCACATCTGGCTCTGTGGATGTACTCCTGGCTCTGTGAGGACACACCTAGTCCTGCAGTATCTGCCTGGTTGGGTGGACCATGCCTTGTTCTCTGATGGACGTTTGGTTCTGCAGGCACACTTCTGCTCTTGCACCAAGAACTTCCAATGCCCCTTACTATTCCTTACCTCTCCCTGTACACATGAGCTAAGACAGTAGGGAAGAACGGCGACTCTACACCAATGGGCACGGGGGCTATCGGAAATTGCAAAGCCATCTTAGTTCCTGAGTATGTACCCAAATCTTGACGAATTATCTTCTTGTGAAAACAGGAAAGTGATGAGATATTACTGTGGCTTTGGACTTACAGAAGTAGAGAGGAAGCGGTAAGGAGAACTGAAGCTGTTGCCCCCATCTACCCTGCTTGTTCACAGGCGGCTCTCCCCACTGTTGCCCTGGCTCATATGCTGACCAAGGGAACTGTAACTTTTCACTGGAAACACAGAGAGAAAACAGACCCATTGCCACCTAAGGGTTGACACGGAGCTTGCCATTTAAGGATTGAATACCACTTGTAAATTGTCATAAAGCGAGATATCCAACTTTGAAGAATTGGTTGTGATAGACAGGCTGTATCAAGCCTGTGGCTGGACCCCGTAGAATGGAATCCATTGCTACATGTAGCCATTCAGCTCTCTGACTTTTTGATTTGAATAAAGAGTAGTGGGAAGGTGTCTGGAACATGGCTTTCTGTACTGCCTGTGAACACTGTGGCTGTCGTACTCCACAGGTCCAGGGAGGGACCTTGTCTTTCATTGTCTGCTGTGAGGCTGGCTCCCCACCCTGATCTACATGTCTTCCTTCGCACTACATGGGGTGAGACAGATCCAGTTTTTCTGCCTGAGGAGCACAGTGGGGGTCTCAGTTTCTAATGGGAGAAAGTTTGGGACAAAATCATCCTTGAAGCAGGCATGGAGGGACCACAGATGCCCCAGCTGTGCCGAAGGCAGGAGCTGCTCTAGCTGTTCTCTCTCTCTCTCTCTCTCTCTCTCTCTCTCTCTCTCTCTCTCTCTCTCTCTCTTTCTCTTTCTCCCTCTCTCTCTCTCTCTTCCTGTTTTGTGAGGCTGAGTCTTGCTAACTAGTGAGAGTAGCCTCAAGTTTCAGTGATCCCCCGTCTCTGCCTCCCCAGGACTAGGATTGTAGGCATGTGCCCCCCCCCCATTCCTAGCTTTAGCAGCCCCACCTTCATTCACTTATGCTGTTTTGTTTTGTTTTTTTTTAAGATTTATTTATTTATTATATGCAAGTACACTGTAGCTGTCTTTAGATATACATCTCATTACGGATGGTTGTGAGCCACCATGTGGTTGCTGGGATTTGAACTCAGGACCTTCGGAAGAGCAGTCAGTGCTCTTAACCACTGGGTCATCTCTCCAGCCCCTCACTTATGTTTTTATTTAATTAAAAAATGACCTGTAACTGGACATGGTGACATGTGTCCTTAATTCCAGGATCCCAGAGGTAGAAGCAGGAGGATCTCTGTGAGTTCAAGGCCAGCTTGGTCTACATAGAAAGTTCCAGGACAGCAAGGATGACATAGAGAGACAGAGTCTCAATTTTGCATACATCTGGGTATGTGCAGATACCTGGAAACCAGATGCATCAGACTTTCCTGGAACTGGAGTTGCAGGTACTTGTGAGCTGCCTGATACGGGTGGCAGGGACCAGAATGAACTTCTCCGAGAGGTTACCAGTTCTTACATACTCTTCCCATCACCCCCCCCCTTTTTTTTGAAAGACATGGTCTCTCTACATAGCTCTGGCTGTCCTTGAACTCACTATGTAGACCAGATGGCCTCAAACTCACAGAGTTTGCACTGGGATTAAAGGCGTGCGCCTGCCACCTAACCCAGCAAGTGTATGCACTCTTAACCTTAACCACTGAGCTATTTCCCCCCCCCCCCCCGCCACTTATTCTTGAGTCATCAACTTTTGGAAGTATGTGATGAACAGACAGCACGAGAGCCACATATTTACCCATCATCTGCTGTTGCTGCAAATGTACCCTGAGTAACTTCCCAACTAGATGCTTGACTCATAGCAAAGAAGGCTCAGTCCCTCTGTAGCCCTGCTCTGCCCTGCCCTGCCCTGCCCTGCCCTGTCCGACATTTGGCCTTTCTGGCTGATACAGGGAAACAGGCAGGGAGACCAGGGAGATTCCCAGCAGGCAGCAGGAGGAGAAACACCAGCCATCCACAGCCTGCTAACCCTGTGAGCTCCTCGGGCTCACTGACTGTAGGATCTTCCCCAAGGATCTTGGTGTCTCTCTTTCCCAGAGGCCCCCACAAGGGTCTTTGGTCCTGCCCCCAAAGTCATCAGACCTGGAATTGTCCATTTATTCCTAGAGGATGGAGTTGCCCAAGGCCTAGCTGGCAGGTAGAAAGACTTCTTTAGATACTTTCAGACTTGTGTGCTTTCTGAAGATTTTGCAGCTGAAGGTGATGAGGTTGGAACATCTGGTACAGCTGAAGGACCAACGGATCTGGGAGCTGATGAGAACTGGACCCGAGGAGCATCAGATCTGGAGGAGCCCCCATCCAGAGTCATTCAGACCGTGATCCTGAGCCCCGCTGGAGCTTCTCACTGATCATGGATTCTCAAAGTGAGATGCGAGGTGTGGAGGCTAGAGCACGCTGGGGCTGGAGAAGAGTTTGGACAGATTTGAAATTGGTTCTCCCAATCCCCCAGTATTTTGTTATCATCATTGATTTACTGCATTTGTGAGCTCACAAAGTCCTGGTATGTGCAGTGTCTCAGGGTCGCCTTCGAGGGTGGGTGGGAACTGTTAACCATGTAGTCATTCTGAAGTTTTCCAGAGATTCCACTGATAGGGACCCTTGGAAGGTTTTGCAGGCCTGAACCTGCTGGGCATTTCCACTGCAGGGAGTCGCAGAGAGGGAAGTTGCTGATATGCAGGAGGAGAGGATGCCACACCCCTTCTAAGGTGGCCTGGTAACCTACTTTGCCCTGAAGATTCGGTGAGCCAGGTGGACCTGAACCCGGGACCTAGATAGCCATGGCAAATGGTACAGCTGTTGGGTTCCAAGACCTGGATGCTGCTTCTAGCCTCTGGGACAGCCTCACCCTTCTGGACACCAGCCACATCCCCGGGCAGGGGTTGGGAGCATGCCCGGCTGCTGCACCTTGCTTCATATTCACATAGCTGGGGGGGGGCTCTGCTTCCTCATTTCTACCACTCTCTCCCTTAGTCACCCTCCTCTGTGCCTGTAGGCCATGACTGGCCCCTGAAGGCTCTTAGGAAGTAGGAGCAGAAACTTCAGGCTGAGCTCATGGTTTTACAGCTCCCCCCCCCCAGATGCAGACACAGTTTCCTTCGTGAGTCAGAAGCAAGTGACTAGCCGCAGGTCCTACCACCTATTCCACACTGAGTCACTTTTCAGAGTTCTAGTCAGTAAGGCAGTGTCCTAGTGTCTGGCTCTGTCAGCACTGGTCCCTGTGGTCAGCTGATTGAGAAAGCTTTGTTTCAAGCTGAAGCAGGGCCTGGCGGTGGTGGCGCACGCCTTTAATCCCAGCACTTGGGAGGCAGAGGCAGGCGGATTTCTGAGTTCGAGGCCAGCCTGGTCTACAAAGTGAGTTCCAGGACAGCCAGGGTTACACAGAGAAACCCTGTCTCGAAAAACCAAAACCAAAACCAAAAACAAAAAAAATCAAGCTGAAGCAGGGCACCTCCAGGAGAGTAGCCCCTAGTGTCTTCCGTTAGTCCTAGCCAAAGTACACGGGAGGGGGGGGGAACGACACCTCTGTGGCATGGAGCACAGATAGGTTCCTAGTGTTCAAGACAGAAACCTTCCCTAAATTGCTATAGAACCTCCCAGATGGAGTTGCCACAGTACTAAATATAAAGCCAGGCTTGCACCTCAGGGAGGCAGGAAGAACGGAGAAGGGCCAAGGGGCCCAGCCAGCACAGGCCCAGACAGCTCTAGACCTGGCCAGCCCTCCAAGTCCCCGCATGCAGTGATATAGCTCAGGCCAGCTTTCTGGGCCAGGTGCATTTACATGTTTGCATGAACAGACATGGATCACACGAAAACACACATGGAGGCTGCTTCTTCGATGGGCAGGAAGACGACCGCTGGCACCCTGATGCCTGGTAGGAGGCCAGTATTGTGGACTTCTGTGCAGATGCACATGGGACAACGTGTGTGACTGTATATGTGACAGTGTGAAGCTGTGTATGACTATCAGCAACACTGGTGACTGTGTACCCGATGCTGTGACAATGTATGGTTGTATATAACCACATGACATTTTGAGCGTGTGTGGCTGTGTATTGACTATGTGATACTTTGTGGCTGTGACTCTGTGATTGTGTACGTGACTGTATATGTGATATTATGTTGGTATAGTGTGATGGCCAGTACTGGTGCCATAATGGTAGCCTCAAGATGGATGGCAAAGATGCTGTCCAGGGGGCTGACAGGCTCTGGCTCCTGCACCGGCTGCTCCTCCCTGGCCCAACACTGCCTCCTGGGCCCCGTGGACTGGGCCTGGGCCAGCCTATTCTGGGCTTTGGGCAGAAAGAACATAGCTGGAAAAGCAGAAAACAAGACTTTGAGGTGATCGTGCCACTCCCTCAGGGCGGGACCCACTCAACACTGGAGCACGTGTTGTGGCTCTGGTAACAGGCACTGCGGGTGTTTCACAGGCAAGACCTGGCTTGCCCACCGAAAGCTGCACTCCAGGAAGCAGGTGGGGCAGAGGCCTGACTTGAGCTGGAGTTCCCCACATATGAGGAACTAGAATACCACATTCTGAGGTGACCTGAAAAAAGCCATTTAGTCACACAAGAGCAGGAGTCAGGATCACAGTGGTGGCTTAGCGGTGCCAACCCCACAAGATGCTGAGCCCTGGGCTACTGTGCCTGGGGTTTTCAGGACATGCTGGCAATTGTCTTCTCTCTCCTGAGAACTCAATCCACAACTCCAGGCTTCCTCTTTCTCATCCCAGATCACATTGTCATTTGACTTCTTCCTAGCCAGTGTCCTCTCAGGAGAACCACCCATGCTGTCTGTATGTCTAGAGTCTCCACTTGGGACTGTCTTAATTTCATTTCCAGTTACTGTGACAAAATACGGTGACATAGGACTTGTCTCAACTCGGAGTTCAGGTTCCAGTCAATCACAGTGGAAAAGTCACAGCAGCTGAAGCTTCAGGGTCCTGCTGTGCCTGTAATCAGAAACCGAAAAGACAGCACGCTTATGCTCAGCGTGGTACCTTTTTTACACACTCCAGGACCCAAACCCAGGGAATGGTCCCACCAGCAGTGGGCAGGTCTTCCTGCCACAATTAACTAACGTAATCAACATAATCCCCACAGGCCTTCACTGAGACTCTCTTAAGTAATTCTAGACTGAAGTTGACAACAATTACAAACTAATTTTGGAAGTGAAGTGGCTGGAGCCACTCTAATACAGCAAGCTGCTTGCCTGGGGGACGAAGAAGGAGGGAGGGGGGAGGGGGGAGGGAGGAGAGGGAGGGAGGGGAGGGAGGGAGGGGGGAGAGAGAGAGAGAGAGAGAGAGAGAGAGAGAGAGAGAGAGAGAGAGAGATTGAGATTAGGGTGCCACCTGGAGGAAGTCTGTGGGACTGCAGGTGTGGAGGCCACATACGGGATTTAATCCCAGCACTCAGGAGGCTGTGGCATGCAGATTCCTGTGAGTCCGAGGCCAGCCTGATGTACAGAGCAAGTTCTGATAATAGATTCTGTCTCATAAAACAAAACAAAGAAACAAAACAAAAAAAGTTGAGGGGGGTGGAGAGATGGCTTGGCGGTTAAGAACACCGACTGCTCTTCCAGAAGTCCTGTGTTCAATTCCCAGCAATTACATAGTGGCTTACAACCATTTGTAATGGAATCTGATGCCCTCTTCTGGTGTGTCTGAAGACAGCTACAGTGTACTCATATGCATAAATATTTCTTTAAAACAAAAACAGTTGAGGACAAATGAAATAGGGCCCCCAGCCTCTCCCAACTCCACCCCACATTTTACCAGTATCTTTGGAGAGAAAATTCATTCTCTAGATTTCATGATCCAATTGATTTTTCTCTACCTTGGTCTTGGGGATTCTTCCCTCGTGGATCTAACATATTAGGTCAAGACATCCTGCCCCAGAATTTGTTTTGAGACAGGGTCTCTGTTGTAGCCCTGGCTGTTCTGGAACTCTTATGTAGACCAAACTGGTCTCAAATTCAGAGACCCACTTGCCTCTGCTTCCCAAGTGCGTAGATTAGGGTGTGCAGCCTGACCCTGAGACGGTTCAGAGTGTAAGGGTCATTGTAGGAATGTCCTGTTAGACCCAAAGAGAGAAGTCCTGGAAGGACAGCTGAGACTGTCACCTCCCACACCTGGGCAGAGACACCTGATCTCCTCGAAAGTAAGTGGAGGAGATTGCTGGAGGGTCCCACCACCGCCTGCAGCACACCCAGGAAGTGAAGACTGACCTGACGCTGTGACTGGGTTTTACCCTTGCTCTCTGCGGCTGCTTGTGGAAATACCCAGGTTCAGCCCTGGTTCAGAGAAACTGGAGACTTTCTGGTGAGGTACAATGTGTGTTTTATAAAAATATAAGGAGGAAGGAATATGTTTGGTGGAGGTGTGGTAAGGTGTGGAGGAAGGACTGCTTCTTGCTGAGGCATCCCTTCCCCCCTATAGAATAGAGTTTATTCAGGGCATGGGGAGGAGAGTTGAGAGGGTAGTAGAGACAGAGAAAGGAGGAGAGAGAGAGAGAGGAGAAGGAAGAGGAGGAGGAGGGAGGAGGAGAAGGAGGAGAAGGAGGAGGAGGAGGAAGAACAAGAAAGGAGGAGGAAGAGGAGGAAGAGGAGGAGGAGGTTGGCCATGAGCACATGGAGAGGAGGGGGAGGGACATGGGAAGAGAGATGGGGGAGAGAGTAAGGGAGCAAAGGCAGGAGAGCAAGAGCAAGAAGGCTAGAGAGAGAGGAGGGGGCAAGCGGCCATGGGGCAGAGCCTAGACAAAATGCCAAAGCAAAGAGCCAGCTAGTGTCTCCTACTATCTGGTGGAAATCTCTCCCAAGAATTTAAGGCAGGAGCTAAGACCATGAAAAGCTGGTGGAGCCACAGGGTCCAGGTTTTGCTGTGTTTGCTTTTAAAAAAATGATTTTATAGTTGTTCCTGCTATGCAATAAATGTAATATGAAAAAGACCAGGACAAATTAAGCGCCCATAAGAAAGGATTCACTAAGGATGTGATGATACACACTTGTAATCCTAGTACCTAGGACCTTTTCTTCCTCTTCCTCCTCCTCCTCTTCTTTCTTCTTCTAAATATGATCTCATGTAAACCAGGCTGGTCTTGAACTCATAGAGATCCATCCACCTCTTTCTCTGAGTGCTAGAATTAAAGTCGTGGGCCACAACACCAAGCTGTTTGTTTTCTGAGATAGGGTTTTTTATATGACTCAGACTGGCCTCAAACTTGAAGTAATCCTATTCACATATCAACTCCTGGCAGTCCTCCTGCTTCAGCCACTCAGGAGGTGACACTGTAGTCAAGAGCTGCCATGCCTGTCTTAGTCAACATCTCTGGGAGCTGTAGGGAGAACACAACTCTGCGTCACTAACACCCATTTTCCCATATTGGCTGTTGTCATCCCGTTAGTGTTTCCCTCCTGCCCTACTCCTGCAGTTACACTGCATTCTAGGGGAGCTGGCATGCACTAAACAGAAAAGAATGAAACTAGCCCAGTGGGATGACAACACTCGCAGGACTTACCACATTCCCTAAAGAGAATGGATTTCATGACAACAGGGTTGCACACAGAACCGGAGTAAGCCCCTAGGAACTGTTTCCCTGATGCAGAGCGGGGATACTGACCAATCAGACCACTGGCCTGACCAGGACCACGTGCTCCATCAGCTATGCAACCTAACCCCTCTTTTTCTCTTTTCTGTAACATCTTAAAGTTCCCACTTGCTCCCTGAATGTGGGGGTCACTGAACCCCATTATCTCTTCTTCCCAATGTGTCCACTCTGATGAAATCCCATTTCTCTACTTTTCACCCCTACGGGCCTCTTTGATTGGCATGTTGGGGAAGTGGCTGGGTCTGTTCCAGGTGTTAACACTCAGGGACACACAAGGATGTAAATGAAATCTATTAGACCCTTCTGTCCCTGGGCAGTGTCTGAAGAGACCTGGGGGTCCAACTGAATAGTTTCCTCATTTGCAAATGAGAAACACTGGCCCCCTAAGTCTACCAGGTTTATATCAGCAGGGGTTGGCTTAAACGGATGGATTGAAGGTAGTTAACCCTTCAGCTGCTGACTGTTCAGCAAGGATCAGTTACTCTCAGTCTCAGGATGACCCCAAGTGGCCAGTTTGGGCATCTCTCTTCCTTCTATGAAGGTTGCTGTGCCTAATGAGGAAAGTCCAGTTTTCCTCATTCCACATCCCTACTCTGTTTTTTCTTTTTTTTTTTTAAATTGTTATTGTTTGTGTCTTCATTATTGTTGTTGTTGATGTTTGGGGTTTTGTTTTGTCTCGCTTTGCTTTTCAAGACGGTCTTCTCCCGGAACTCTCTTTTGTAGACCTAGCTGGCCTCGCACTCACAGAGATCCACCCGCCTCTGCCTCCTGAGTGCTGGGATTAAAAGTGCGTGCCACCACCACCCAGCTCCTCATTTCCCTTTTAATTTCCTTCCCTTGTTTCTGTTGATGACCACATCAAACTTGCAGAGTCCCCTGGAGAGGGCACCTGGGAGGTGGAGCTCTTCCAACCGGGGACAGAGACAGACAGCACAGGGTCAGTACCGCTGGGCCTGCTCATTAAGTGCCGCTGGTGCTTCTAACACCAGAGAAGGCTTTGCCAATGGAGCTGAGCAAGTGCTCTCCTCAACCCTAGGCAAGTGTGCAAGGCCCTCCCTGCACCCTGGAGTGCTAGTGCACTTGTGTGTGCTGTCTTCCCCCACCACCCCCCCAGGAGGAGAACAAGAAAGAGGCTGGGATGCAGGTCTGGGAAATGAGAGACCTCAGAGTGAGTTCTGACTGAAGATGGGAAACCTTAAGAGGGTAGGGCTGACTAGGGTGTGATCAGCAGGTCCTGGTGTGCAGGCAGTGGACTCTCTGCTGAGAGAGGTAGGTATGGCATGACGGCACTCTAATCACTGGGTATATAGTTCTGCATGGGTTAACTATTCTGCAGCAATTTAAACAGGCTTTAGAGAAAACTGCCCAAAAGTTGTGTGAATGAACAGCCGCTGCTGAAACAACCTGTTACCACCAAATTTTCTACGGAACTCACTTGAGGAGCTAGAGAGGTGGCTGAGCAGTTAAGTGCTTGCAGAGGACGAGAGTTTGCTTTCTACAACACATAACTGCCTATAACTCCAGCTCCAGGAAGTCTGACATGCGCTTCCGGACTCCTCAAGTACATAATTAAAAATAAATGCTTTTAAAACTCACCTAAATACCATTGGGTGTGGTATCACATTAAACAAAAACAAACTAACAGAAATTTTCACTTAAACTGCTTTAGGTCAAGTTGGAGATCATGCTGACAGACCTAATGAACAGACAGGATGTCAGAGGCAGAAGCTAGGGATAAACAGGAGCTTGTGGGGAGCTTGTCTGTCCTGGGAGGACGATCCAGAGTTACCCCTGGGGGAATTCAGATGTTCAAAGTGTCTGGGGATGTTTTTATAGCACCTTCCTTTACGTGGATGCTGTTGCTTCAAATGTCTGGACCACACCTCTCCAGGGTAAAGGCAAAGCAATTGCCAGCAAGGCCCATCAAGACCCATCAGGACCCATCAGGACCTAGCAGAACCCAGCAGGACCCAGTAGGACACAGCAGGACTCCTCTATGGTGGGCATCCGTGACAGGCAGGTCACTGTAAGAAATAAGTGAAAGGGGCTGAAGACATGGTTTAATCAGGAAAGTGCTTGCCACACAAGCACAGGGACCTGAATTTGGATCCCCGGAACCTACATAAAAGCCCCGTGGTGTACTGGGCGGTGTACTGGTTCATGTTTGTAATCTCAGCTCTTGCAGGCAGGGGTGGGGGTGGGAGAATGACAAAGACTTTCTGTAGCTTGGTGACCCGCCAATCTATCTAGCCTAATTGGCAAGCTGCAGGCTAGTGAGGAATCTTCTCAAAAAAAAAAGGTGGACACACACACACACACACACACACACACACACACACACACACACACAGAGAGAGAGAGAGAGAGAGAGAGAGAGAGAGAGAGAGAGAGAGAGAGAGAGAGAGAGAGAACAGAGGGATGGGTGGGAAGTGGGGAAAAGGTGTCCTAAACACAGATTAGACAAAAAAAAAACCCAACATAGTTGAAGATTATTTCCTCTTTTTGTACAATTCAGACTATGATAATGCACTGTTTTAATATTAGGAAAAATGGAAATAGCGGCTCCTTACAGGCCTGGGAGAGAGGACTCCCCCTAGGGTTGCTTATTCATGTGAGTTTCTGAAATACATTTTCACAAACTGAAAAGGACATACGCACTTATAAAAGATAAACGAGCCCTGAAGAAGACGTGGATGTGACCAAGAAAGGACAAAGACCTCAGTGTCATCTTACCCAACCAGAGAGCAGGGACAGGTAGAAAGAAGGTGGAGGCTGGAGTGACAACGCCATGGCGAGGTGCTTGGCGTGTTTCCAGGGTGTATTTGCTGACCACACCTACTAAGCGACTTCACTTTTTCCCTTGAACTGGCTAAATGGAAGGAGGTAGGTGGGGTAAAGACAGCAGAATAGTCTGTGGGTGCTGGTCTCCACAGTAGCACCTCATTCTATAGATACCACCCAAGACACCAGCCTCAGAGTACAGTCTGGGCAGCCATGAGCCGCCGTTGTCCAACCTGAGATCCCAAAATGGTGTTTGAGAATGAGCCACAGGCCAGATGGCAGCATGTCTCATCTGCGCATGCCTTGAGCACCGAAGCTGGTCAGGGACAGCCAGACCCCCTCCCCCGGCCTCACCCTCGCCAACTCTACTTTAAACCTTACAGCTCTTTCCTTCCATTGCCCTAGTGTCCTGGTGGTCCTCCTAGCCTCGGGTACCTACCCCAGCCACCCCTCACCTCAGCCTCAGTACCACGTCATGTGCTTGTCCTTCCTATGCTGTTCCACCATGCCTCCCAGATTTAGCTGTGGAGGGATGAGGGGCAGTGAGGCCCTGGAATGACCTCCACCCTTCGCTCCCACCCAGCCTGAAGCTACAAAAGTCTGGTTTTCTTGTCACTTCCCATACTCCATATCTAAGCCTGAGTCCCCATTCGCTCACTGGCCTGCTCGGTCTCCCACCAGACAAGATCACACATGGGCATGCAGCACAATCCTACATGCCCACTGGTCCCTCTGACCTACCGAACAGTATGTGAGCCCGGAGCTGGGGTCAACCTGGACCTGACCTGCAGATAGAGACCTTGTCTACTGAGGTCTGTGTTTGCCCTGCGTTGTTCGAGGACAGCATCCCCAAGTCCAATAACAAAGGAATCATTCCTAGACTGTTCCACATTCAGGAGACACTTAGCCTTTCCAACCATACCAAGGTCCAGGGTAGGAGTCCCATTAACGGCATGGCCTGGGAACTCCCTGGAGAAATGGCACCTGTCAGTCCAGCCAGGTCAAGTCAGGTGGCTTCTCCCTTGGCCAAGGTCTCCTGAGAGGTTCTGGAAGCCGGAGCCAGGAGACGTGGGTACTGACTGTATACTTAATTGTTCTCAAATTTCCTTTCAGCAAATGAGGAAGGGGCCAGGATTAGGGTCTACAGGAAGCCAGGCCTGAGCCAAGAACCCAAAGAAGGGCAAGGCTGCCTAGATTTTCTCCCTGTCCACCTCATCAAGGAGACAAGGGCAGGGTTTGGTGGGGTCTAAAGTAGTGACTCCTCCTGACCCTGGGAGAGCTTAGCTCACTCCCAAGAGACTCCAAGGTTCTAGGAGCTGGTAGAATGACCACGCTGAGCTAGAGTCCTGGGTCTAGATATGCTTTGAGTGTGGTGCCCAGACAGGCTGGCGTGTATGTATGAATGTACATGTGTGATGCATGCACAAGTGAGGAGCTTGCACGTGTGTGTGTGTGTGTGTGTGTGTGTGTGTGTGTGTGTGTGTGTGTGCGCATGTGCGCGTTCCAGGGTACAGGTATGTTATGCGGTCTTGTGGACTTGTGTCCTTGACACCCAGCTCAGGTGTAGCCTTCTGACTTCTGGCTAGGTGCAGCAGGGTCCCCTGGGGCAGGCAGTCAGGTGAGCACTTTGGACAAGGCAATCACAGTTCTTCTAGGGTTAAAACTTGGAGAACTGTTTGCTTGGTGGCCTTGGAGGACCAGCGGGAGTTCCCACAGCCTGCCTGTGAGTGCTCCTGAGTTGTTGGGTGTGGGCAGGGGAGAGAGAGAAAGAAACGTCAAGAAGCTGAGATTATTTCTGTGGAGGGAGTGACAGGCTCAGCCTTGAAATGACACCCTGGGGCAGGGGCCAGCTCCACCCAAAGCCCAGGGCCATCTGTGCTACCCCCCCACCAACCCTGCGCCAACCTCTAGGGCCTCACTGGCCAGAAATCCTCCCCAAACCCTGGGGGCTTCTCATAATGCCCCTACCTTTCCCAGCTGAGAATGAAGATCCAAATCTGGCTCCCTACCTTAAGTCCACGTTCTCTCTGTAAACTGTATTAAGCCCACTAAATTCAGCTGGTGAAAATTCAGAACACCCAGTTGAATTCAAATTTCAGATGAGTGCATAATTTTTGGGTTTGGTATCCTAATAATAGGAAGTATTTATTGTTTTTTTAAAAGATTTATTTATTGTTATATCTAAGTACACTGTAGCTGTCTTCAGATGCACCAGAAGAGGGCGTCAGATTTCATTATAGATGGTTGTGAGCCACCATGTGGTTGCTGGGAATTGAACTCAGGACCTTCAGAAGAGCAATCGGTGCTCTTAACCACTGAGCCATCTCTCCAGCCTGGAAGTATTTATTTTAAGAAATTTTCCATATTGCTTTCCAGGTTCAGGCCTAGGCCATCATGACAACATAGCTAAAGGCACCAAGAATGAGATTATCAGTAAATGCAGTAACAGCTGGGCCTAAGAGGGCTCAGTCATGAGCACTTGCTGCTCTTGCAGAGGACCCAGCTTGATTCCCAGCACCCACATGGTGGTTCACAACCATTTACAACTCCGGTTCTAGGAGATCCAAAACCCTCTTCTGACCTCCATGGGCACCAGGAGAGTACATGGTGCACATACATACATACATGCAGGAGAATCATTCAATCAAAGAAAATAAATAGCATGTGTGTGTGTGTGTGAGTTTTTAAGTCGGACCAGTTATGGTGTCTTCCTCTGGAAAATGGTAGATTGAAAGCAGCCAACACACCAAGCACTCTTGCTTCTTCTGTGGCAAAAGCAAGATGAAAAGATGAGCCATTGGCACCTGGCACTGTGGTTCCGCGATGGAAAGACTGCATGGTGAGACCGGCATAGATCTACAATGCCACTTCTGTTGTCACAGTCAAGTCTGTGGTCAGAAGACTGAAGGACTCAAAGACCAGAAGAAGCGTTAGCTACCATTTGACACCACATCCCTAGCCTACAATAAATGGGTCAATTTAGATAATTAAAAAAGAAAAAAAATTATCCACGTTTTCTGAGATTTAGATCTGATCATGGCTCCCAAGTGTGTCCCATGCTTGTGTGTGCATACACACATGTGCACCTGTAGGCACACATGGGCAGGACAGAAGATATTGGTGTCTTCCTCTATCACTCTCTGCCTTGTTCCCTTTAGATAATTTCTCATGGAACCTGAAATTAGATAGGTTTCTGCTAGGCTGGCTGGCTGGCTGGCTGGCCAGAGAGTTCTCAGGATCTGCCCATCTCTGCCAATTCTCGGGTTACAGGAGCACGCACTCATGCCTGACTGTTTTCAATAGGTACTGAGGATTTGAACTTGGGCTCTCTCAGTTTCATAGCAGATGCTTTTACCCACTGAGGCCTCTCCCTAATCTGTCTCCTGTTATTTGGTAAGACCTCACAGGATCAGCTGTTAAACTGTCTCAGAAGGAAGACGTCACTCCCACTTTGCTGGGCAGCTTTCATTGTATTCTACTTTTATTTGAGACCTTTTTGCAGGCTGGGCAGTGGTGGTGCACGCCTTTAATCCCAGCACTTGGGAGGCAGAGGCAAGTGGATTTCTGAGTTCGAGGGCAGCCTGGTCTACAGGGTGAGTTCCAGGACAACCAGGGCTACACAGAGAAACCCTGTCTTAAAAAAACCAGGGGGGGGGGCGAGAGAGAGAGAGAGAGAGAGAGAGAGAGAGAGAGCTGTTTCAGATGGTGCGATCCACAAACCTTCTAAGCTCAGGACTCAGTGGCAGGATATCTGCCCTCACATGTGCGGTGCCCATAGGTTCAATCCCCTGTAATGCCCAAGTAAACAAATCTCTCAAGTTCACTATCCAGACATTTGACAAATGCTTTTGGGTGTGAGCAACACCTCTTGGGACACAGCTCCCCGGGCAGCCCGTTATCCCACAGGAGGCTTCTTCTACCTACAGTTCCTCTGTTCGTGCTTGCCAGCCTTCCTGTGCTCTGGGGAGTAGCATCCAGCTTGGGGTCATCCTTGCTCAGGTCTTTGGAGACCAGTGGCCTCAAGAGTTCCTGGGCACACCTCTTGGGTAATATTGCCAGGCTATTTGGTGCAGCAAGTTTATGAAACTCCCAGGGAGCTGTCATGTCTGTCCACTGGTGGGTAAGGACACTAAGGTCACAAGAGATGTCTGAGCAGCACTGCTGTGGTGAGCCACGGTTGTTCTAGAGGTGCACTGCTGTCACTCCCAGGATGTTAGTCCCAAGGAGAGAGGAAAGGTATCTTGGGGTGGTGTATCTTGTAAGTCCAGGGAATGATGGGCCATAGGACATGCTATCGTGTGGAACATATTTGGATGTGAGACATGTTGGGTTGTGCTGCCTGTTGGTCTGTGGGGCATACTGAGGTGTGGGAATAGTGGGCTGTGGTATATGTGATACATGGACTATGGGAGGGGGGGCATGTAGGGCCATGAGGCTTACTTGAATTTGGAGAATGCTGGTCTGTGCAGTATGCTGGGGTAGTGGGCTTTTGAGCCGTCAGGCATAGTGGGTAGGGATCATGCTGGTTTGTCAAACATGCTAGTGTGCCAGGCATGTTGGAGCGCAGGGCACTCTGGAGGGGGAGCTCCACCTTACACGGTGGCCAGCGCATGGATGGAGGTCACTACTCTTTCCTTGCAAACCTCAAGCAGGAAGTCCAACAAGATTAAGGATGGACTGCCTTGGAGGCTGAAGCCTGGTTCTACCCATGAAGACGGCTGCAGCTTCCCTCTCCCCTCCTCTCCCCAAGCTCTGAAGGGCACAGAATGGAAGGAGTGACTGAGCCGGCCTGAAGGCCGTTGCTTATCGTCGGAGTTCCGTGCCAAGCACGTCCTCCCGATTCACAAGGATACTTTCTGTCTCATAAGCAGAGGGAGGCAACCTCATGACTGCTAGCACAGGAGCTGCTGCTGGGGAATACACAATGCCCCTGACAGCAGGATCAGCTGATGTGAGCGCTGAGGCCTTCCTGATGCCTGACTGCAGATGGAGGGCTCATCATGAGTAGCCCCTTCTGCCCTCAGGCCCCTTTTCCCTGCCACTGTGGATCTCAGGCTGGGGCATGTGGGCAGGAGGGAGCTGCCCTCAGGGATCCTGACATCCTGTTCATAGGTTGAGGGTTTATTCAAGGAACTGGAGTGCCATGGAGGAACTTTGCAAAGGGGTAGCCTTGGGTATACCCATTGGATAGCCAGTTCTTTAAAGGGGCTGAGACACCAGAGGTCACAGGACCTTTTGTCACAGTCATGGCCAGGAAGGCCAGGCTCAAACTAAAATCTTTTTCATTCTTAACCTCCTGGCTCCCAAATAAAATCAGCTCAGCAGCCTCAGAGAGGCCTCTGAAACAACACAGGCCAGCTAGCTTCACAATATTCATAACTCCCTAAGGGCCGTGGGAAACATACTGGGTTCACTACCCAGCTAATCCCTCTCCTCCCCAGGTCCAGCTGAAGGGCCAGGAAGAAGACAGTGCCTCATACACTTTTAGAGGGACAGCTGTTCCCACGCTGGGCTGTACTCCACCTCTCTCATTATGAAGCCCCTCCCTCTGAGTTTGTACATTGCCTTGTTGTTACCTAGTGTTGGTTTCATAATCTGGAAGAGGGGAGAAGGCGCAGAAAGGCAAAGCACACGGTTCTCTCACCCGTCTGTCTGTCATCCTCTCTCAGTCTCTGTCATTCAGAGTCTCAGTATCCCTGTGCTCCCACCTGCCTGTCTCTTCCTCTTCCTCCTCATCTTATTTCTTCTATTCCTCTTGCAAATGTGAGGCCGAGGCCATAGCCCAAGGTTGGGGACAACACTGTAGCTGCAGCTGCAGAGGGGAGGCAGCTTTCATGATGTGCCAGAGGGATGCCTGAGGAGATGGGGCCTCTGTGAGGGCCCTTTGGGCTCAGGTCCAGAAGGTTGGTTCTGAGTGCTTTTTTTTTTTGGTTTTTCGAGACAGAGTTTCTCTGTATAGCCGTGGCTGTTCTGGAACTCACTCTGTAGACCAGGCTGGCCTAGAACTCAGAAATCCTTCTGCCTCTGCCTCCCAAGTGCTGGGGCTAAAGGCGTGCACCACCAGTGCCCGCTGAGTGCTCTTTTTTAGGCCCAGGAAAATTTGTAAGTGGGGCTCTTACCAACTAGTAACCCTGAGAAGACTTCCTCCAATCCAGGGGACTCAGAAATGTGTCTGAGGACAGGCATGATGGCATATGCTTTTAATTCCAGCCTTTGGGAGGCAGAGGTAGGTAGATCTCTATGAGTTTGAGGCCAACTTGGTCTACATAGTGAGTTCCAGGGCAGCAAGGGCTACATAGAAGAAAAACAAAACCAACCAGAAATGGGTCTTTCTCTCTCTCTCTCTGTGTGTGGGGGGTGTGTGTGTATGTAAATGTAAGCATGTCTGAATTCTTGGGACTACCAAGCCCCCTTCTCTGTGGAACAACTCTCCACCAGGTCAAAAATCCACAGGCCTCTGTGGATTAGCCTAGGCCTCATGGGGTCCAGACCTCCAGCAGCTTTACCTCCCTCCCCCAGTCTTCCAGCCACTCTTTATAATGCCTATCAGTCACCACTGACCACTCTAATGGCCAAAAAGCCCAGGTCCATGGGCATGAGGTAGGAGATGGCTCTCAGAGAGATAAGGTCTGCAGATCCTGTCAGCCTCCAGAGTCCCCAGAGCTCCTTAAACCCCAGTCCTTATGACACTGCCTTATGGCAATGTGGTCTCCCTCTGAATATTATAGATTGCCATGTGGGTCTGGCTGTCTCCTAGACCTGGCTAGCACTGACCAGTTAACATTCACACACTGTCGGGCAGTGGTGGCGCACGCCTTTAATCCCAGCACTTGGGAGGCAGAGGAAGGTGGATTTCTGAGTTCGAGGCCAGCTTGGTCTACAGAGTGAGTTTTTCGAGACAGAGAAATCCTGTCTCGAAAAACCAAAAACCAAAAACAAACAAACAAACAAACAAAAAAACCCCAAACATTCACACACTGAAGAGCTGAGCCACCCAGCCTGGGTAAGGAGTGGTGTATGTATCTGGGTGAAGAGTGGTGTTTGTAACTTGGGCTCTGGTTCTGCAGATTGGAACAAAGAACAACACAGACAGACCCAGGAATGGATGCATGGAGATCTCTACTTCCTAACAGCCTCTGACTGCCCACATCCTGGGGTAGTCCGTGAGACCCTAGGGCACAGCATTTTTGTGCAGTCTCTGTGTGGGTATCCTTGGTATCTCTAACCAGCCCCCTCTATGCTGGACATGGTTTCTTGCTCATGAAACCTTACAACCGTGTCTTCTACACCCCACTGGGAGTTCTGGGAAAGGGACAAGGCCCATGCCAGCTCTGTACCACAGAAAACCCTCCATGGGCCTTGGGCTCCTGGTCCGCACCCATCTGGACCCTCTGTATAGAAGCCACCAGAGGTCCAGGTGGGGTTTCCTGGAAGCTTCCCAGGGGCAAGAGTCTAAATCCAGTTTTCGGCTAACTAGAGGACAGTTAAGAGAGGTCTTATAGACCTCAAGCCTGGCGTCTAGCAAAGTCCAGCCTCAGGGCTGCAGAAGCATCCAGAGACACAGCTATCACTGAGCAGGGCAGGTCCAAGAGGAGGAGGAGGAGAAGGAGGAGGAGGAGTGCCCTTCTCCCCGGAGGAGCTGTGCTCCTCCGTATGCATTTCCCGGGTCCCTGACGCAAGCAAGAGATAAAAGTGTTGAGGGGCAGCTGGCCAGGACTGGCCCTATTCCAGTTTCTGGGCCAGCAGTCCCCTACCCTGGGGGCCCTACTGCCAAAAGACCTGTTTATTCATAGCAGGTCTTTGTGCCCCAGCCTCGCACGTGCGGGGGTGGGACGGGGACCTTGGCACGGAGCAGCTCTCTGACCACACGGGACTGCGCTGGCCAAGGTCTCAGCCATGTATAAAAGGGGTGCCCGGGTTGCAAGCAGCAGGACTTCACCGAGCAACTGCCAAGTCCTCTGACACTCCTTCCAAGCTCTGCATCGTTCTCAGGACATCGGCAGGCAGTCTGGACCCAGGTAAGGCTGGTTTGCCTCCGGGGACACAGTCTCAGCTTAGGGGGGGGGGGTGAGGGGGGATGGGGTGGGGTGGGCGCTCTTTTATCACTTCACAGGATGATAATGCCTACTGTCCCTGGCCCTAGTCCTAAACTTTTTTCTGGTTGTCTTTTGCAGGGGACGGATCCTTCTGGTGACTGCTGCTGCCTGCAAATATCAAATGATGGCCCGCACATTCTCGCTGGCTGTTCCTTTTTCCTATGCATATACTTCTTTGTGGATCTGCTCTAAAGAGGTATAGAGCATGGGAAAATGGAGCAGTGAGATCTTCCCTACCCAAACAAAATCATTAGCATCTGCTTCCTGACCAGGCGACTTCTGCTTTCTTCCCACTGGACCCGGGGCTGGGCGCTTTCCTGTTGGCTCCAGGGCACCGCACTGTAAGAGAAAGAGCCTTTCCTGTGTCTTCGAGGGAACAGTGCTGGCCCTACCCAAGCTATCTTGGGAACCAGTTGTGCAGGTGTTAAAATGGAGGGCTTGGGATAGAATGTAGGAGAACACTGGGGCAGATCTGACCTATCTGAGGTTTTACAGAGGGTATTGGAACAGGAACTGAAGCAGATCCCTTTGAGTTCGTGCTTAGTTTAGGCAATCCTGAGTCCTGGGGACCTTAGTAGAGGTGGATGGGCTCAGGACTTGATCTGTGAAATTTTCTTTACAAGTGTGAAATCAGTGTGAACACCTTTTCACACTAGTGGGTGACATTGGGTCTGATGTTGGAGGAGGTAAAAGGACCAGCTGAGGGGTCAGGGAGCTCCAGGTTCAGTCTATGTAGCTTCTTCTCACCCTTATTACATTTTTATAATGATGGGTGTGGCTGATTTTTGAGTCGACATTCTAGAGAAGCTGAACTGTCAGTGGCAGAACGCTCACCATTGGTGAGCAAGGAGGTCTTTGGGTTCAGTTTCCAGAACTGATGAAAATAAAATGTTTGGACCAAGCTGCTCTGCCATGCTGGGCTTTTTCCCCCATGACTGTGGTCTGGTGTGTGTGTGTGTGTGTGTGTGTGTGTGTGTGTTTTGGAGGGGGTGTGCATCACACTGTGAGGAGTGCCATTACCGGGGCCACACTGAAAAAGTGTCACATCAAAGGATATCAGAAGTAGCATATATGGGTATTACAATGGAAGGTCTCACATCAAGGGAAGGATGTTACAAGTAACACACCGGGGTTTGTCACATGGAGTGTCATATGAGGGGAGGGACATGAGGAATATCACACTGGGTGGATGGACATTGGTAGTATCACACTGATGATATCACATTGGTGTGAGGGACAATGGGGGTGCCACATCAAGGGATGGAGCATCAAGGGAACAGACGGGAAGATGTGATCAAAGTGTATAAACATGAGGAAATGAGGATTCCAAGGATGCTTGGTAGGGCCCTCCCTGGGGATGGCATAAGTTGACTCACTCTTTAGAGGGCTAGACTCTTGGCAACTTGCTCAGCCAAGGAACTAGGACAGTAGAATCCAGGATGGTGAGACTTGTGAGTATAGTCTTTATGAAGGAGGAAAATAAGCCTTTGTGAGCTGGGCTGCCAGAGACTGGCCCTTGCCCTTTGTGCCACTGGTCTTGGAGGGTGTGGGACCTTCATTCTCTTAACCTCAGCAAGCAGCTACTAGTTCTGTCCAGTAGCAAAGCCCCACACACATCTATCCCAGGCTGTGCCTCACTTGTCCCTTAACCTCTTGAATTATCACCAGTGGATACCCATCATGACCACTGTGGGAGCTTAGGGAAAGAAAAGAAGAGAGAACTCATTGAGGAGCTTCCCAGCAGGAAAGCGCCTTGCTTCTTTCCCCAGGTGCTAGCTAACTACCCAGTAGGAGGGAGAGATTTGGAGGGTGGGGCCAGGGTCTGTTAGGATAAGCCTTGAGTATAATTACTAAGGAATGGGGAGGGGCTGGATCCTCCCTGCCTATGGGAACACTGCAGATCTGGGTAGACTGAGGGCTCCAGGGAGCAAAGAGAGTGTGGGTCAAACCCTGGGGCTACCGATGCCAAGCCATCAGCTAGAAGACCAGCAAGGGAAGAACACTGAGACATAGGAATCACTGTGTCCCAGCAACGATGGACTTGCCAATACTGCTTCTTTGTGGAGTCTGAATACCTGTGAGCCTCTGGCCTGAGAGCCACAGTCTCCCCAAGAATTCAAGGTTTACACCTCACAGCACACTTGAAGCCTGCTGTGCTCTCTAGGATCAATTGTAGTGTCTGGAGTAGTCTGCTACAGGGAGAACAGCTAGCTCAAGCTCATTAGACCATGAGGTGCCGGTCTTGCAAGTCCTCACCCACTGAGAAAAGGGTGTGGCAACTATGGCGGCACTCAGGACTGAGTCCTTGATTGGTACAATAAGCAAACTATGAAACCACGGACAACACTCCTATTGCCTATATTCAGCTATCTCTAGGCTCCTGTGGTTCTCAGAGGCTCTGTTGAGACACTAATTAGTGTACACCTCAGTGCAGATTTTATATAAGGCCCAGGCTCATTGTACACATCCCCACAGCACAAACACCAAGAAAGGGAAGCCTAAGTCTCCACGGTCCAAGGTTGGCTTGCTGAGAACCCAGAACTATAGGACAGGCTCATATCTCCTCTCTCACTGTAACTTGGGATGCACGTGGGCATGGCTCACAAAGGTTAACCTCACCATCCTGAAGGTGGAGCAGGGTCCCGGGAAGGAGTGTCCCCTGCTGCATGTTCCAGTAACTCACATCCCAGTTGCCTGAGTGCAGGCCCTCAGTGTAGGACTGGCAAGGGGAAGCTCACAAGTTGGTCCTTGGCCATTGTGCTCAAGGGAGGCTGCTGGAAGGTCCTGTCAGCTCCTCCTGCAGACGACCTTTGGGTCAGGAGGACTCAAATAAAAGACTTAGTCAAGGCAGTCCCAGGTCCTCTGTTTGTACTTTAATCTGGAAAAGTTGCTGAGTATGTCTCTGGCGTTGACACCAAGGTGGCCATTGGCTAGACCTCCTGTTAGAGAGCTTTCAGAGACTCAAGTCCAAGCTGATAAACAAGACCCACCTTTCCCTCCTTCGCTCTTTCTTACCTGTAAGGTTGATAATTTGTATTTTTATTTCTCATTAGGAAAACCAGTTTACCAACATTTTTTATTGAATAAATTATCTTTGCAGATTATGATAAAAAGCTTTACACATAAGTCTGGTGTGATGGCACATATTTTGAATGCCAGCACACAGGAGATGGAGGCAGGAGGATCTCTGTGAGTTCTAGGCCAGACTCATCTACATAGTAAGTTACAGGACAGCCAGGACTACATAGAGAAATCATTTCTTAAAAAACAACAACAACAACAAAAAGAGCTTCACACACAACAAGCCCACACCTGGCTTTTGAATCTGTGTACTTACCTATCAATTATTTCCCAGAGTCACTCTTTTAGTGACTTTCAGTGAAAGAATAACTCTAAAATGTCAGCTAGGCCAGGATGGTGGTGGTGCATGCCTTTAATCCCAGCACTAGGGAGACAGAGGAAGGTAAATCTCTGAGTTCAAGGCCAGTCTCGTCTACAGAGCGAATTCCAGGACAGCCAAGGCTACTCAGAGAAACCCTGTGGGAGTGGGAGGGAGTGACTTCTTTAGCTGATCTGGGCAGATCTTAGTACTGAGTTTAAATCTAGCCTGGTCTACAGATCTAGCTCCAAGACAGCTGTGGATACAATAAAGAAACTCTCCAAGAGGGTCTGGAGAGATGGTTCAATGGTTAAGCACACTGGCTGTTCTTCCAAAAGACCTGAGTTCAATTCCTAGCACCCATATGGCAGCTCATAACTGTCTGTAACTCTAGTTCCAGGGGAATCTGGACACCTTCACACAGACATTGTCAACAATGTAAAGAAAAAAAAAATCACTAAAGAATAAAAACCAACAAAACAAACAAAAATAGCCATAAAGCCCCATCTTTGGACTGGGAGAGCTCACACCATCAGATATAGGATGAGGCTACCATGCCATGAATATTAAAAATGAGCATCCAGCAGATAGAATTTGTGAACTCTGCCGGGGGGAGCCACGGAAAGAAGTGCTTCCTCAAAAGGCACACCTTGTCACAGGTATAGCACATAAATCCCAGGGACCCACAGACAGAGCTGATCCCAGCGTTCCCAGTGTATGTACCTGGCTGCTACGGTCTGGGAAGTCGGTTACAAGAGATTGGTCTGACAGGAAGCACACACAGAGGCCTGGAGACTTGACATACTTGACAGAACCTCCAGGAGGAGTCAGAGGGTAGTATGAAAGCCAGGGCAAGGGCAAGTGTGCCTAAGGGTGTAGTAGCTGTGAGTCAGGGTCCAGGGTGGGAGACAGGGAGAAAGCTAAGGGTGTATGTTGAGGCCCCCAGAAAGGTGCATTCAGTGGGGAGTCCTAAGTTTGACTTTTATTTCATTTGATGATTCTGAAACCATTTTTATCTGCAGAAATAAACAAGCCCAGAACATCCAGAGCTACACAGAGAGACCCTGACTCAAAAAACAAACAAAAAAAACCCCTAAACTTCCTCAGCTGAAGGCATGGTGGTGCATGTCTGATGCATCCCAGCTCAGCACCATGCTGGTCCGCTTACCTGCACCTCTGAGAGCTATGTGTCTCTGGTCCACTTCATCCATCCCAGGAATGGATGGTGCTGAAATACACCTTCCAAAGTACTGTGCCTAGGTGGGGTGAGGGGGTAGTGGTGTAGGGCTCCTTGTTCAATCCTAGGGAGGAGAAGGGAAGACTGGGTCCAGGCAGCTGAAATGTTGTGCACATAGGCATGTTTCCTAACGCAGGAGGGCCACAAAGGTTTAGGGCCTGCAGATAGTAGGCAGACGAAGGGGGATGGAGTGGCAAAAAGGACAACTTCTTATCAGCTGCCCTTCCCTGTTCCAGTATCTCATGCAGTATTATTGACTACTCAGCAAACGGGAAAGCTCTCCTGGCTTCTCAGTTCTCAGATGACCAAGGAACTGCAGGTTCAGAAGTATCCTCAATGTTTAACGCATGCTACAGAGCTCCTCCATTGTGCGCCGCCAAGGCTCAGAATCATCCAGATAGCCATCGGGGATTCTGTGAGCGTACCCCCTGCTGATTCAGGAATGGCTGTTCTGTGGTAAACACCCTCTTGTTCCATCAGTGAGACTGTGGAGAAGAATGCTGCCATTCTATACAAGTTGTTAAGGAAGGAGAGATGTGCCTGCCTCTGCCGATGCCCAGCCCCCGCCCCCGCCTCCGCCCCGCAGGTTTAGCTTCCTAATTTTATTGTCATGACTCTGGGCCTTTTTGTACAGGCTTTTCTTTTCTCACTATTTTTTTCCTTTTATTTCTTCTCTCTCTCTCTCTCTCTCTCTCTCTCTCTCTCTCTCTCTCTCTCTCTCTCTCTTTCTGAGACAGGGTTTCTCTGTGTAGCCATGGCTGTCCAGAAACTTACTCTTTAGGCCAGGCTGGCCTTGAACTCAGAGATCCACCTACACCTGTTTTCAGAGTGCTGGGATTAAAGGCACATGCCAGCCCTGCCTAGCTTCTTTTTCAAGTTTTTAAAACTTACATTTATTTACTGTTTATTTGGGGGAAGTATGTAGCATGAGCATCTAGAGCATGTAGAGGTCGGAGGACAATTTGAGAAAGCCGATTCTCTTCCCACTAAGTAGGACCCAAGACCAAACTCAAGTTTTCAAGCTTTGCTGAGCGTCCTCACAGAGCACCTTCCAGAAGGGTGCACTAGTGCCACAGAGGTCACACTAGCAAGAGTGCTGTCAGGAACCCTAAGCCTTCCCTAAAATGCTGTCTTCAGAGAAAGCAGGCAGCCTATGGTGGCCTACTTTGGACAAAATGCTGTCTCCCAATAACTACTACTGTGAAGTCTCAGTTTTCATTATAGCTATATCTGAAGACAGGGTCTTCAAGGTGATAAAGTTGGAAGAGGTTTAGGATTTGCTAGAATCAGTTTAAGCAGATTCCTCACCAGAGGGAAACGGCTGGCTAGGCAACCAGGGAAAGTCAAGGCTGTGTGAAGTCACACAAAGAGTTTTGTCAGCAGGCCACAGAGCAGCCATGGTGGCAGTTTGTTTTGGTAGCCCTGGCAACCAAAAACACCTTTGCCTGGTTCCCTGTAGTCAGTCGCCCTAGGTCTAGGCTCAGAGTCGGCAGAACAAAGAGAAGGGAGAGTTGTGCTTTCAGGGAACTAACAACTGAAAATAGCAAGAAGGGAGGGAACTCCCATAAACAAACAAACAAACAAACAAAATCCCCAAATACACACGTGGCTCATGCTTGTAATCCCAGCGTACAGAATGCTGAAGAAGAGGAGTACCTCAAGTTCCAAGCCAAGCAGGGTTACCTAAAGAGACAAAGCCACAAAAACAAAACTGAGTTGGCAGGATGGCTCAGAGGGTGAACCTGCTTGCCACACGAGCTTGGCGACCTGAGTTCCATCCTCGAACCCAGAAGGAAAGAACTTTCACCATCAAGATGTCTTCTGACTTCCACACGCTGCTGTGCGTGGCGTGCATTCTAGCACAAACGCAATTAATAATGTACGGTTTAATCTTAGGCTGAGGTTGTAACTCAGTTCGTAAAGTGCTTACCTAGCTAGTATAACTAAGGCTCTGGATTTGATCCCCAGCACCACACAAAACTGGCTTCACTGAAAGTATGCATCAAGCAATTCCAGTTTGTAGTGCTATCTATGGGTTGTCCCGTAGGAGGGTGGAGCTGCCCTAGGGCTCCTCCCCAACCCCAACTACTTAAGTGTTCCTTAAGAAAACAATTTTTTTTGAGGGAACCACTATTTCTTGTGCCTAAAGCTTTAACAAGTGAATCTGAAGTCACTGACACTGAAATGTACCTCTTAGGTCTCTTCATTTCCAATTATTAGTGGTCTCTCAGTCTTGTACAGCACCCTCCCTCCTCACGGGTCTGCCGGATGATCTCCCATCAGCAGAGCCACATACTTTCTCCCTTCTAAGCTTTTAAGTGGGGTCCAAGCGGACCCCTTCGCCCCAAGCCTGATCTCCAGGCTTAAGCGCAGTCGTCTATGCTTCCTCTCTCTCGCCCCTCCAGTAAACACCCCTTTCTGCACCCCGAAGTAGTCCCAAAGGTCCCCCCTCCCCCATCTTCTTAATTCCAAAGCCCTTCTAGAGAATGCGCCCTGCACAGAAACTTGTGAATCCCCGTAAGCGCCGTCTCCAGGCCAGCGAAGCGGCCATAGCACTCCTCCAAGGAAGGCACAGGGCTCCAGGGAGCCTAGGTGTTAAAGAGGCGCGAAGTGCGGGTACAAGTGACCTCCAGGACTTAGAAGACCTAACAATTCCCGCCCTCCCATCAGGGGCTCTTGGCCCAACCCGCCTACCCCATTCAACTTCCGTGATCGGCTCCGCCTTACTACACCGTATCTACCGCCCCCAAGACTTCCCAACTCTCTCTCCCTCCACTGTCCCTACAGATCTTCTTCCTAGTACAGACCCTCATTCGCCTACCACACTTGTCTCATCCCCACATTCACCCCTGTCCGCTCTCCAGGTCCTCTTATCTCTTGCCCCAAACCCGCTTGCTATTTGCGCTCCTAATGGAGAACCTAGGGGGTGTGGGTGGGGGCATCCTGTGTGGACGTCACCACGTCCTAAGTGGGCGATCCTCTGGAAATATCCCCTGTAAATAGAAGTTTCTAGATTCTCCGGAGGTTAGGTCCTCCTAGTGCTAATATAGGGAGGTGATGCCTCTGTCCCAGCCTCTAAATCCGTCGAGGGTGGGGGTGGGGCTGCTCCCAGGGCAAAGTGCTTTTTTTTTCTGTGGGTTTAGGAAGGGGCCTGCTTCTGTTTAGCCCACCGCCTGGTATGGTTCACCAGAACTATCAGGAGGGCTCGGTGGCAAAGGAATACGTGAGCGTGGGGCCAAGTTTGAAAAACCGTCTCCCGTCCACACTCCAAAGTTCAGAGATGTGAGGGAAGGCCAGGTCCTTGGAAGATTGGGAGATGAAACCTGCAGCTGCGCATTGTGCTTGTAAGCCCCCTGCTGAAACTCTTAAGCATAGATTAGAGAGCTTGTTTCCGCCTCGTTATCGGGCTTGGCCCTGTCACTAGCACTGCTAGTGCTAGGAAAGCTTTAGCTATTGGCTCTGTCCTGGCATCCAAGCAACTTGCCAACCCACCATAATGCCGGTGCTTTAGGAAGTACTGGTCGCCCGCCCCTCAAGGGACCTTCATGTCCCTTGCTGTGTGACCTTTGAGTGTGTGACTTTCAAAAGGGCATGCTCAGGTCTTTCTCAGTATAAAGGTGGTCTATGGGCACAGTTCATTTAGAAGAGGAGCTCATAGGACAGCAGGAGGGGCCCCTTGGCTCTTCAGATGCTCCCCAGTGATATAGGTAACAGGAATGGGTGCTGAAGGTGACTTTGGTCCTTAAAGGCTGAGGAGCTTCTCTGAGGTGGATTTAGCCCCACCCAGACTTGAAACCAGTGGTGGAGGAGACAGAGCTTTACACTGGAACAAATGTAAATCTAAGGTGCAAGAAACACAGATAGGAATAGAATTACGATCTCTGTAGCACCTGTGGGCAGTACCTTGAATTAATGGAAATAAAAAGTTCTGTTCTAGTTTGGTTGGTGCTGCATACCTGCAGTCAGGAGGCAGAGGACAGGCTGGACTACAGAGTGAGATCCTGTGTCAAATAAAGTGAAATTTAGTTTCATGGTTACAACTTGGCCACATTGGAAGGGCTCAGGTGAGTTCTAGAACATTCTGCAGTCCCAGGAATACTGCTCAGCACTGCAGCGTGAAGGGTACTGGGGTCACTGGTGCTAAGAGAAAACCAGACACACCAAAGACTGAGAGACAGCACATTTTGCTTTGTTTGTTTGTTTTTCAAGACAGGGTTTCTCTGTATAGCCCTGACTGTCCTGAAACTTGCTCTTTAGGCCAATGCGACCTCAAATTCACAGAACTTCATCTGTCTCTGCCTCCTGAGTACTGGGATTAAAAGGCCTGAGCCATCTCTGCCCGGGTAAGATGGCACATTTTTAAGCAGAAATAAGGTTCAAGATCTCATCTTGGAGACAGAGGACAAAGATGATGGGCAGCCAGTGGGTACAGGCCATGTGGGAAAAGAGATGCTAAGAGCTCACTGAAAAGCCAGGCAGTGGTGGCGCACGCCTTTAATCCTAGCACTCAGGAGGCAGAGGCAAGCAGATTTCAGAGTTTGAGGCCAGTCTGGTCTACAGAACGAGTTCCAGGACAGCCAGGGTTACACAGAAATACCTCATCTCAGAAAAAAATAACTCACTTGAATATAGATAGCATATCCTAGGATAGAATCACATGTGGGGCAGAGAGCAAAGACCCCTCAACTCTGAAGGGCCTGTGCAGTCAAGAAGTCAGAGCATAGGCCCCTCAGTGGGCAGGGCACAGAGAAGCAAAAAACATGGGGCCAGAGAGGAACTTGGAGCTTCCACTCATCAGCTGCCTCATCAAGCCCAGTTTAAAGGGATAGGCAATCATGGAGGTAACTAAACATTAGTGAGAAGTGCTAAAACGGGGGTCAATCACAGAGGATCCAATCAGAGTAAAACTCTGTTAGATTGGCACGGGCATCATAAACAGACATGAGATAGAGACACAAGGGTCCAAAGTTCGGCTCCAACGGGAAGGGAGTCTCATTTAACAGAAAATTCCCAAGAGTAACTGCTCATATGTGTGTAATAGGCCGAAATTAGCTGAGGAAAAGAATTGTGATGCCCAAGGCCTGGGAAAAGCCATGGGCTGTCACGGCTATTCTGTTACAAACAGAAGGTGAAGCTGGCGATGGTGCTAAGATGGTGAGTAGGTGACCAAGGATAAGGCAGACTACAGTGAGCATGGAGGCCCATAGACCAGCCAGTGACTGACTAGACAGCTTTAGTATGTTGGTTGGAGTGAGCTGTGGAGAAGAGGGAATCTCCACACCCTCTAAGCCATGCAAAGAGGGTTTTCCAAAACCACAGAATGTATTCTCTACTGATACATTAGACCAAAATTCAATGTCTTGGTTAGGTTAGGAAAGTCAATAGTCCCAGGGCTGTGAAGGGATTTGAGGATCCACAAGATAAATCACTAATTGAGAGAACCAAGCATTAATTCAGACCGGTAAGAACCAGGAGACAGGAAATTACGAACTTTAAGCTGTGAAGCATCTATTTATATATTTGGTGGTGTTAGGGCTTGAGCTGAGGGCTCTGTGCAAGCAATCACTATTATGCATATCATTTATATTTGCTAAATTGTAGGTAGAGACAAGACACAGTTACACCATAGATCCTTGCCCACCATGAACAAGGTCTTGCCTCTTATTTCCATCACAGTGAAACAGAACAAAACAACCCAACCAAACCAAAAAAACTTAATAAAAGCCACAGAGCCAACTACTCCTGGGATAAAGAGCCCCAAACTGGTGAGGTTCTTTATCTATAAAACAAATAAGTATTCCTTTATCAGCAATATACTAAACCATTAGGAGAGTTGACTTTACTGAGGCCCAGATCCCATTAGGCATAAACTTGAGGAAGCATCAGGATGCTGGTACTCTCAGAGCACAGATTTTAGATGGAATGAGAAGTCCAGACAGCATGAACAATAAAGGGGAAAGCCTGGTCCCTAGAGTGGAGGGCTCACATACAAAGCCTTTGCCTTAGGATAGCCCACTAGTAGGAGGGAGTACCCAAAGGCTCATCCCAGGTTCTTACAGGAGCCTGCTCCCAACTCAGGGTCTCAGGTGAGACTGGTTAGTTGGCTTAGAAACTGGAAGGCTGACCAAACTGTCCTACTTGGTGTACAGACTATACTTACAGGTTACACAGCACAGAACTCTAAGCAGGAAGCACAGTTCGCTGGGATGAGGGAGAAAATAAAACACCCCACTTTCCATAAGTCCATTAGCTGTAAAACAAGGTGTGAACCTCGCACCCCTTGGGATGATGACAGATAAGTTTAAAGACTTAAGAAATAATTGGGTTATGTCAGGCATGGTGGCCCATGTCTTTAGTTCCTCCTCAGGAGGCAGAAGCAGATAGATCTCCGAGTTGAAGACCAGTCTGGTCTACAGAATGAGTTCTAACACACATACTCTCAGGTGTACACACACACACACACACACACACACACACAGAAAGAAAGAGAACAGCTGGTCGGCTCACACCTTTAATACCAACACTCAAGAGGCAGGCTGATCTGAGGTCTGTCTGGTCTACACAGGGAATTGAAGGCCAGACAGAACTACAAAGTGAAATCCTGTTTCAAAACAAAAATTCAGAAAGCAAGGCAGGTCAGATAAAATATTAGCCCTTGTACACACACACACATGCACCAAAGCTTTTCATATCCTTAAGGCAATTAAAAATAGAGAAAACTCCTCTCCCCAAGTTTGAAGACTGAGGCAGGTTTGAGACTGATTCTTCCAGAGGTTGCCTTGGGCTCGCAAGTATCTCAGCCCATACCTTCAGGTAAAGTCTATTCCAAGTCCAGGAACCATCTTCTCCAGGACTAAGATTCCCATCTTCGTGTGGGTACATTTTTTGAGAAATACAATCCTTTTTTTTTTTTGAGACAGGATTTTCTCTCTCAACCCTAGCTGTTTTGGAACACACTCTGTAAACAGGTCTCAGACTCAGAGATCCCACTGCCACTTGGGTGCTGGAATTAAAGGCCTGCACCTCCAACACCGGCTAGGGGGAAATAAAACTTTGAGGCCCTTGGGCTGTATCTGAGGTCCCGCCCTATGGCTCTGAACTCCCAGGTATTTGCTGGGGAGGCATTTGCGGAGTGAGCTCATCCATAAGGTTTTAGGGACTTATTCTCATTGTACAGTGGGATCCTCTCCAAGTTTGTCTCTCACCGAAGGGGTCCCAGGACCTTGCCGGAGACCCACACCACAAGTCAGTGCATAAAGGTCTATTCCAAGTCTTCAGAAGGGGGTGGAACTGCAACCTTGGGACCACCTGGATAAACTCCTCAGGACTTCCCTTAACCAAGACTGCCTTAGTCTTTGGGTAGCTGTGCTCCGGATGGGTCCAGAATTTGTAAATCGGAGCCTCAGTCAGAGCCGGCATTGTTATGCTAGTGAAGTGCCGGCAGCCGCTTCCTTTCCTCTAACTGCACCTCCCAAGCCCTCCCCCACTCTGACTCTAGTCCCTGAGGACCTTGGAATTTCAGCTTTGAAAGTTCTAGCAGGGCAGCTGGGCTTTGCTAAGTGCTTTGGAGTTGTTGATACCCAGGCCCCAAGCCTCTTTCTATAAACCTGACAACTCCGGGGGAAGTCTTCCAAGAAACAGTTCTCCTGACTATTCTGGTTTACACGAATCAGAGTACTCAAATTGAGTTTGACCCAGGATAGGCAAGAACTTTAAGGAAGTTTTACTCAATAGCATTAAGTCCTTGAGAGGCCCTTCTACTTCTTACCCTACCGGTCACCCACGTACCTTACGCAGTCAGCCCCTGGGCTTCACTCACTGCTGACCGGTGGAGGGGTTCCGCACATCATGTGCCCCAAACATCAGGTAACAACTGTATACCATTTCGCCAAATCTTCACCGAGAAGATGCACAATTGTGGGGCGAGAAGCTGCGCCTTTTAGCCTCTACCCTCAGGGGTTCATTCTTACTGAGACCTGGAGTCCGAATTCATTCACAGGATTAAGTAGAAAACACAATCTTTATTTTGGTAAGAATCTAGGTTTGGGGTAGGGATGGGAAAAGTAACTGGGATCTAGGTAGACAGGGGGGCGGTTCTGGAGAGGACTGATAACAAACCAAGCTTTATTGGCGCAAGTCCCCAAGAATGCCCCGCTCGGAGGCTGCACTGCCCAGAATGAACCCCACAGCCAGAGAAACGGTTTGGTCGAAGGAACCTCTTAGATGCTCCACGTGCTGGTTCAGGGTCGACAGCTGGTCGCGCAGAGGGCCCAGAACTGTTGAGATGTCGCCCAAGTGCGTCAAGGTCTGCAACAATGCGGTATTCAACGACTGGGGAGCAACCTGCGGGGAAGCACGGCCCTGGGAAAGGCCAGGAGGCTCATTCGGGTTCTCCATGTCGTGGTCAGGGGTCGGCGTCGGGGAGGATTCGAGGGTACGGCCCGGCTCAGGAGGCTGAGTGGAGGTGGCCGTAAGAGGGGAGCTGGTAATGCGGTGGACACCTGCAGACTTCGCAGTGGAGGCGCTGAATCTGAGCGCAGGAGCAGGCTCAGCGTTCTCCGCAGCCAGCGGCCGCTCGGCTTCTACGAGAGAAACGCGCGGAACTTACGAAATCCTATCTCAAGGCTCCGCCCCTCCCTAGGAGACCCAGACCCTTCTTGCCCACATGGCTGCTCCTACCTTGCTCCACCGGTGCAGGTGCGGGTGCTAGAGCGGAGAGGGACGAGCGGCCGCGGCGCTGGGGACGTCCAGGGCCAGTAGAGCGGCGGCGGACCCTCGGCGGCCCACCGTCACCCAACAGCCCCATGAGTTGGCGGATCTGGTCATCGAAGGGTCCCGTCGGCTGGCCCTGGGAGTCTCGGAGTTTGTCCTTGAGGAACTTGTAGCGACGGCGGCACTGAGCGGGCGTGCGCCGAACTTGCTGTCGGGCCAGTGCGGCGGACACGCGGCGGTAGGTGGGCAGAGACTGCCGGCGGTCCAGCAGTAGTGAGCGCCACATGGCCGGCTGCAGCAGCGTGCCCAGAAGTAGCTCCGTCTCTCGGGCACTCCAGGGCGTACGCTGCGCCGAGCCCGGGGACACGGGAGCCTTGGGCGAGCCGGGTTCCGCCATCGCGCCCGAAGTAGCGAAGTCATCAGAAGTAGTCACCGGGACGTCCCTGGCCGGCCGCAGCTCAGCGTCGGGGCTAGCTGGCGACGGCGGAGAAAAAGCGGGTAACCTCCTGGGACGAAGCAGCATCCCTGAGCCAGGTAGAGGTGCGTGTACTCCGAGGCGTGGCCTCACTGGAGAGGAGGGCTCCTTCAGAGCCGCCCACACACGCTCTAAGGACCCCGCACCGCCCTCTGCGTCTGAACCTAGTCGGTGCGACCCTCCCATCGTCTAGTCGCCCCGCCCTCTCGCCTCCCAGGTTCCTCTTGGCCTGTGCGTTGCTTAAGGGACCCAGGCCCTGAGAACTGTTTTGCCCTGTTACACAAAACAGAACGTGTAAAAATTTTTTAATTAAAAAAAAAACCATTTAATTAAGGTACAATATAATAAGATTGAGTGAAGATGATAGGAGGAGTCAGCTCGTTTTGTTTTGTATTAAATATTTGTGCTATGTCCATTAATTACTACCCATAAACAGCCCATGAAAAGCTCCAGAAACACAAAACTCTGGCACGTCTTATGGCTAATGTGCCAGAATGTGTTGTTTTTACATGTAATTAGTAGGACCATCCTCTCCACTCTCATCTGGCTGTGAGCTTTGGAAGATGGATATGTGTTATATCTGATTTACTAATCTAGCTAAGGAGGCATTTGGGTGCTAGATTTGATAGCAATCAATGGCTGCTGGGTTGGAATCTTAGTTTACACACACTACAAAAAGGAATCTTTCTAGTGTAGTGAAATGTATCTATTAACCAAGGTGGCAAAATATCACCTCTTCCCTCAAGATTAAGACTAGAAAAAAGAAGCTCAAAGTTAGTCTTAGTGTAGCATTCTTGGCCAATGTAGTTAAGACAAGAAAAAGAAACATCATATAAAGATGGCGAGTAAGTCCCTAGTAGTCCGTGGGCTAGCCATACAAGCCCTAGTTTTACAAAGATCAGTGAAGTCAAAGGAAGTACCAGTCGGCCATCTTGCCTCTGGTATTGTAGTGATCTCCTGCTGTGGGACCGAAGACAACAATGCATCAGGAAAGATTAGTGGCTGTTTCATTAGTGATTTGTGACTAGGGACTTGAACAAAGACCAGGGACCACTGGCTGTGTTCCTCATGCCTGGGGCAGGCCAGGGTCACCTCTACTTGCCATACCAAGCCTAGCTTCCTGGGGACAGTATTCTGAGTTACAGCCTGTTGTTTTCAAGGTCTTTGTCACCTGATTCAAACTCCATGTGCTGGTATCTAGTGGCTCTGGGGATCGGCAGCTGGTGGTGGTGGGACCTCTTTGTCCATTCAACATATCATGTGGCCATCTTGAGCTTACTCTCAGCCTAGTGATCTTAGAGTAGTTAAACTCCATGTGTCGGAGGCTTCCCTCAGGGACAGTACTCAGGACTAAGCTCTAGGCTCAGCAGAGGGCTAGGACCTGAGAGGTGAGGTTCACTGAGCATTGAGGGCCACTGGTTGTCCCTTTAAAAAAAAAACTCTTCATTATCGCCAGGCAGGTAGGTAGCTCTATTGTCATTATCTTTCCTGTGTCTGGAATGAGAACGCTGAGATGCAATCCACTCTCCACCCCCTTCATGTCTCTGAGACACTGGGGGCTCAGGAGAGGTCCCAATGGGTGGCCAAGGGAACTGGCTAGCTCTGTCTTGTCTGCAGACTGATCAATAGGAACTGGTTGGGGTGGACAGATCACAGCAGGGCAACCCTCCCCTCCCCTCTCTGCAGTTGGTGCTATGGGAAAATGAGCTGTGGTCATCAGAGTCTTGGTTTTGGAGAGGACAGATGCATTAGAGGTGAGTCTGTCAGACCTGGTCCCTGTGGTAATGAGGATGTGAATGTCATGCAGAATGGGGTATGAGCTAGAAGTTTGGCTTTCAGTCCTAGGCTGGGCTTATTTCTTGTTGAAGCACTTAGAGACCCTAGGTGAGGTGCCCTTGCCCAGCCAAGAAAGACTTTAGCCTCAGAGTGGGTGCTACTTTTGAAATCTACAAAATGGACCATGTGACAGTAGCTTGGTAGAAATTACTTTATTTAGAAATCTGTACCTTGTGACATCAGGGTGCCATGCAAACAGTGCTGAAGCCAAAAAGCCTGTTCACTTCCCCACGCAATAAGTCGGCACCATTGGAATGCTGGTTTGCGCTGGACACCTCCTGCACTACATACAAAATCTGAAAATGTAGGCTTTGATCAACAGAACATAATCCTTATAGAAAAGTCCCAAAACAGTACGTTGCATATGCATGGCCAGGACTCTCAGTCCCACTTACATCCAGTGTAAGCAGGGTCTGGTGTCTCCAGCAATTCATGTGAGGAATCACCTCTCCGCATTAAAAATCCAGCATTTGGTCACAAGTCACGGCTTCCTAGAAATACCACTAGCTGCTTCACTACAAAATCCCTACTTCTAAAATACAGAACAGTCTTGGTCTCGTGGCAGGCAGGGGTTTGGGTTGTTGCCATCTGCCTAAGGTGTCCGAACAGTTTTTCCCACCTTCTGTTCCCCATCTTATTCCCAGCCCTCCTGGCCAGACGACCCCTTTCCAGTGAGCCAAAGCCTAGCGCCATCTGTTGAGGATCGAGAAATCGAGATGTCTGATGCCACTAAGGCAGCAGTTTGACTCACATCTTTGTCCGTCTAACAGCGCTAGTGGTGTGCAGAGCCAAGGGAACACAGTGGATAGGTGTGCGCATGCGCAGCTGCTGAAGGCTGTTAGGCCGCTGCTTCTGGAGCCCACAAGACAGTAAAGCGGGACTTTGCTCCCAGAGGTCCCAGGAAGGCGAACCTGCGTTGGTGCTGCTGTGAGTGCGCAGTGTTCTTCCCCCTTTTCTAGGGGCGGAGCCTCTGCCCAGCATCCCTGTCAACTGCAGCTGTTCTAAGCTGGGGGTGGAGAGCAACTACAGGCTATGAGGAGGGTCAACAGCTAAGGCAGAAGGCCCAGCTGGGACAGAGGCTGCTTCTCCCCGCTCTCTGGGGACTAAGAAGACCAGAGGACTTGGCAGGATAGGCTGAGGATGGGATGGACTTATAAACGTGGCCAAGACAGGCTGCTAGAAATCTTGGGCTCCAGTGGAAGGTTCCAGACCCTTGGAGCTGCTGAGTGCAAAAAAACAGTTTTGGTCCTTCTTGCTGAGTGGAAACAAAAACACCGGTCAGCAAGCAGCTAAGTTTGGGCTCTTTTGGAGTCAGATGTGGGTTATGTGTTGGGTTTTGGAGAGGTCAATGATAAATAAATGGGAGCCCAGGTATAAGAAGATCCGAAGCTCTGGAGATAGCTGAATCTATTCCCTTTTCATTTTTTAATTTGATTTTTAAATCCTAGCAGAAACAGGTCCACTGAATGCTGTGCCCACCCTGCCTAGGGGATAGGGATAGGTTAGAGTTGGCTCCACCTTCCCTATGGCCTCAGGCTAGGCCCTTACAACTTCCATTTCTTTCAGGGAAGTAAAAACTATCTTCCCTAAGGGCACTCAGTGTGCCTGAGGTTCTGCCAGCAACCCTTGGGGGTTCCTTCTGCCCAACCCATCTTCCTTAGTTTGGTCCTGTTTCTATTTCATACTCAGGTAGAACCCTTGGCTACTGGAATGTGGCTTTCATTCGCCTCAGTTTGTCTTGGATCTTCCGGGAGTGTTTTTCTCCTGGGATCTGGTGGAAGTTGGCCCTGTTGTCTGCTGCTAAGATGGAAACATCAGCCCCACTAAAGCGTGCAATCCTTTGCTTGAGGTGGGCCTGGAGCTTGGGGTCAGGGCTGAACGTGTAGGGGTTCTCCTGGAACGCGTGCACCTGGCTTGCCACCTTGGCGATGTTTCTTTCATGGGGAAAGAAAAGGTTCATCGTTAGTTAGCTTACATAGGTCACAAGGCTCCTTGGCCAGCGTATCTTAATATCTTCTCTGCAATGTCTCAGACCATTTCAAACCTTTCCCAAAGGGCAGCGTCGAAGGATGGGGTTTTCTGTACTCATTCATAAGAACATGCTTTATACCTGGGCCCTGCACCCCCTTCATAAATATTCATTGAAAACCCAAGTCAGGTTGCTTCAGTTGAGGTCTTCAACGCAGAAAAACAAAACCTCCCAAACCTATGCTGATTACTTTAGTTCTGCTTGGGGGCTTCTGGCTCAGTGTACTGGGTACTCTCTTCTCAGTTAACACACAGGTAGACACACCTCTGGTGGTTACTGGGCACTCAGCAACCCTTACTCCTGCTTGGGGGACAACAGACCTGCAGACGGGCCTGTCCACCTGAACTGGAGAATAGTATGCTCATTGCTTTTGTCCTCTCAAAGAGGACACCTTCATAACTTTGTGTGCATACACAAAGTTATGAAGACCTGACGAGAGTTCTTCATCTTTTGCAGCATTACCCCCAGTGTTTAATTTTCTTTTTTGCCAACATAGCTTTCTTTTCTATTGCAAGTAAGCATGTATGTTTAGTGAATTTTATTCCTTCCTTCTTTCCTTTCTTTCTTTTTTGATTTTTCAAGACAGGGTTTCTTTGTAACAAGCCCTGGCTATCTTGGACTGGATTTGTAGACCAGGGTGGCCTCGAACTCATAGAGATCCACCTGCCTCTTCCTCCCATGTGCTGGGACCAAGGCATGAGCCACCACATCGGGCTAATTTTTTTTTAATTTTAATTGTTTTTAAACTAGGTGGCTATCTAAAAAGGGGATCTCAGGGCTGACTAGAAAGCTCAGCTGTAAAGTGCTTGCTGTACAAGCATGAGAACCTGAGTTGATCCCTAGCACCCATGTAAATAAAAAATGCCAGATGTGATAGAAAGCACTTGTAATCTTGTACTGGGGAGATGGAGCTAGCTATTCAGAATTCTGGGTCTTGCTGGCCAACCAGCCTAATCTACAGTGAGCCTCAGGTCCCACTGAGAAATCCAGTCTCAAAACACAAGGTGAATGGCTCCTAAGACATCATACTTAAAGTTGACCTTGGGCCCCATAAGCATGTGTATACACACACACACACACACACACACACACACACACACACACACTCTCACGCACACACTCAGATGGGGGGGGCAGGAATCTTGCACTGGGGCTGGTTGTGGCCATTATTTTCAAGATCCCCCTAGGACTCATCTACCCAACAAGGCCCTTCTCTAATTACTGTAGACAATGAGATGGGGTGGGGATTTGGGGGAGGAGAGGAGAAAGATGAGAAGATAGGGAACATAGTTACAGGCTGGGGCCATGTGGATGGCTCTGGGCAGAGGAAGCCAAAGAATAGGTAAGGAGTGGAGACTAGAGGTGACATACCATTGAATGTGCTCACCTTTGGGACTAATTGGACTGGGAGCAGCTTCCTTATCTCTGTTGATTTTATCTGTGGACTGCTTTGGTCATAATGAAGCCCCTACTCCAGAATGAAGCCCTTACTCCTCAGCTTAGTTAACTTGTGGGCTCTGCTCAGCAGGATAGAGTCCCCTTACCTCAGCTTACTCCACCTATGAGCTCCATTAGTCATGGTGAAGCCTCCGGTCTCTAGCTGCTGGATGTGCATGGCCAGCAGGTGGGCAGAGGGTAGGGTAGGCTGGGCCCGGAAGCGCCGTCCTTCCATCAGACATAGGCTGTCACTCTTCAGGAATACCTGGAGGATCAGCCAGGGAAGTGAAGGGGGTGGGGGAAGGGATGGGAAGAGTGATGGGGGAGGGACAGATGGTAATTATCTCAGAAGGTCAGCCTACCTGTCTCTGCCTGTCCTTCTAGGGCATGAGAGTTGCCTAATACCTCACTGAACAGCCAGTCCAAAATGAGCCTGAGGTTCCTGGATTGCAGGTCAAAATCCCAGACAAGCTTGCTGCCATAGCAAACTGATAACCACAGAACTACTCAGACAGGCACTTCCTTACTTCTGATTCCAGAAGAGTCAGGTGACCGACCCCCCTTCCCAAATGGAGTCTGCATGAGCTACTGCAGGTCCTGAGCATATGTATACAGTGATTATACATCAGTTCTCTCCTGATCCTTGAGAGTTGACGATGGGCTTTGAGCTCAGGGACAGCATAGTCTGTAGCTACTCAGGGTTATCCGCTTCAGGCTAATGTCCATGAGGCTCCTGCTGCCTCACTAGGAAATACACAATCATTTAGTCTGTGTTTCTGGTCCGTCAACTCATGAAGTCACCTCTGAGCCACTGGAACAGGCCTCTCACTTGTCCTGGTTCAGGATCTGACTGTATACCTCTATCTCTTCTCAAGGACACCTTGTCATCTGGGCTGGGAAGTCAAACCAGTAAACAAGTCAAACAAGTCAGGCCAGATACCAGCAACCTGGTATCTATGCTCTGCAGCCCTGAGCTACAGTCTCACTTGGTAGCTGTGGCTGGCCTAGAACTCTATGTAGACAAGATTGAATTCATAGAGATATGTTTGCCTCTGCTTCCTGAGTTCTGGGATTATTGATGTGTGCCACCATGCCCAGCCTGTGTGTTTAGGATTCTCTGATATGAGCCTGTTATGAGTTTCACAAGATGTGTGAAGCAAGTTATTCAGGGCAAACTCTGAACTTGCAAAGAACTTGTACGAACCTCCACAGCTTTCAGCTCTTCCATGACCTCAGCAATCTTCGCAGGCAGGATTCTCCAAGCCTGAGAAGGAAGCACTGGTGAGAGAATTGTGGCCCTGTGGACTTGCCTGTACCCTTAGCCCCCGAGTCCCACGTGACTCACAGGGGACTGCCTCACGGCCAGGTGCTCCAGCCCGCCCAGGATTTGCATGGCCGTTGCAAAGTTCCTCTGTTCGTAGCAAGATTTTGCAATCAGCAGGAATTTGGACAGCAAGTTCACCTGCAGCTGCAATGAGAAAATGATGCTCAAGTGTCTTTAAAGATAAATAGGGGGAACTGGAGAGATGGCTCAGTGGTAAAGAGCACTGACTGCTCTTCCTGAGGTCCTGAGTTCAAATCCCAGCAACCACATGGTGGCTCACAACCATCTGTAACAAGATCTGACTCTCTCTTCTGGTGTGTCTGAAAATAGCTACAGTGTACTTACATATAATAAATAAATCTTAAAAAAAAAGATAAATAGGGAGGGTGCAGCTCAGTGGTAGAGCTCGGTATAAACTTGCAACGGGAAGTACTTAGGGCCCCAGGACCAATATAACAAAAGTAGATAAAACCAGACAAGACAACTGAGACCTGTTGGAATAGCTGATCCTCAAGGCTTACTCGTTCAAAAAGAAAGTGGCAGCTGGGCAGTGGTGGCGCACGCCTTTAATCCCAGCACTTGGGAGGCAGAGGCAGGCGGATTTCTGAGTTCGAGGCCAGCCTGGTCTACAGAGTGAGTTCCAGGACAACCAGGGCTACACAGAGAAACCCTGTCTGGAAAAAAACAAACAAAAAACAACAATAACAACAACAATAAAAAGAAAGTGGCAGGTAGATGCAGAGCTCCAGAGTGCTCCCTGTGAATAGCTTCAAGTGTCTGTCATATGTGATAGCTTGAGATAGCCCCCATGAACTCCCAGGACAACATCTGAATGGGTCAGACTATTTCTCCCAGTGCCTTTGGTTGACTTCACTGTACTGTCTAGGCCAAACTCCATGTTTCAACAATGTTCTGGGGCTATCAGTTCATAGGTGTAAGACTCGATCTTTGGAGGGTTTTGGCACCACAATATGTATTTTAAAATGTGACAAGCTCACTGGTCCAAAGGATATGTGCAGCCTTATGGATCTTAGGGTCGTGTCTCCCAGTGAGATTTCCTGATTCTTTGCTGAACACTGCTCCTTCTAAACGCCGTGGGGACAGCAGTGGCAGAAGCTCTGCTGCTGGGATGCTCTGTGTCCTCCTCATCTTTCTAAGACCGATGCTCACAGCCCAGGGTATAAGTCCTCATGTCCCACCCTGCAGACCCAGAAGGACTGCTGTGCACCAGGATGTATCACTCTGGCTTTACCCTTGGGTTCGGTGCCTTCAGGTTGGGAGGGGCCCTGGTTGCCTGGGATTAGAACACACCCAAGGCCTCTGAGATCTGTGAAGTAATTTTCATCATTTTTCTTCTGGCCTTTGTATATCACAGTCACATGGACCTTGTTGGAGACATGACTTTTTTCCTTTTCCCTTTCTCTCTTTCTCTCTTTCTTTCTTTCTTTCTTTCTTTCTTTCTTTCTTTCTTTCTTTCTTTCTTTCTTTCTTTCTTTCTTTCTTTCTTTCTTTCTTTCTATTTTTCGAGACAGGGTTTCTCTGAATAGCCCTGGCTGTCCTGGAACTCACTCTGTAGACCAGGTTGGCCTTCAACTCAGAAATCCACCTGCCTCTGTCTCCCAAGTGCTAGGATTAAAGGTGTGCGCCACCACTGCCTGCCCCCCCCTCAGACAGGGTCTCTCTAGGTAGCTCTGGCTGTTGTAGAACTTGCTATATAGATCAGGCTGACCTTGAACTCATAGAGATCCTCTTACCTCTGCTTTCTAATGCTAGGATAAAAGGAATACACCACCATACCGAGCCCCGGACACATTTTAATGACATACATGATACTCAGAGCGTCATAGTAAACTGGGTAGCCCAAGTCATCTGCTGCCATGCCTTAGCAGAAACGTGGATGGTGGGTTTGTATAGATAGTGTGGGTTTCATGCTGGGGGAACCCTGACCATTGGGTTTGAATTATCTTTAAGGGAACTGTGGTCCTGGTAGTGATGGGTGCCTGCCTAGTTTGAGGTCTCCACTTTTCCTGCTGATGAGAAAAAATGCTGCATTGCCTAGACAGAGCCTTTACATCCTGATGCCCAGTCAACCCTTCTGTCTGTCTGTGTGGGAAGGAACCTACTGGATACCACCTTGTACTGACCTAAGGGAATAAATTAGAGACCTGGGTGAGGGTGCAGACCTTCAGGATTGGGAGGACTCTGTCTTGAGAAGCTGTGGACATTGACTCTTCCTGGGTGGGAACCTGGAAGGAGGTACTGACCCGAGGCAGGCTATGGTCACTGTGCTGGCTAGATTTCGGTCAACTTGACACAAACTGTAGTCATCTGACAAGAGGAAGCTTCCATTGAGAAAATGGTTCCCCAAGATTGGGCTGTGGACAGACTTGTACAGCATTTTATTCTTAGTTCATGATTGATAGGGAAGGGCCCAGTCCGTTGTGGGTGGTGTCACCTGTGGGCTGGTGATCCTGGGCTCTATAAGAAAGCAGGCTGAGCAAGCCATGATGAGCAAGTTAGTAAGCAGTACCCCTCCATGGCCTCTGCTTCAACTTCTGCCTGCAAGTTCCTGCCCTGTTTGAGTTCCTGTCCTGACTCCTTCAATTATGAACAGTGATAAGGAAGTGTAAGCTAAATAAGCCCTTTTCTCTCTAACTTGCTCTTTGGTCGTGATGGTTTGTCCCAGTATAAAAACACTAAGACTCCTTTTCAGGCTGCCAGGACCTGCCTGTGAGCAGTCTGGGTCATACCCAGTCTAGCTCAAGGCCCGTAGGGCTTAAGGGAGGACTGAGATTAGGTCTGCAAATGCTGGGCCTTGACCTTGACCAGGTACTGAGCAAAGTATTAGACTCCCACAAGCCCGCTGAGAGCCTGCAGTGTGGGATCTGCCGGGGAGGAGTAGTGACTCGCAGTTTAGCTAGGAAGATCACTGCCTTAATGCAAGCAGGACATCTCAGGGGGACAAATCATCCCATGAATAGACCCAGGGAAAGATGGGACAAGATACCATGGTGACAGGTGTGTATTGTGAGGGATTATGCGTGAGAGAAACTGAGTAGGGGAATGGACACATGTGAGGAACAGTTATGTGCATGTGGGGAACTGTGTGAGAAGAAGTTTATGTTTGAGAGTCTGTGGGTATAAAGGAATACGATGAAGGCCTACTTGAATGTAAGGAACTGTGATGGATTGTGTGTAAGGAGCTAGTTGAGGAAAGGGTGTGAACAACTGTGCACTAGGGAATTAGTGTGGGGACTTTTTGTGTGAGAGCCCTGTGGTGTGTGTGAAGGATCTGTATGAGGATTACGTGGTGAGAGACTATTATCTATGGTTAATCCTATTGTTGACCTGATTGGACTGAGAGACACCCCAGTTCATAAGACTCATCTCTACATTTCCATTTCTATTGGCCATTAAAGTATGAGGGCTCTAGTCTGATGAATGGTTTATTTCACTGATGGATTCAAAATCTGAACAGAGTTTGACAAACTGTGGAAGGATGGGTGTAGTTGAAGGACTGGGTCTTTGAAGGATGTGTCTTGTTCTGGCTCCTTATCTCTGCTTTTTTTTTTGAGACAGGGCTTCTCTGTGTAGCCCTGGCTGTCCTGGAACTCACTCTGTAGACCAGGCTGGCCTCCAACTCAGAAATCCGCCTGCCTCTGCCTCCCAAGTGTTGGGACTAAAGTCATGCACCACCACTGCCACTGCCCGGCCTTGTCTCTGCTTTATGTCTTGTCTGCCATTGTGAGCTGCTCCATCAGGCCACCCCTACCATGATAGACTGAAATCTCCGGAGCTATACACAAAATAAATTGCTCCTCCTTTCCACTTGTTTACATCAGGCATTCTGCTATAGTTACAGGTAAGCTGACATCTGTGTAAAGAACAGTGTGCAAGGGACTGTGAGGGTGTGAAGGACTGTGTGTGTTGCACATGACCAGTTGTAAAGGACTAGCTTTGTGGACTGTGTGTGTGAGGAACTGTGAGAGACTTGTGTCCATGAGACAGTTTCTTTTTCTCTTTCTCCCTTCTTGCCCTTCCAAACCCCTTTGTATGACTGTATGTTGTGAGGGACCATGTATGAAGGATTGTGTGTGTGTGTATAAAGAACTGAATTGTGACTGTGTGTATATAAGAGACTGTACAGTGCTCTAATGGAGGTTTCATGCATCCTGCTTTCCAAGAGGTCCACAGATCTGGATCAGCCTCAGTAGAAAAAGGAGACAGTATCAAGATGGGCTGTGAGGACCATGCAGTGTTAGATGTAAGCACTTCACTCTTTCCATATGCCTTGGGTCGACTATGGCGCTCAGACACAAAGTCATAGTGTGATTCCCTGCACCTAGTGAAGAGACTGACTGTGGTCTCACATGGGCCTTGCCATACAGAACCCTGTAATTCATTTCAACCTCAGAGCCATGGAGATGTTTACCTTGGAGGTATGACTGGTCACAATTTCAGCAGCCACCCAGGTGCTGACATCATCTGCGTTTCTTAAAAGCTGTAGCAGATATTTGTCTTGGACGTAATTGGGTAGGAATAGACTGCAGGTTTTGGCAGAGTGAGACTCAGAAGAGCTGGCTCTGGAAGAAAAATATAGTGCATATCACCTAGGGGTATGAGAATTTGTCCTGCCAAGCCCTGGGGTTGTGGGGCCTCTGTGTATGTAGATGGAGGAAGTCAAAGCATCTTCCCTCAGGATGAGAACCAAGTGTCTCCTTTCAGGCAGGAACATCCACAGAGCTCTTTGGAGAATCCCCCTCCCCTCAGACCTTCCCAACAACCTTCAAAACCAAGGGTCCCAGGGTCACCTGCAGGAGTGGACACTCACTTGGGAATGGCTGCACTTTTGTCCATGACACCCAGGGCTCGTGAATTTAGGAAGTGGACAGGGTGGCACTTTTGAAACAATTCCTGTCAGAGACAAAAAGCAGAGAGTCAGCAGATAGTTCTCAAAGGTCTGATGTCCAAGGCAGTGTCCCAAAGAGGGCTTCAGTATTTTGAAGCCATCTGTGCAACCCCAGATCAACCTACTGAGTTGTCATGGCTGGGTTGGTAGAACTCACTATGTGCAGGTCACAGGGCTTGTGACACAGCTAAGGTCTGATGATAGTTACAAGGATCACCCAGTGCTGTCACCTGACTCATAACAGACCTGGGTAGGACCTGCCTGGGGCTCTGGGCTGAAGACAGGAACAGAGAGAGTAGTTGATCAGTGCCCAGGGCTGGGTAAGAACATGAGGACCTATCGGTAGGTGAATGCACAGTACATGATGTTCTGTGTGCCCTGTGTAGCTGGAGAGGAGAATCCTGCTGGGCTGGGTCTTCCTGCTTTAAAGACAGAACTTGTGCACCCAGCAACCGGGTCCTTCTGCTGACCATCCATCTTTCCCTCTATGGAGTATCTGCTGAGCCCAGCACCAGAGCATCCCTGAGCCCACACCATGACTCCAGCAGCTGGCCCAAATGTAGAGCTCGGTGTCCCCTTCCTGGTTTCCCAGCGTCCACACACCTGCTGCAGTAGGGTCAGCTGAGTGAAGAGCTGGTTGGTGCTGTACTCTGTCAAGAAGTAAGGACCCTTCTCACTGGCTTTGGCATAGGGGCCATAGAAGTCTTCGAAGAAGCAGGGCTTAGGCAGGGCTGATGCAATGGTGTACTGGCGCTCCTTATGATGTGGCAGTACTAGTCCATTGCTCCGAGGCAGCCTCCAGGAGAAGCTCTGCAAATAAGACAGGTGCACTGAGTAGGCCAGGCTAGATGTGGCAGGGTGGGGATAGGCTGGTCCAACCTAGGACTCTTCAGACTGGTCAAGTAAAGCCAGAGTGTAGGTGCCTTCCATCGAGGCTTGTTGGCAGGATACCTGTCCTGCACATTGCTCAGACTTATGCTATCTCCTTGTATTGGTGGAAAGACCATTCACTGACCCCAGTGGATTCTTCCACTCAGGTCTTTGCCCTGGAGATCAGGAAGGTGAGTTCAGGGAATCATAGTAGGACCCTGGCTAGGATAGAGTGAACCCTGCTAGTCCTTGACTTTCCTTCCATGGGGCAGGAAGTGCCAGCCTGGTAGGGGAGTGCCTGGGTCATGAATAAGGAGCACTTATGTGCGAGAGAGAGAGAGAGAGAGAGAGAACACACATCTGTATGTGCATTTCTATATATGCACAAGTGCGTGTCTTCATTGGGTGCGTATACATGCATGTCTCGTTTCTGCATATGTGTATATGTGGACAGCTGTGCATGCATCTGTCCACATGTTATGTCTCCCAGAATGCACTACCGCCTAGAGAAACCTTCCCCAGGACAGGTTCCCACCTTCCGGGTGATGCCATCCTCTGAGAGCCTCTTGCAGAGAGCATTAAAGGGTCTGGTGTCCTCTTCTGCCTCCTTAGGATCCTCTAGGTCTGCACCTCGAGAGGCACTGTCAGCCCGCCGCTCAGTGCCCACCTCTAAGAAGGCCAGCAGGTGCTCGGCAGTGCCATCTAGGGGCAGGATCTAGGCAGAAGCAAGGGTTGTCACTGTTGTTTTGGGACAAGGCAGTGGTTTTCCTGCCAGAGGCCAGAAGGCTGACCAGGTTAGCCAGTGCAGCTTTCACCTTGGATGAGATGAATTCCTCCAGCTGTCCCAGCAGCCCCGCGTTTCTTATGAAGTCCACGGTGTAGCAGTCTTCCACCCAGGCCTGCAGGACGCAGAGGCTCCGCCTGTAGATCTTGGTAAAGGTCGAGGTAGGATCCTGGTGAGCCCTGGAGGCAGATGGCAAGGCTCAGCATGGGCATATGAAGGGTGAGGAGAACAGGGGGAGTCCAAGTGATGACGGTGGAGGACGGAGCACCCCGCTCATGTTCACCACCACTCTCTCTGGGTCCCAATCTTGTGAGTCCCCCATCCCCACCCCAATCTGCTAGCCTGGGTGCCTTGTAGAAAAGAAGCTATAGGGTTCACTGGCCTCTTTCCATTTGGCCTATTCTTGCCAGGCTAGTGAGCGCATCTCTCTCTTGTCTTCTTGCTTGGACCTCTGCTACCCCTGCTTGCTTGCTTTCTTCTTTCTTTCTTTCCTTCCTTCAAGATTTTATTTTATGTATATGAGTACACTGTAGCAGTCTTCAGACCCCCCACAAGAGGGCATCAGATCTCATTACAGATGGTTGTGAGCCATCATGTGGTTGCTGGGAATTGAACTCAGGACCTCAGGAAGAAGAGTCAGTGCTCTTAACCGCTGAGCCATCTCTCCAGCCCCAGCCCCTACCCCCTGCTTTTTTGAGGAAGTAAGCAATAAGGGCCCTTCCAGTGTTCTTCCCCACCCTAGCACAAAGACTCCAGCTATCCTCCCCAGCTGGGTTCCTTTACCCATGATCCCTCAGTCCTGCTATCTTGCCCTGACCTTTCCCAGGGACACTTCATCTGTATCCTGTCAGAGCCCTTCCCAGACTAAACAAGGTACCCCAGAATCCCACCGCTACTGGCTAGGAGCTCATGCAGTGGTACCTGGATAGGGTGCTGCTGATGCGGTCCAGGAGGAAATGCAGGAAGTCGTGCGGTGTGCAAAAGTACCGGAAAGTGTAGAGAAACTGCTGCACGTAGCCCTCGAGGAAAGCATCACTGAGGGTAGAATGTGGTATTGGGCCTTGGGCCTAGGCCAGCTGGAACCCTCCCTGCAGCCTTGCCCAGCAGTGAGTGAGTGTGCCTGTGATTCTAAGTGCATATGTGAATATGTGTGTGTGTGTGTGTATGTGTATGAGTGTGTGTGTTCAGCTTCTCAGTGTGTGTGTGAGTGTGAAGCTTCTCAGTGTGTGTGTGTATGTGTGTGAGTGTGTGTGTGTTCAGCTTCTCAGTGTGTGAGTGTGAAGCTTCTCAGTGTGTATGCATGTGTGTGTGCAGCTTCTCAGTGTGTGTGTGTGTGTGCAGCTTCTCAGTGTGTGTGTGTGTATGTGTGTGAGTGTGTGTGTTCAGCTTCTCAGTGTGTGTGTGTTTGTGCATGTGTGTGTGCAGCTTCTCAGTGTGTGTGTGTGTATGTGTGTGAGTGTGTGTGTTCAGCTTCTCAGTGTGTGTGTGAGTGTGAAGCTTCTCAGTGTGTGTGTGTGTATGTGTGTGAGTGTGTGTGTTCAGCTTCTCAGTGTGTGTGTGAGTGTGAAGCTTCTCAGTGTGTGTGTGTGTATGTGTGTGAGTGTGTGTGTGTTCAGCTTCTCAGTGTGTGTGTGAGTGTGAAGCTTCTCAGTGTGTGTGTGAGTGTGAAGCTTCTCAGTGTGTGTGTGTGCATGTGTGTGTGCAGCTTCTCAGTGTGTGTGTGTGTATGCAGCTTCTCATTGTGTGTGTGTATGTGTGTGAGTGAGTGTGTGTGTGTTCAGCTTCTCAGTGTGTGTGTGAGTGTGAAGCTTCTCAGTGTGTGTGTGCATGTGTGTGTGCAGCTTCTCACTGTGTATGCGCATATGTGCATGTCAGTTTGTCACATCTCACTGAACATCCCTATCCAGGGCAGGTACTTCCCAGAAAGCCTCATGCAAGGGACACTAACAGCATCGGAAGGCTCTTCCTGGGTCAAGGCAGCATAGGGGCAAGCAGTGCAGCACTTGGTTCTCAGGTTATCACCAAAGCCGTGCTCACACTCAGAGAGACAGAGGCCATAGAAACAATACAGATGGTGCTCTGTGTCCATTATGGTATATTTTGATTAGTGACTTGGATCCAGATGGCACCTTGGATGCTCCTGAAGATGGTATGTCAACTTAGTAGCCTGGCCCAGGCTCTCCCACAGTGCTGCCTGGCCACACCCTGTGACCCAGTACCAGGGCTAGAGGGGTTCTTCTGGGGAATGTGACAGACTGCTCTGGCTAGCAGCTTGGCCATGCAGTAGGTGGAAGCTAACACACGCTAGACTAAATTCCAACAAGTCTCTAAATAATTGCACAACCCATGTCAGAGAGAGCTTTCCTTGCTTTTCTCCTCCTTGTTCTCAAAATCTTGAGACGTCAGGGTCAGAGAGTCCTTTGGGGGGCACCTGACACACCTGGAGTAGAGGTAGGCCATGAGTCCCAGGGGTGTGCCAGCCTGGAGGATGCGAGCCTTCTTCTGCCGGCCGCTGCACGGGTGCTTGTTGACATTGTAGAAGATGAGGGAAGAAGACTCATCCAGGGGGCTGAAATCCAGTGTGTCACAGGGAGCTGCCGCAATGTTCACAATCACTGGCAGAGCACAGGGCTCCAGCCCCCAGCGCTCTGCATACATGACCTGTGGGGAAAGGAAGTGGATAATGGCTGACCCCTGGGTGCGAGTCTCTGGGGCACTTTGCTACTGACCCAGGGATGGCAGGATTTCTCAGTACTTTGAACCCTTACATAGGGCCCATGTACATGATCTAATGTGTCTTGATTCCTATGAATTAATGACTGAAGAAATCCCATCTGAGACCTGGTTCTCATTCTGGAATTAGGGCAGGATAGATGACTACTTGCCTGGAGGTACTTCTTGACCAGTCCCAGGAACTGCACCTTGGACTTCATTTCATCTAGCTGTCCTCGGAGTTTAGACAACATGGTTCTTACCTCAGAGCCTGTGGGCAGAGCAGAGTCAGCACATGGTACTCGGGAGGCACAAAGCACCTCGTTTGTGGCAGGGAGCTAGCTGTACGGTGTTACCTTTGTTCCGTTTTTCCTTCTGTAAGAGTTTCTGGTAAAACTTTAGGGTCTTCCTGTAGTTTCTCTTCTCTATCATGAGCTGCTGCTCCAGCTCCTGAGAAGAAGCACAGCA